>CM026394.1:24363655-24383655 GCA_014843695.1 Archivesica marissinica
TAAGTGATTTAATGTCAACGACCGTAACCACCCGGCGAGGGATAAGTGATTTAATGTCAACGACCGTAACCACTCGGCGAGGGATAAGTGATTTAATGTCAACGACCGTAACCACCCGGTGAGGGATAAGTGATTTAATGTCAACGACCGTAACCACCCGGCGAGAGATAAGTGATTTAATGTCAACGACCGTAACCACCCGGCGAGGGATAAGTGATTTAATGTCAACGACCGTAACCAGTCGGCGACGGCCGTTCCGGATCTTTCTTTATAAATACAGTCTTATGGAATGACTGAAATATTAGTAGGTCTCTTAGTTTATACAAATTTATTTTAGCTCGATTGCGAAACAAGTTCTTACAACATATTAATCACTCTCGATACCTCATTCCTGATGGAATCCACCGCCACGAGGGAGAGGAAATAGGCAACGTGGAATTTAAATGCCTTGCATAAGGACACACTCGTAACGGCTCCAGCGGGGCTCGAACTCCGGGCCTTTCGCACATGAAGCGAATGTGCTACCACGGCGCTATCACGACTTCCGACTTAGGTATGTTGTACTTCTATATTAAATATGAACGCCTAGCTGTGTACTGCATTGTTTCCATTGTAATATTGTGACATTTAGTTGTTTCATTTGTTTATACTGCCTGTATTGTGTTGGTATTGTAACATTTGGGCGACAATTATATACGTTTGACCTTTCGAAAAACACGCGTAATTTCCAATTTACGACGTGCCAAACGTGGTATTCAATATTTTATATTTGTATTCAAACTTTTTTACATTTCACTTATTGTATCGTTTCATGTTTTGTTCTATTACTGTCCACTTGTTTACGTGGATTTTAATTATATCATATACAGTCTACATTCGTTATGTCAAACTTCGGTTATGTCGAAGTATTTTGTTCGGTCCGACGGAATTCGACCTAACGGATGTAGACTGTAATTATTTATTTCTATGTTGCTGTACGGGTTAATCGGAAAGTGTGACATTTGGAGGGCTACTGTGTGTGTTTTACGTTTATTTATCGTCGCTACCGGTTGCCCATATGAGCGACGCCTCCTGAAGAGATTAGTAATTTTAGATTTTGGAGGATAGTGCATGATACAGACAGAGACCCATTACAGAGTCTCCTCTGGTTCTTTTACGTGCACGGTGTAAATCACCGACACGAGACCTCGGTTTAACGTCCCATCTGAAAGACTGTTAATTTTATTAGGGTCAGACGGGGGATCGAACCTGCGATCCCTGGATTACCAGTCCAGCGTTTTACCACTGGGCTACAGATCCGTCTGTAAGGGCTACTGTATAATGTTCACCACAATTTTATAGTTGCTTATTTGTGTTTATTTCTTTGATTTTGATTTTGGATATACAGTCTACATCCGCTATGTCAAGGTCGGTTATGTCGAATTATCCGGTTATCTCGAAGTCGGATCAAAGACCCGTTTCAGACACTATCATTTTACATATAACTGGCTCCGTCTATATCGAATTTCGTTAAGTCAAAGTGGGTTATGTCGAATTCTCCGGTTATCTTGAAGTCGGATCAAAGTCCCGTTTCAGACACTATCATTTTACATATAACTGGCTCCGTCTATATCGAATTTCGTTAAGTCAAAGTGGGTTATGTCGAATTCTCCGGTTATCTTGAAGTCGGATCAAAGTCCCGTTTCAGACACTATCATTTTACATATAACTGGCTCCGTCTATATCGAATTTCGTTAAGTCAGATCAAAGTCCCGTTTCAGACACTATCATTTTACATATAACTGGCTCCGTCTATATCGAATTTCGTTAAGTCAAAGTGGGTTATGTCGAATTCTCCGGTTATCTTGAAGTCGGATCAAAGTCCCGTTTCAGACACTATCATTTTACATATAACTGGCTCCGTCTATATCGAATTTCGTTAAGTCACACTTATGTCAAAGTGGGTTATGTCGAATTATCCGGTTATCTCGAAGTCGGATCAAAGTCCCATTTCAGACACTATCATTTATATATATCTGGCTCCGTTTATATAGAATTTCGTTAAGTCAAACTTCGCTTATGTCGAAGTATTTTGTTCGGTCCTACGGAATTCGACATAACGGATGTAGACTGTAGCTTATGATGGCCCCATGATGTAATAGCATTGATTATTTGGTTACTAGTGAGTTTATATTTGGTTCCCAGTGACATCCAAACCCACACGTATGTTGAACTTGTAATGGTATTTGTCAGTACCGTATGTGAGTTTGGATGTCTGTTCGGTAACTAATTTATAATGGCCCCCGAAATATTTATACTTCAGTATAACAGATTTATACCTTCCCAAAATTACATTTGCTCATTCAATTATATTTTTCATCTAAGATAATAATATTCTATGCTTCATATTTAAGGAACTACAATCTGATTTATGTTTGCTCATTCATTGTACTGATTATGATATTACATAGATAGATAGATAGATAGTTAGTGCACTTTAAGCCCGTGAGGCTGGCTGTTGTTTTGTGTTGTTTGGTACTGATTGTATGTACAGGTTGCACTTTAAAAATAAACTATATATCTACCAATAGCGTGATAGACGGATCTATAGTCCAGTGGTAGCACGCTGGACTGGTAATCCAGGGATCGCAGGTTCGATCCCCCGTCTGACCCTAATAAAGTTAACAGTCTTTCAGATGGCAATTTAAACCGCTGTCTCGTGTCGATGCTTTACACCGTGCATGTAAAAGAACCAGAGGAGACTCTGGAATGGGTCTCTGTCTGTATCATTCCACTAAAATGACTAATCTCTCCAGGTGGCGTCGCTCATATAGGCAACAGGTAGCGACGAAATAAAACATACAACTGGCATATATCTCACCGAATGAACATTGAAAGCAATATTACACGGGTATGTCTTTGTATTAGACGAGACGCGTACGCACACATTTCCTCTTCTCTCTCCCTCGTGGCGATGCTTTAACCAATATTGTATGAACTTGTTTCGCAATCGAGCTAAATGAAATGTGTATAAATTATATACTATTATTCGATCATACACTTAAATGAACACAATTTATTCCCATAGTGACAGTAACTGTACCCTGCAACTGCAGCATTTTCATAATCGATTCACAAATATGCACATGCGGCCAAACTGAGTCAACTTAACATTATTTCTTACTGTGTGTTTACGTCTAGTTATCGTCGCTACCGGTTGCCCATATGAGCGACGCCTCCTGAAGAGATTAGTTATTTTAGATTTTGGAGAATAGTGCATGATACAGACAGAGATCCATTCCAGAGTATCATCTGGTTCTTTTACGTGCACGGTGTAAAGCACCGACACGAGACCTCGGTTTAACGTCCCATCTGAAAGACTGTTAATTGTATTATAGTCAGACGGGGGATCGTACCTGCGATCCCTGGATTACCAGTCCAGCGTGCTACCACTGGACTACATATCCGTCTGTATTATTTCTTTGAATGTTACAAATACTATATATACGCATTGAGCTAGTCAACGTGATGTCTCAACTCAGTCCAATATCTCTAAAAATTATCCTATTTGGTGATAATTCCTTGGCACCTGGACATAATGATATAATAGTCGTAGCTGTCCATAGATTCATAGAAATGTCTAAACGTTTCCAACAATATGTATGTAAACAGGGACTGACGCGCTTGCATAGTGATACACCATTAAAACTGTATGTGTTATTTCATCGCTTTCTACACCCTCCCATTCCCCGTTTATCTAGCTATAATTCCATACACTAATTATATATTTTGGTCTTACTCTGCATAATATGTTTACGTCTTAGTCGCATATAGTACACACTCTTTCTATTAAATCCATTTTCATTCTGTATACAATAGATATGTACTGTACATTATGAATGAATACATATGTTTAAACAAACTGCAGCGTTTGCATTGTCATGTATTGTTGTCACTGTCGGATCGAGTACGCACGCGCCCACGTTCACGATATTCTACATACTAGTGGCTGTGAACCACGTGCATAGAGCATCGGGTGATCATGTGGGCGAAGTTAGCAGTGCTCAGTGATATCACCTGGTATCTACAAGTCAGATATTGTTTCTTGTCTGGTATAAATTAATAGTTATGACATGCTTTATTGATCAATAGTTTTCATATTACTTTTAATATTAGATTTAGCTGGAGTTAACAACAACCATAAGCCAAAATAAGAGCACAGGTAGAACCGTACACCTCGCCGGAGTTATGGTTGTCGATAGATGTCTGTCCACTATGGGTGTCTACGGACGTTTGTCCATTAGGGGTATCTATGGACGTTTGTCCATTATGGTTGTCGATAGACGTCTGTCCATTAGGGGTATCGACGGACGTCTGTCCATTATGGGTGTCTATGGACGTCTGTCCATTAGGGGTATCGACGGGCGTCTGTCCACTATGGGTATCTATGGACGTCTGTCCATTAGGGGTATCGACGGACGTCTGTCCACTATGGGTGTCTATGGTCGTCTGTCCAGTATGGGTATCGACGGACGTCTGTCCACTATGGGTGTCTATGGTCGTCTGTCCACTATGGGTATCGACGGACGTCTGTCCACTATATGTATCTATGGACGTCTGTCCACTATGGGTGTCTATGGTCGTCTGTCCACTATGGGTATCGACGGACGTCTGTCCACTATATGTATCTATGGACGTCTGTCCATTATGGGTGTCTATGGTCGTCTGTCCAGTATGGGTGTCTATGAACGTCTGTCCAGTATGGGTATCTATGGACGTTTGTCCACTATGGGTATCTATGGACGTCTGTCCACTATGGGTGTCTATGGTCATCTGTCCAGTATGGGTGTCTATGAACGTCTGTCCAGTATGGGTATCTATGGACGTTTGTCCACTATGGGTATCTATGGTTGTCTGTCCACTATGGGTATCGACGGACGTCTGTCCACTATATGTATCTATGGACGTCTGTCCACTATGGGTGTCTATGGTCGTCTGTCCAGTATGGGTGTCTATGAACGTCTGTCCAGTATGGGTATCTATGGACGTTTGTCCATTATGGGTATCTATGGACGTCTGTCCACTATGGGTGTCTATGGTCGTCTGTCCAGTATGGGTGTCCATGAACGTCTGTCCAGTATGGGTATCTATGGACGTTTGTCCACTATGGGTATCTATGGACGTCTGTCCACTATGGGTGTCTATGGTCGTCTGTCCAGTATGGGTATCTATGGTCGTCTGTCCAGTATGGGTGTCGATGGACGTCTGTCCACTATGATTGTCTATGGACGTCTGTCCACTATGTGTATATATGGACGTCTGTCCACTATGGGTATCTATGGACGTCTGTCCACTATGATTGTCTATGGACGTCTGTCCACTATGGGTATCTATGGACGTCTGTCCACTATGATTGTCTATGGACGTCTGTCCACTATGGGTATCGACGGACGTCTGTCCACTAGGGGTATCGATGAACGTCTGCCCACTATGATTGTCTATGGACGTCTGTCCACTATGGGTATCTACGGACGTCTGTCCACTATGATTGTCTATGGACGTCTGTCCACTATGGGTATCGACGGACGTCTGTCCACTATATGTATCTATGGACGTCTGTCCACTATGGGTGTCTATGGTCGTCTGTCCACTATGGGTATCTATGGACGTTTGTCCACTATGGGTGTCCATGAACGTCTGTCCAGTATGGGTATCTATGGACGTTTGTCCACTATGGGTATCTATGGACGTCTGTCCACTATGGGTGTCTATGGTCGTCTGTCCAGTATGGGTATCTATGGTCGTCTGTCCAGTATGGGTGTCGATGGACGTCTGTCCACTATGATTGTATATGGACGTCTGTCCACTATGTGTATCTATGGACGTCTGTCCACTATGGGTGTCTACGGTCGTCTGTCCACTATGGGTATCGACGGACGTCTGTCCACTAGGGGTGTCGATGGACGTCTGTCCACTATGGTTGTCTATGGACGTCTGTCCACTATGGGTGTCGATGGACGTCTGTCCACTATGGGTATCGATGGACGTCTGTCCACTAGGGGTATCGATGGACGTCTGTCCACTATGGGTGTCGATGGACGTCTGTCCACTATGGGTATCTATGGACGTCTGCCCACTATGGGTATCGATGGACGTCTGTCCACTATGGGTGTCGATGGACGTCTGTCCACTATGGGTATCGACGGACGTCTGTCCACTATATGTATCTATGGACGTCTGTCCACTATGGGTATCTATGGACGTCTGTCCACTATGGGTATCTATGGACGTCTGTCCACTATGGTTGTCTATGGATGTCTGTCCACTATGGGTGTCGATGGACGTCTGTCCACTATGATTGTATATGGACGTCTGTCCACTATGGGTGTCGATGGACGTCTCTCCATTAGGGGTATCGATGGACGTCTGTCCATTAGGGGTATCTATGGACGTCTGTCCAGTATGGGTATCTATGGACGTCTGTCCATTAGGGGTATCGATGGACGTCTGTCCACTATGGGTATATATGGACGTCTGTCCATTAGGGATATCGATGGACGTCTGTCCATTAGGGGTATCTTTGGACGTCTGTCCACTATGGGCATCGATGGACGTCTGTCCACTATGGGTATCGACGGACTTCTGTCCACTGTGGGTATCGATGGACGTCTGTCCACTAGGGGTATCGATGGACGTCTGTCCATTAGGGGTATCGATGGACGTCTATCCATTAGGGGTATCGATGGACGTCTGTCCACTATGGGTATCTATGGACGTCTGTCCACTAGGGGTATCGATGGACGTCTGTCCACTATGGGTATCGATGGACGTCTGTCCACTATGGGTATCGATGGACGTCTGTCCACTATGGGTATCGATGGACGTCTGTCCACTATGGGTATCTATGGACGTCTGTCCACTATGGGTATCGATGGACGTATGTCCACTATGGGTATCGATGGATGTCTGTCCACTATGGGTATCGATGGACGTCTGTCCACTATGGGTATCGATGGACGTCTGTCCATTAGGGGTATCGATGGACGTCTTTCCATTAGGGGTATCGATGGACGTCTGTCCACTATCGTTGTATACGGACGTCTGTCCACTATGGGTATCGATGGACGTCTGTCCACTATGGGTATCGATGGACGTCTGTCCACTAGGGGTATCGATGGACGTCTGTCCACTAGTGGTATCGATGGACGTCTGTCCACTATGGGTATCGACGGACGTCTGTCCACTATGGGTATCGATGGACGTCTGTTCACTATGGGTATCGATGGACTTCTGTCCACTAGGGGTATCGATGGACGTCTGTCCACTATGGGTATCGATGGACGTCTGTCCATTAGGGGTATCGATGGACGTCTGTCCATTAGGGGTATCGATGGACGTCTGTCCACTATGGTTGTATACGGACGTATGTCCACTATGGGTATCGATGGACGTCTGTCCACTATGGGTGTCGATGGACGTCTGTCCACTATGGGTATCGACGGACGTCTGTCCACTATGGGTGTCTATGGACGTCTGTCCACTATGGGTATCTATGGACGTCTGTCCACTAGGGGTATCGATGGACGTCTGTCCACTATGGGTATCGATGGACGTCTGTCCACTATGGGTATCGACGGATGTCTGTCCACTATGGGTATCGATGGACGTCTGTCCACTATGGGTATCGACGGATGTCTGTCCACTATGGGTATCGACGGATGTCTGTCCACTATGGGTATCGATGGACGTCTGTCCACTATCGTTGTATACGGATGTCTGTCCACTATGGGTATCGATGGACGTCTGTCCACTATGGGTATCGATGGACGTCTGTTCACTAGGGGTATCGATAGACGTCTGTCCACTAGGGATATCGATGGACGTCTGTCCATTAGGGGTATCGATGGACGTCTGTCCATTAGGGGTATCGATGGATGTCTGTCCACTATGGGTATCGATGGACGTCTGTCCATTATGGGTATCGATGGACGTCTTTCCACTATGATTGTATACGGACGTCTGTCCACTATGGGTATCGATGGACGTATGTCCACTATGGGTATCGATGGACGTCTGTCCACTATGGGTATCGATGGACGTCTGTCCACTAGGGATATCGATGGACGTCTGTCCATTAGGGGTATCGATGGACGTCTGTCCACTATGGGTGTCTACGGACGTCTGTCCACTATAATGGTTTGGAGTATAACTGTGTAATTCTTCACGACACAGAGCAAATAAAATGCATTTTTTCACGTATAAATGAGTTGCTACTACAAATTCTTCCAAATACATCCGAACACTAACATTGAATCAATAAACAGTGTTTTTGTGATCTACAATCTTTCAAAATTGAAAGTAGGATTTCATATAAATATCAGCCACGCTCCTGAATTGACATCAGAGTCAATACTAATCGCGAGATTATGTCGTTTAAAGATAATGTATCTAAGACTTGTCTACACATAAATATGCATAGACACACATGTGAGATATAACGGTAAATCTGTACCATAGCTCGTTATTCAGGATACAGGAGTTGTATTACGCATGAATGTCGACCCTATTTACATTATTTTGTTATGTCAACAAACCGCGTATACGACGTTTGCTTATTAGGTGAAATACTCAATATTTGGGGCAAAATCGGGGGGGGGGGGGGAAATATACCAAATAATAGGAAATTACATTCTGTAGAAATTTGCGTTTTCACTGATGTAGTGTCGTCGCTTTAAGGAATGCTCATGATGTACACTATACTACGTGTATGAATATCAGAAATGGTTTGCAAAAAGTATAAAGATATTTACCTTAAATATTCTTCTACGAAATAATCGCAAAACAAATATTGGTTTAATATATATACGATTTACAGATTATGAGAATGTGGTATTTATTACTTCTACATATAGCTAAGCCCTTTAGTGTGTTATCTTAAGACGATTTATGACACAAAACAGATTTTATTGCACAAATAATATGTTTGTAGGTAAGAATTTGAAAGCACAATAGGCTTTACACTTCAGTGACAACAATCCAAATTTAGTAAGTTCATGCTCTACGATTTGTTTCATAAAGAGTTGAACACCTGAATACAATACATTATTATACGATAGTGGACACGACTATAACATTTCTTTTGCACAGTACATATGTATTCTATAAGTCATACGTATTGTCTCATATCAAACCATTCCTTTCTATCCATATGCGCAAGCCATATATGGATTACTGTCATTTGTGGGAACTGTAATGCATATTTAGAAGATACAATTCTTAAGTTCTAAAAACGAGCTGCACGACTAATTCTTGACAACGATTTTTACACTCCTTCGTTCGAATGTTTCTCAGTACTCAATTGGACTCTTCCAGAACGTGCTAACTCTCGAAAAGTGGGAATAATACTAAGAACACCCAATGGCCTAGCACCTGTCTATTTCTAAGAATAATTCAGATTTACTTACGATCGCCGAACTCAAAACCTGCGATGGTACGGTGGTCGCCAGATCGGACAGGTGGGTTTTCTCCGGGTACTCCGGTTTCCTCCCACACGAATGACCACATATGCGCTTTCATCCGCGCCAACGAGAGTGATTAATATAAGTTGTTAGAGCTTGCTTCGCAATCGTTGTAAAATAAATAAAGTTTTAAAAACAGACATACAAACTTGCGATCAACATCCAAGCTCCAATGTTACATTCCGAAGCCAAACACTGAACTGTTTATACACTCTCCATCTTGTATTCAATGTAACACTTGTGGAATTCCCTTCATTACCATGCACATCAAAACAGCACATTCTGTTCCACACTTCAAAGCTTTATGCATCAGATGTTGCAAAGAGTGTGTGTATTTTACGTTTATTTATCGTCGCTACTGGTTGCCCATATGAGCCACGCCTCCTGAAGATATTAGTCATCTTTGTGGAGGATAGTGCAATGATACAGACAGAGACCCATTCCAGAATATCCTCTTGTTCTTTTACGTGCACGGTGTAAAGTACTGACACGAGACTTCGGTTTTAAAGACCCATCTGAAGCTGTTAATTTTATTAGGGTCAGACAGGGAATCGAACCTGCGATCCCTGGTACAAAGAACAGACCATTGACCTAATAAACGGATAATCTGTAATTATATATGTATATATAATTAGGTATTAATTAGTTCCTTCAGCTTACATCACATGTCATTCTGTATTAGTCATTGTTAGCATGTTCCATAGTGCTAATGTATTCAGTATTATTATTATTATTATTATTAATTATTATTATTTATTATTATTATTATTATTGTTATATTATTTGTATTGTTTTATTATTTTAATTATTATTATTATTATTAATTATTATTGTTATATTATTTGTATTGTTTTATTATTTTTATTATTTTTATTATTATTTATTATTATTATTATTATTAATGTTATATTATTTGTATTGTTTTTATTATTTTAATTATTATTATTATTATTGTTATTATTAATGTAGACATTTATCAAGATTGGTTACACTATACATTTGTTTGAACTAGAAAAAAGAAACTTCTGATTTCTACATAATTATAGTATTTGTTGTGTTAAATATTGTATTGTGTAATGATGTTAGACACAGGTCTGCAAACTAAAATCATTCATTTGCTGGCATGGGTTCGAATCCCTTGGATGTCCTTTATTTGAGGGTTGTTTCCGTATTGTATATAGTTAGCAACAACAACGTTTATTTAGCAAATCGACATAATACATGCCTTTGGCTAATGAACAGTATAATCATATATACATATTTATAATCACAAACAAATATGAGTGAAATAATATTTCGTTCATATGGTAGTTTACATATGATATATGTATACACACTGACATTAAACATTTAGAACTGTTTACAAGAACTCTTCTTGTATCGGTTGACATAAGACATTTAAGTTTCTTTAAATTCGGCCAAGATACGATTGGCATGTATTTATAGATCGAATATTTCTGGCATATAAGTAAAACATGATATTCAGATTCTACAACAATTAATTGACAGTGTTGACAAATTAGGTTTATTCAACAATTTATTTGACAATTTAAAGTCAATATGTCATATTTCAATAATTCGTGAACATTGTTCGAAGAATTGATTTGTGTAGATAAATTGATTTGTGTAGATAAATTGATTTGTGTAGATAAATTGATTTAAATTAAATATTGTTGTGCAAATTAGGTATAGCAACGTAGAAAAAGAACACTCAAGTATGTAATGTTGCTATTCAATTTAGTTAAAGTCGCCACCACATAAATGCATGTGGGCGACTAATTGTTCTAACTGTCGCTTTAAAATTGGAGTTTTGTTGAGAATTACCCGTCTATGAGACACTGTTATGTATATCTGGTAGCAACTCATGATAATACATTAGACAGTTTCTTCTGAAATACTAGATGGTATATGGTTTCACCATTCAAATGTGGTTTACGCTTGTGTACGTCTTGACAGGTCGAACGTTTTGTTTTGTTCGTTTCTGTGGTTCAACGTCGCACCAACAGCTTAGGTTATAGGCCGATTCTCCAGCTATTATTGGTGGAAGAAGGTCCCACCCCGCCCCCGGGGGTGTATGTCTTCCACAAGTATTTCGGGCACGGAGGACGGGTACTAGGGTAGAACCACCGACATACCGCATGCAGCTGAAAGGGTTCGACACCCCTAATGGGATTCAAGCCTATACCGCGTTGAGGGGACAGTGATTTGAAGCCAACGCCCTTAATCACTCGACGGCGGAACCCCTAGTTTAAACTTTATTTTACAACGATTGCCACAGACGGATCTGTAGTCCAGTGGTAACACGCTGGATTGGTAATCCAGGGATCGCAGGTTCGATCCCCCGTCTTGCCCTAATAAAATTAACAGTCTTTCAGATGGGACGTTAAACCGAGGTCTCGTGTCGGTGCTTTACACCGTACACGTAAAAGAACCAGAGGAGACTCTTGGAATGGGTCTCTGTCTGTATAATTGCACTATACTCAAAAAATCTGAAATGACTAATCTCTTCAGGAGGCGTCGCTTATATGGGCAACCGGTAGCGACGATAAATAAACGTGAAACAAACAAACAAACAAACAAACAAAAAATGCATATAGTATTATGCACTATCCTCCAATAATCTAAAATGAATAATCTCTTCAGGAAGCGTAGCTCATATGGGTGACAGAATATATTTAACTTAACTGTATTGAATGCGATCTCGGTTATTGCAGTGGTTTGTAAGATGCGTACATAATATCAGGTATTTTCTTTTGTCGTTGTCATCCGATAGTAGGTAACGTACGATATATAGCTACCACGAGGAAATCACGTGGAGGTCGCGTTAGCGCAGTGGTAGCGCAGTCACAGTGGTAGCGCGTTCCTGGTGGAATCCATCGCCACGAGGGAGAGAGAAGCGGCAACGTGGAATATAAATGCCTTGCATAAGGACACAATCGTAACGGCTCCGGGGGGGGGGGGGCTCGAACTCCGGACCTTTCGAACCTGAAGCGAACTACAACTACGCTATCACGACTTCCAAATTGCGAGTTTGTAGATGGCATAAACCTCGCTTACTGGTGACAATTAATTATTCAAATTATTTCTGAAGAATGTAGTAGTGATGTTATCTTTGTAAGTGAACACAGTATACATTTCTTTGCTTTAAGACAATGACCATCATGTCTCACTAACCGCTATCAATGCCAACTACAGTCTACATCGGCTATGTCGAATTCCGTCGGACCGAACCAAATACTTCGACATAACCGAAGTTTGACTTAACGAAATTCGATATAAATATATCCAGTTATATGTAAAATTGTCTGAAAAGGGACTTTGATCCGACTTCGAGATAACCGGATAATTCGACATAACCGACTTTGACATAACGAATGTAGATTACATTATATTTTGCAACATCATCGATTTACATAAGCGCTCAGCTTGTTTACCAATCCATTTCTGATAGTTTATGTATTGCATATTGGACATATAACATATGCATTGAATAAAATATGTGTGTGTGCGTGCGTGCGTGCGTGCGTGCGTGCGTGCGTGCGTGCGTGCGTGCGTGTTTTACGTTTATTTATCGTCGCTACCGTTTGCCCATATGAGCGACGCCTCCTGGAGAGATTAGTCATTTTAGAGTTTGGAGGATAGTGCAGTGATACAGACAGAGACCCATTCCAGAGTCTCCTCTGGTTCTTTTACATGCACGGTGTAAAGCACCGACACGATACCTCGGTTTAACGTCCCATCTGAAAGACTGTTTATTAGTCAAAAAAAAAAGTTTAACTAACTACTAATTCAATATGTTATAATGTGTCTTAAAGTTACGACTAGCATATTATAGTTTCGTGAAACAACTTACGACATATATACGACAGTCATAGCTGCTGTGCTTTGATACAGCTTACGATATCTCTTATGACATACATTTCGATAGTTTGGTGAAATCCGCCACAGCCTTCAAAATGCTATGCCAAACAAATTGCACAAATGTAGGAACGTTAGAACACGTGTCTACATCCGCCAAAGCCAACGACGTCACTGACGCCGCTGTGAGTATCGCGTTAATGTCCCCAACATTCGTCATGGCGAGCTGAGAAGTAACTTCGCTGCTAATAATATATTGATTTCGTTTTTAGCAAAAATCCGCGGTGATGTCTAAAATATATAGGGTTATTAGCTCGCGCTGTATTAGGGGCGGATGAGTGGGTGCACACTTGTTATCACGCTGGACTGTGAGCTGGTAAAGCCAGGATCCGACCCCCACTACATCATACTAAAATGGCTAATACAGTCAAACCTGTGTGAGTGGTCACCTCTATTGAGCAGCCAACCTGTATTAAGCATTGTGTGTTTTACGTGTCGCTACCGGTTGCCCATATGAGCGATGCCTCCTGAAGAGATTATTCATTTTAGATTTTTTGGAAGATAGTGCAATGATACAGACAGAGACCCGTTCCAAAATCTCCTATGGTTCTTTTACGTGCACGGTGTACAGCACCAGCACAATACCTCCGTTTTAAGTCACATCTGAAATACTGTTAATTTTATTAGGGTCAGACTGGGGATCGAACCTGCGACCCCTGGATTACCAGTCCAGCGTGTTACCATTGGACTACAGATCCGTCTGTTCTGTATTAAGCAGCTTCCAGATTCTCAATATGTTGCTTTAATATACAGTTCATCTCTATTAGGCAACCACATGTGTTAAGCAACCATGTTCTGTGATTCAGTTGGCTGCCTGCTTAACCCATTCAACCCCAAGTAACTGACATGGACTGATGCGTGATATTTTCAGACCAATAAATTAATAAGAAAATTACCTTTGGACCAGTTCATTTATCAAAATGGGTAATTTTATCTAAAAATAGTAATAATTATTACTGGCAAAAAAGTGCAGATCCTGATGAGACGGCTCGTCACGAGCCGGCTCATCTGGATCTACACTTTTCATAAGCCTATTTAGAGGCCTGTGGGGTTGAAAGGGTTAAATCAGATTGTACTCTAATAAGTGTAGTTAATTTAATAAACACGTATTTGTGGCGTCGATATTATCTTAATGGTGCTAAGGAATTTATTAAAATGTTTAGAATGTCTAACCACAAATAGCGATATATATATACATACTGTATACATACACATGTGACATCGTGGTCCAGTGGTAGAGCGTCGGATGTGAGATATATCGTCCCGGGTTCTATACTCGGTCAGGCCAGGTATGTAGTGTCATTGAGCAAGGCACCTCACACACATTGCTTAGTACTAGTTAACCACTTAGGTCGGCTAAGCTTGCCCAGGAAAACATGTATACGTCCCCGCAATGGGTTTGACATTAATGCAGCATACATACATACACATGACAATAACAACATTTAATAAGCTACAGAAATAATTATAATACAGGTATACATATATTCTGATAACAGATGCATAAGACCTACACAAGTAAAGCTACATACCTGTTTACACTCCCGATTCACATGTTAATCTTCTAACGTGATATATATAACTATTTACATAATTCGATTTTAAAATGACACACACACCCGATTTACAATCGTTTGATTTTAAAGAAACGAGTATTATCATAAAGACTAAGCAACCACGAACTGAATACGTTTTCTCAATAATCTAGCATGAATAGTGAATACACCATGAAGTTCATTGAAGCTGATAACAACGGTGAATATAAAAGCTTCCCAAGTTTATCAAATCAAAACCTGATTAAGAAACCACGTCTAAGCCGAATGAAGCGTATACGTTGTATTGAATATATTACAGGCGATATCATCGTAGGGTAGAACGATCGTTTTGCATGTATTTTGTATGTCTGCTCCGTGACCCACGCCTCTCATAGTCATGTTTAAAGAATGCACGAACGTGAACAGCAGAATTACATGCATGTTGGATATACCATTTCAATGTACTTTGCGTTTTTGTCTCTTAAAGCGTTATTTTTCTTAGCTCATTATGGTGATTTATTTGGTATAGGTGTGTCATCAAGGCCCGCCGAAGGCACAGTATGTCTGTTAGGACCCGTAGAGTTTAGTTGTGTACCCCACACGATTAATAACCACTTTTATTTGTGGTCAAAAGGGCCAATTTACCTGTCAGGATAGAGAGCCTTTGTTAAAGCACACGCAATGTTGAAGCCTAACGTGTGCTAGTGAACTGTTGGACGGACGGACGGACGGACGGACGGACGGACGGACGGACGGACGGACGGACGGACGGACGGACGGACGGACGGACGGACGGAGCCTCCATCGTATCTGACAACCCTGGTACAGACCTCCCAATGACCCGTTAAAAGAGCCCTGTTTGATCTCCATAGAGTACCATGCTTAACTACTACTAATAATCCCCCAACACCTTTACTGAGTATAAACTTTATTTATTGTATAGCAATTGCGAAACAAGCTTTAGCAACTTAATATATTAATCACTCTCGTTCGCTCGGTTGAACGCGCATGTGGTCATTCGTGTGGGAGGACACCGATATATCCGTAGATCATACACATGTCCGTTCTGGCGACCACCGTACCATCTCACATACGTCCCTGTACGAGGATCGAATCCAGGCTGCATACTTTGTGAGAGGCTAGCCTGTTAACAACTGCGCTAATCCGACAGCCGTTATGGTTCTATACTAGAGAAGATAGAAAACGCGCACTTCGAATAAGTGTGTGTTTACATGAAAAACAATAACTATATAAATACATAGTTTTAGACATTTTGGAATATTTTTAGATGTTCAGTTTTGTAATAAAGATGTGATATATCTTTGATGGAATCCTTCGTATTTCGTTTTCATGTAGTAATAATAATAAAGTAATGTAGGTGTGCGTTTTTTATGTAGTCTATTATAGTTTGGTTGTCTAAGCAATTGCGTATAGCTGCAGTCGCTGCGTAGTTGATTGTCGTTGTGTGATAAATACAAATCCCAAAGGTGCTGTAAACTGACAATCCTTACATATTTCAAGAACTCCTGTTATTCCCTCAACACAGCAATTATGCAGCAGCAGTCTGTAGACTATAGCAGCTCCATCATAACCCGTCGTCTGTGACATGTAGAGGTTGCACATCGCAGTGTGTCGGCAGATGTTTCATAACGCAAGTTGGTTTTTTACGTTTATTTATCGTCGCTACCGGTTGCCCATATGAGCGACGCCTCCTGAAGAGATTAGTCATTTTAGAGTTTGGAGGATAGTGCTTGTTACAGCCAGAGATCCATTCCAGAGTCTCCTCTGGTTCTTTTACGTGCACGGTGTAAAGTACCGACACGAGACCTCGGTTTAACGTCCCATCTGAAAGACTGTTAATTTTATTAGGGTCAGACGGGGGATCGAACCTGTGATCCCTGGATTACCAGTCCAGCGTATTACCACTGGACTACAGATCCGTCTGTAAAAGTTATTTAGTGAAATCAAATTCATTTATTGATTTTTGTTTTTTGTTTTTTTTGGTGAAGTCAGAAACTTCGTGTATTCATTAGATATGCACTAGCCTGGGTTCCAGTCTGTCGATTTTCACTTTTTAACTTCTGGCAAAATGATATTATTAGAAACTCAATACGGCCCAATTAATAGTCTCGGTGTTAAAATATATTTATTTGACTGACAAGGCAAAATATATCGACGCCTGTTCCCAGGCTAAGATATACACAATATATACACATTTATAATACTCATAGCTATAATATATAAAATGATGCCAAAGGCAACTTGATAAAACAAATGGTTTGGGCCACAAGTTCTGCCAACATTAGAAAAGTGAAGTTATTCCTCTGCCAAGTGTAATCCTAAAGTGATCAAACCTCTATCGCTGGTCTAGTGCTAAACAGCACATTCTGTTCCACACTTCAAAGCTTTATATATCAGGCGGTGCAAAGAACAGACAAATAACCTAATAAACTGATAATATACAGTTATTCATGAATATAAGTATTAGTTCTTGCAGCTTATATCTTATTTTCTATGAAAGTTTTACTGGTTACTGTTTACATGTTTCATTATGCTAGTTCATGTTTTAATTTGTTGAGGGCCTCGTGGTAGATTGACTTAATTGTTCAAATGAGTTCTCTCATTAAATAAAGTCTTTATTATTATTATTATTATTATTATTATTATTATTATTATTATTATTATAGTAGTAAACAGAGGTCCGCTTTTTTTTTAGAAGAACCCGTAAGACCCGTAGGTATGCACACATATATTGGATTTATTATTAAACCATGGATCATATGATAATAGTCAGTAACAGACGGATCTGTAGTCCAGTGGACAGTGGACTGGTAATCCAGGGGTCGCAGGTTCGATCCCCCGTCTGACCATAATAAAATTAACAGTCTTTCAGATGACACTTTAAACCGCTGTCTCGTTTCGGTGCTTTACACCGTGCACGTACAAGAACCAGAGGAGATTCTGGAATGGGTATCTGTCTGTATCATTTGCATCCTCCAATAATCTAAAATGAATAATCTCTTCAGGAGGCGTCGCTCATATGGGTAACCGGTAGCGACGATAAACAAACGTAAACCACACACAGGTAGCGACGATAAACAAACGTAAACCACACACAGGTAGCGACGATAAACAAACGTAAACCACACACAGGTAGCGACGATAAACAAACGTAAACCACACACAGGTAGCGACGATAAACAAACGTAAACCACACACAGGTAGCGACGATAAACAAACGTAAACCACACACAGGTAGCGACGATAAACAAACGTAAACCACACACAGGTAGCGACGATAAACAAACGTAAACCACACACAGGTAGCGACGATAAACAAACGTAAACCACACACAGGTAGCGACGATAAACAAACGTAAACCACACACAGGTAGCGACGATAAACAAACGTAAACCACACACAGGTAGCGACGATAAACAAACGTAAACCACACACAGGTAGCGACGATAAACAAACGTAAACCACACACAGGTAGCGACGATAAACAAACGTAAACCACACACAGGTAGCGACGATAAACAAACGTAAACCACACAGGTAGCGACGATAAACAAACGTAAACCACACAGTAGCGACGATAAACAAACGTAAACCACACACAGGTAGCGACGATAAACAAACGTAAACCACACACAGGTAGCGACGATAAACAAACGTAAACCACACACAGGTAGCGACGATAAACAAACGTAAACCACACACAGGTAGCGACGATAAATAAACGTAAACCACACACAGGTAGCGACGATAAATAAACGTACACCACACACAGGTAGCGACGATAAATAAACGTAAACCACACACAGGTAGCGACGATAAATAAACGTAAACCACACACAGGTGTGTATTTCATAAAAGAATGTAAAGCTAAAGATGATCGAATTTCTGATACGTTTCAAAATGTTCATCTTTTGTCTTGCCAGTACTTGAAAAGGTGTCATGACAAGAGCTCGTCATCATAATGACTCGCCATTAGTACAGCCAATAAAATACTTTATCCGGATGTTGGTTAATTTCCATATTAAAGGCCCATATAGTCCATTTTTGTTTGTTATTATATGATGATGTTTTCCCGGATAATATGCTAATACTGACGCCCCTTATACATGTTTCCTAATAAATAATATCCACATTTATTTCTATCTCGATTACGAAACAAGTTTTTACACGACTAGAGTAATCGCACTCAGGACCTCATTCCTGAAGGAACCCATCTCCACGAGGAAGAGAGAAAGGGGCAGTGTGGAGATAAGTGCCTTGCCCATAGGGCACTATAGTAGTGCGGAGATAAGTGCCTTGCCTATATGGCACTATAGTAGTGCGGAGATAAGTGCCTTGCCTATATGGCACTATAGTAGTGTGGAGATAAGTACCTTGCCTATATGGCACTATAGTAGTGTGGAGTTAAGTGCCTTGCCTATATGGCACTATAGTAGTGTGGAGATAAGTGCCTTGCCTATATGGCACTATAATAGTGTGGAGAAAAGTGCCTTGCCTATATGGCACTATAGTAGTGTGGAGATAAGTACCTTGCCTATATGGCACTATAGTAGTGTGGAGATAAGTACCTTGCCTATATGGCACTATAGTAGTGTGGAGATAAGTGCCTTGCCTGTATGGCACTATAGTAGTGTGGAGATAAGTGCCTTGCCTATATGGCACTATTGTAGTGTGGAGATACGTGCCTTGGCTATATGGCACTATAGTAGTGTGGAGATAAGTGCCTTGCCCATATGGCACTATGGTAGTGTGGAGATAAGTGCCTTGCCTATATGGCACTATAGTAGTGTGGAGATACGTGCCTTGCCTATATGGCACTATAGTAGTGTGGAGATACGTGCCTTGCCTATATGGCACTATAGTAGTGCGGAGATAAGTGCCTTGCCTATATGGCACTATAGTAGTGTGGAGATAAGTACCTTGCCTATATGGCACTATAGTAGTGTGGAGATACGTGCCTTGCCTATATGGCACTATAGTAGTGTGGAGATACGTGCCTTGCCTATATGGCACTATAGTAGTGCGGAG
>CM026394.1:24388655-24440569 GCA_014843695.1 Archivesica marissinica
TCGTATATAGATATCTCGGGTATAGTTTATACAAATTATTTTAGTTCGATTGCGAAACATGAATCTTACAACTTATATTAATCGCTCTCGAGACCTCATTCCTGATGGAATCCATCGCTACGAGGGAGAGAGAAGAGGCAACGTGGAATTTAAATGCCTTGCCTAATACTCGTAACGGCTCCAACGGTGCTCAAACTCCGGACCACTCGCACCTGAAGCGTGGTATAGGTCACGGACGTGTGTGTTTTACGTATTTTTATCGTCGCTACTGGTTGCCCATATGAGCGACGTTTCCTGAAGAGATTAGTCATTTTTAAGTGTTCGTGCAATGATACAGACAGAGACCCATTCCAGAGTCTCCTCTGGTTCTGTTACGTGCACGGTCGAACCTGTAACCTCTGGATGGGGGTGGGGGTGGAGGAGGTATTATAAAGAATTCATATGCATACCTCTCGCACCTCGAACAAACATTAGTTAACTATATTTCATTGCTTGTAAATATACCGGCTCCGTAGTGTAGTGATTAAGACACCTACCAGATCGAAGGTTTGAACCTCGTTAGGGGTTCGTTTGATATGGCCGGTTGGTGAGCCACCAGCTAGTTAAATAATGGTTACCGATTGCCTTCAACGAAAATGCTGATGTTCATAATAAGTGTCTCATAAGTCAATACGGGCGGCACTATAATAAAAAGACAAACACTATTCATGCATACATTATAATCCAGGGATCGCAGGTTCGATCCCCCGTCTGACCCTAATAAAAGTAACAGCCTTTCAGATGGGACTTTAAACCGAGATTTTGTGTCGGTGCTGTACATCGTGTACGTAAAAGAACCAGAGGAGACTCTGGAATGGGTCACTGTCTGTATCATTGCTCTATCCTCCAACAATCTAAAATAACTAGTCTCTTCAGGAGGCGTCGCTCATATGGGCAACCGGTAGCGACGATAAATAAATGGGAAACAAACAAACAAACAAATGCATATATTATTATGGCTCTAGCCACCCATGATAATATGTCAAGGTTCATTTTGTGAAATATAATTAAATCAAACATTGACAAAAAAACCCGAAATATCTTCTATTCATACTATATAATTATACTATATCATACTATATAATTATACTATATCATACTATTTTGTTCAACACAAATTGAAAGGACTATATATAATTCTTAATGGATAAGTGTTGTAGATTAGATCGCAAATACATTTATCCACAACAGCTGTAATGTTATAGATCACTGGAGCATATAATAGTGTTTGCGAGAATAAATTCAATTTTTAGTTTTCTTACTACACTCACATACTGATCTGTAGTCCAGTGGTAACACGCTGGACTGGTAATCTAGGGATCGCAGGTTCGATCCCCCGTCTGACCCTAATAAAATTTAACAGTCTTTTAGATGGGACGTTAAACCGAGGTCTCGTGTCCGTGATGTACACCGTGCACGTAAAAGAACCAGAGGAGACTCTGGAATGAGTCTATGTCTGTATCATTGCACTATCCTCCAACAATCTGAAATGACTAATCTCTTCAGGAGGCGTCGCTCATATGGGCAACCGGTAGCGACGATAAATAAAAGTGAAACAAACAAAAAATGCATATAGTATTATGGTTGTATCTCACTTTCCCAACATTTTGATTTTTGGTCTGTCTAGACTGTCTCACTTTCCCAACATTCAACTTCCACACCTTTGCCTTACCTGTGTGGAAAGTATACTGCTGGGCATAAAGTTGCGTTACACACATGTTTAATATTAATATATTACTTTCACCAAGTGATCAGTATATATCTGATACTTGATGATAGTTGATGATTGAATACTTGATTAATTAATAGTGTCAATAGTTTCAATTACAATTAGTGTTAATTACAGATATGTGATTACAGTGATTACAGTGACTATATTTCACATTACTTGGTTAATTGATTACAATTAGGTTTAACTACATGCAAGTGATTACAGTGAATACATTTCACATTACTGGATTAATTAATTACAATAAATGTGTGTACCATAATTACATGTAATTGTAACTCTACTGTGAAAGTGTATATATATTCCACCAAATATGTTGAACTGTACACTTGCATCATGGCAAACGCTCAAGTCGGAGTACGGTTTATAGAGAACAGTCGGGGATCTCAGACGCTGGTACACAATGAGTACATGTTCAGTTTGAAGACAAGAAGAGGCGACCGCAGCTACTGGAACTGTGTGAACCGGGATTGTACAGCGAAGATCAACACACAGAATGGGATTCCAACTAAGATCATGGTGAATCACAACCATCCACAGGACCCTCTCGGAGTTACAGCGAAACAACTGATGAGCAACGTTCGGAAACGAGTGCGAGAGACCATTGAGCCGATACCTGCCATATACGACGATATGTTAGCCAATCTCCGAACACCATAATGGGATGCGGATACAGAGGCTGTCGCCATCAAGTTACCGACATTCTATTCGGCTCGTCCTGCTTTGTACAGGTAAATAATAAGATTTTTTTTATGAAAATGCATATATAATTTAAGCGGTCTGTTTTTAGTCTGTTACTCTGTATTTACAAAACAATCTTATGTACAGTGAATAATATCCCATATATTTTATTCCATTTCAGACAAAGGGCGAAACTACAACCTACGTTACCTAAGGTTCGACAAGACGTGACGTTGGATGGAAAATGGACAGAGACAACGGCGGGCGATAAGTTCCTACTCGCGGATGATGGGGAAGAAAACCGCATCCTCGTGTTTGCTACGTTGGAGAACTTAATGGAACTCTCGAGAGCTGACATTTGGTATGTCGATGGGACGTTCTACTCCAGTCCATCATACTTCTACCAGGTGTACACAATCCATGGTATGGTTGATGGGTACATGTGTACTCTTATATATGCGCTGCTACCGAACAAACGTGAGACCACCTACAGACGGCTGTTTGAACTTGTCCAGGGCGCTGGTGACCGACACAACATCGAACTCAAACCAGGAACTGTTATGATGGACTTCGAAGTTGCAGCGAAACGTGCCGTTATCGCTGTCTATCCGGATGTCACAGTGAGGGGGTGTTTCTTCCATTATTCACAGTGCATCTGGAGGAAGGTTCAGTCATGTGGACTTGTGACAACCTTCAAAGACAACGACGACTTCAGAATGCTGGTGCGCCGTGCTAGTGTCCTGCCTCTTGTGCCGATCGGACTGGTTGAAGACGTGTGGTTCCATGCCCTAGAAAACAACGACAACGACACAGCATCCGTAGTCACGTTCAAGGACTACGTAACGCCGTCCGAAGAAGATGAAGTACCGCGTCATTGAAGACCGCCTGGTACAGCTGAAGCAGCGGCTTCTGAATACGGAGCTGGAAGTGACAGAGTACGCCGATGCAGCATCGTATTTGATTAAATTAGGACAATAGACAGTAATATCATTCTATCAAATGTGCTAATAGTTTACAGTGATATTGATCAGGAGTTGTTATTCATGTTATTGATCAGGATCTACAATTTTCATTAAAGCTTGTTGTTTCATATCAAATGTGCTAATAGTTGACACTAATATTAATCAGGTTCTACACATTACATGCATATAATAAGTAAAATTCACATGATTGTAAAGCTTGTTGTTTCATAAAAAAGCTTTACCTTTGTCATCATTAACACTTCTAAATGACTTCTAGATGATCAAGATACAATAAATATATATGTTTAGATGATTTAATAGCTAATAAAGTCTTGTTTATACACATGTTTGTTTCACTTTTATCCAAAATGTGGTTCGCGTAACTTTTCGCTGTGCAGAATACCAATTTTGACCAATTATCACCAATTAAGTCCATTGTTAAACCTAACAATGGTGTCTCACTTTCCCAACATACCAAATATCGTGCATTTATCTTGCATACAATTTTGTTCAACACAAATTGAAACGACTATTGTGCAAAACCACAATTATTTGCACGAAATGTTTATTATTGTTATATATAAATAGCAATGTATTATATAAATACTTTAAACTGTTTCTATATATGGCCAAGTGTTTACCATGTAATATATATATATTTGTTTTATGCATAATCGTCTGCTATTATTTTCGCGCCTAAAATTATCAGTCTCGCTTCGCGCGGGAAATGACTTAAGATTTTAGGCCTAATCTCAGTTTATCGAGGCCGTGGTTGCAGATGTCCAGTTATGTAATATAAAGGCGACGAACTGGTTTGATGGTGTAATATTAGATAACATAACAGATGTTTTAGGAATAACAGATGTTTTAGGAATTGTTATATCATATAGACACTGATTCAATCGTGTATATAAGAAATGGATTTTAGTAACTAAAATCAGAACACTAAAGCCTACCTCCAGGAGAGAGAGTGGCGTGATCTCATTCTATTATATAGAACAGATAAACTGTTTCTATGATACTTAGATATTATGGACATTATAAGAATTATAACTTATAAAGATTTGTCGAATAATTAAATAAAATCGTTCAGCCATAGAAGAAACAGAGAGTTTCGGCGAACCATATCGAAGGTGATTAAAAGTTAATAAATCAGAAACCTTGATTAGATTATAGTGATATTGAGTAATGACGGATTAGAGATACTGGAGTTAAGTATACTGTGTAGCGCATAGTCGGCTCACACAATTGGATTGTTAAATAAGCGTTTAATGATACGATGTATATATATATAAATCACTGATTATATATATATGAAGATCTCTGATGCCAATTTAGACAAGATATTATATAGAAGAAATGTAAGACTGTGTTGAGTTATCATTAATACATATATCGAAGAAGAAACCCCCTAGACAACTCCAGCGAGTCTACAATAGGATAGACCCTGGTAAGAGCCGAAGCAACTGAGTCATATACATACAAGAAGAAAAAGGAGAGTTTGCGACACTATATACAGGCCCGTCGCTGGGCATACACAAGTACGCACGTGCGTATCATTGGTCTCAGAAAATGAAAAAAAATGAAAACTCCAAAAATGCATTAAAATTTAAAACCCAGGAGGGGGGTAGTAGGGATACATAGGCGCCGTGATGTGTGGAGTGTCGGAATAATTGAGCCCATTGCAAATATCGTGCACCTCTAAATTTAGTGTGTGCTATTTTACGTGCTTGTTTAATTGATAAGGCCTTAAATTATACCTTTATACGGATTGTCGTGAGAACTTTAGTCCTGCAATTGTATGTTACAAAATGCATTGAAATGCAGGAAATTGCTTCCTCATTTCAAACAATCTCCGGGAGGTGCATGCCCCATGGACCCCCTAGCGTACTCGCTCGCTAAGCTCACTCGACAAACAAGCATATTTGGCCGTGCGTATCATCAAAATAGCTCCAGCGACGGCCCTGATATATATATAATTCTTAATGGATACATGTTGTAGATTATATTGTAAATACATTTATCTAGCCTGGGTTCCAGACTGTCGATTTCACCTTTTAACCTCAGGCAAAATGACACGTTGATATGATCAGAAACTCAATACAGCCCAATTAATAGTCTCGGTGTTAAAATATATTTATTTGACTGACCAGGCAAACTATATCGACGCCTGTTCCCAGACTAACATTTATCCACAACAGCTGTAATGTTATAGATCAATGGAGTATATAATAGTATTTGCGAGAATAAATTCAATTTTTAGTTTTCTTACTACACTCACAGACGGATCTGTAGTCCAGTGGTTAACACTTTGGACTGGTAATCCAGGGATCGCAGGTTCGATCCACTCATTTGACCCTCATAAAATTACCAGACCTTCAGATGGTACTTTAAACCGAGGTCTCGTGTTTGTGCTTCACACCGTGCACGTAAAAGAACCAGAGGAGACTCTGGAATGGGCTCTGTCTATATCATTGCACTATCCTCCAGACATCTAAAATGACTAATTTATTCAGGAGGCGTCACTCATATTGGCAACCGGTTACGACGATAAATAAACGTAAAACACACGCACGCACGCGTGCGCGCACGCGCGCGCGCACACACCGTTCACATTGCTCTTGGTTGCATAAGTAAATGCTAAATGAAAAGTATATCCCTGTATCTGTGTATATATAATTAAAGGAACACCCGTCAACAACGTGTTCCTAGCCCTGTATCTGTGTATATATAACTAAAGGAACACACGTCAACAACGTGTTCCTAGCCCTGTAGCTGTGTATACATAATTAAAGGAACACACGTCAACAACGTGTTCCTATCCCTGTATCTGTGTATACATAATTAAAGGAACACCCGTCAACAACGTGTTCCTAGCATGCACTCGCTTAACGTGTATTGTTTCAAAAATGTGTTCATAATAACTTTGAACCAAACACGAATCTTAGGGCAAGAACAGCAAATAAAAATTACCAAATTAGTGATAGGCAAGCGATATAGGCAGAAGCCAATTCAGTTTCCTGTGTAACGTCATCACTACGGGTTCCAATCAGTTTAATATACTAGCATATTTATCTATAAACGCTCTGGATATCAATTAGGGCTGGAAAGAAGCCCTTGATATATATAGCAGCTAATAATGACGGACCTTGACATGGTGTTTATTGCATCAACTTAGATGTTCTGTTCTGTTCTTAAACTTAGATGTTATGATGTTTCAGACTCTGCATTGAACTTAATCAAAAGTACAGTGCACGGGACACTCGCTTACAGTGCACGGGATACTCGCATACAGTGCACGGGACACTCGCATACAGTGTACGGGATACTCGCATACAGTGCACGGGACACTCGCATACAGTGCACGGGATACTCGCTTACAGTGCACGGGATACTCGCATACAGTGCACGGGACACTCGCATACAGTGCACGGGATACTCGCTTACAGTGCACGGGATACTCACATACAGTGCACGGGACACTCGCATACAGTGCACGGGACACTCGCTTACAGTGCACGGGATACTCGCATACAATGCACGGGATACTCGCATACAGTGTACGGGATACTAGCATACAGTGTACGGGATACTAGCATACAGTGTACGGGATACTAGCATACAATGCACGGGATACTCGCATACAGTGCACGGGACACTCGCATACAGTGCACGGGACACTCGCATACAGTGTACGGGATACTCGCATACAGTGCACGGGACACTCGCATACAGTGTACGGGGCACTCGCATACAGTGTACGGGACACTCGCATACAGTGCACGGGATACTCGCATACAGTGCGCGGGACACTCGCATACAGTGTACGGGACACTCGCATACAGTGCACGGGATACGCGCATACAGTGTACGGGGCACTCGCATACAGTGTACGGGACACTCGCATACAATGCACGGGATACTCGCATACAGTGTACGGGAAACTCGCATACAGTGCACGGGACACTCGCATACAGTGTACGGGACACTCGCATACAGTGCACGGGATACTCGCATACAGTGTACGGGACACTCGCATACAGTGCACGGGACACTCTCATACAGTGCACGGGACACTCTCATACAGTGTACGGGACACTCGCATACAATGCACGGGATACTCGCATACAATGCACGGGACACTCATATGCAATGCACGAGATACTCATATACAATGCACGGGACACTCACATACAGTGCACGGGACACTCGCATATAGTGCACGGGATACTCGCATACAGTGTACGGGATACTCGCATACAATGCACGGGATACTCGCATACAGTACACGGGGCACTCGCATACAGTGTACGGGACACTCGCATACAGTGCATGGGACACTCGCATACAGTGTACGGGACACTCGCATACAGTGCAAGGGACACTCGCATACAATGCACGGGACACTCACATACAGTGCACGAGATACTCGCATACAGCGCACGGGACACTCGCGTACAGTGCACGGGACACCACGGGACACTCCCATACAGTGCACAGGACACTCGCATACAGCGCACGGGACACTCGCATACAGTGCACGGGACACCACTGGACACTCCCATACAGTGCACGGGACACTCGCATACAGTGCACGGGACACTCGTATACAGTGCACGGGACACTCGCGTACAGCGCACGGGACATTCCCATACAGTGCACGGGACACTCGCATACAGTGCACGGGATACTCGCATACAGTGTACGGGATACTCGCATACAATGCACGGGATACTCGCATACAGTACACGGGGCACTCGCATACAGTGTACGGGACACTCGCATACAGTGCATGGGACACTCGCATACAGTGTACGGGACACTCGCATACAGTGCAAGGGACACTCGCATACAATGCACGGGACACTCACATACAGTGCACGGGATACTCGCATACAGCGCACGGGACACTCGCGTACAGTGCACGGGACACCACGGGACACTCCCATACAGTGCACAGGACACTCGCATACAGCGCACGGGACACTCGCATACAGTGCACGGGACACCACTGGACACTCCCATACAGTGCACGGGACACTCGCATACAGTGCACGGGACACTCGTATACAGTGCACGGGACACTCGCGTACAGCGCACGGGACATTCCCATACAGTGCACGGGACACTCGCATACAGTGCACGGGACACTCGCATACAATACACGGGACACTCGCATACAGTGCACGGGACATTCCCATACAATGCACGGGACACTCGCATACAGTGCATGGGACACTCCCATACAGTGCACGGGACACTCGCATACAGCGCACGGGACATTTCCATACAATGCACGGGACACTCCCATACCGTGTACGGGACACTCGCATACAGTGCATGGGACACTCGCATACAGCACACGGGACATTTCCATACAATGCACGGGACACTCCCATACCGTGTACGGGACACTCGCATACAGTGCATGGGACACTCGCATACAGCACAATTTCGTCTTTCTGATTAGGATCTAGAATATGACATTAAAATAAACAAACAACATGAAAAATAATCATAATCATTAAGATGCCATGTTTAAATTTTACAATATGTAGGCCTACTTAAAGATGGTTGAATAAAAACAGCATAAAATAAAACAGCAATCCATCTCACGCATATAGTTTTATACCTTTAATTACGTATTACTTTGTCTGCAGTTAAAGTCAAACAGTATTTAATTGAATTAACTTAGGATATGACACAACTACGGAAACGTTTGACCGCCACTATTAAACAGAAACATATGTGGACCTAGTTATATCTGTGTGTTTATCATTGAGTGACAATTTATTCATTAAATTTGTATTCCTCGTCAAAGTAACTGACACTATCGCTAAAACGGCTGTTATCATGTAAATGTACTTCTTACAAAACAAGTATTACCCGCACTAAGAAAGAAATCCAATCTTAAACATGTTTAAAGCGACCTTACATCACAGAAAGCAAATAAAATGCATTATTCACGTATAAATGTATTGCTACAACACATTCTTGTGAATACATTCCAACACTAACATTGAATCAATAAACAGTGTTTTTGTGATCTACAAATTTTCAAAATTGAAATTAGGATTTCATATAACGACCATCCATACTCCTGGATTGACGTTTGTTTGTTATCGGAGTCAATACTAAACGCGAAATAATGTCGTTTAACTAAGACTAGTCTACAAATAAATATGCATATATAGGCACACATGTGAGATAAAACGGTAAATCTATACCATAAATCGTGTTATTCAGGATACACGAGTTGTATTACGCATGGATGTCGACCCTATTTACATTATTTTGTTATGTCAACAAACCGCGTATACGATGATTGCTTATTAGTTGAAATACTCTTAGTATTTAAGGCAACTATTTGGAAACAAATTATACCATATAATA
This sequence comes from Archivesica marissinica, assembly GCA_014843695.1. NCBI lineage: Eukaryota > Metazoa > Mollusca > Bivalvia > Venerida > Vesicomyidae > Archivesica > Archivesica marissinica. The sequence goes on from CM026394.1 coordinate 24,398,460, forward strand.
GGAAAATACATTCTGTAGAAATTTGCGTTTTCACTGATGTAGTGTCGCTTTAATGTAGTCGAAAAATATATAATCATATTTGATTGATAAACTGTGTAGAACGTGTTCCCATCGTACCTTAATATAGCCTCGTTAGGAAGGACAATGTATTCGATGGCTCACCCCGCTAAATTATTATTATTATATACCAAACTTATATAGTAATAATAATTTAGCGGGGTGAGCCATCGAATACTCGCATACAATACACGGGACACTCGCATACACTACACGGGACACTCGCATACAGTGCACGGGACATTCCCATACAATGCACGGGACACTCGCATACAGTGCATGGGACACTCCCATACAGTGCACGGGACACTCGCATAAAGATAGATGACGGTGCGTGTCGTGACGTCACGGCCTGGGTTATGTATTTGGATACGACGCTTCCTGTCCCACAGTAAGGGACGTCATTACTACACATCTGGTGCGGGCCGTTGTCTAATGTTGTTAAAACGTGTGGCTCAACCCATTTGCATGTTCATGCTATGTATTGTATCCTTTTGTGTTTGACATATTTACTATTGATTTGCAACAACATATGATTAAACTAAACTAAACATTGAACGCCGGGGTCAATGGGGGATGAGTCATCGGGAATACCACCGGTTCCAATTTTAGATTCAGGAAAGTAGGTCAAGTTTGTTTGAGCTCCGTCGGGCATATAGTGCCAGTGCCACTAGACGACTAACCTGCTACTTTGGAAAAAGACAGATGACCGTGTTTATATACGCTGTAGATATAAAATGCGGCGTTTCATAGCAATCTAAGGGAAGCAACGTAGAACAAAACACAGTTGTTTGATTGATACGAGTACGCGTTCCTGGTACATCAAATGAATATGAAATAGGCCCTACCTATCAACGGGGAAAGCTAATATCAATTACTGAACTAGACATCATAGGAGGAATAAGACTACATTCCCATAATAGGTGCCATCTAAGGAAGATAGATGGAAGAGAAAAATTACAACGATTGAGATGTTCTTGTAGACGTTAAGCTTATTTGCAGAACTCACGGATACAAGAGCCAGGTGTGATTAGGCTATCAAATTATATTCCAGAATAAGAGGCATTTGACGGAATTACTTCTAAATCGAGTGGCGTTGTGTCTGGATTTTGTTAATAGTATCTCTTCACAAAGGAGAAAATCAAAATGAGTCCGCCCACAACACAACAGAGAAAATCAAAATGATTCCGCCCACAACACAGAACATCAAAATGATTCCGCCCACAACACAGAACATCAAAATGACTGCGCCCACAACACAGAACATCAAAATGACTGCGCCCACAACACAGAACATCAAAATGACTGCGCCCATAACACAGAACATCAAAATGACTGAGCTCATAACACAGAACATCAAAATGACTGAGCTCATAACACAGAACATCAAAATGATTCCGCCCACAACACAGAACATCAAAATGACTCCACCCACAACACAGAACATCAAAATGATTCCGCCCACAACACAGAACATCAAAATGACTGCGCCCACAACACAGAACATCAAAATGACTGCGCCCATAACACAGAACATCAAAATGACTGCGCCCACAACACAGAACATCAAAATGACTGCGCCCACAACACAGAACATCAAAATGACTGCGCCCACAACAAGAACATCAAAATGACTCCACCCACAACACAGAACATCAACATGATTCCGCCCACAACACAGAACATCAAAATGACTGCGCCACAACACAGAACATCAAAATGACTGCGCCCATAACACAGAACATCAAATGACTGCGCCCACAACACAGAACATCAAAATGACTGCGCCCACAACACAGAACATCAAAATGATTCCGCCCACAACACAGAACATCAAAATGACTGCGCCCACAACACAGAACATCAAAATGATTCCGCCCACAACACAGAACATCAAAATGACTGCGCCATAACACAGAACATCAAAATGATTCCGCCCACAACACAGAACATCAAAATGACTGCGCCCATAAAACAGAACATGAAAATGATTCCGCCCACAACACAGAACATCAAAATGACTGCGCCCACAACACAGAACATCAAAATGATTCCGCCCACAACACAGAACATCAAAATGATTCCGCCCACAACACAGAACATCAAAATGACTGCGCCCATAACACAGAACATCAAAATGATTCCGCCCACAACACAGAACATCAAAATGATTCCGCCCACAACACAGAACATCAAAATGACTGTGCCTATAACACCGCAACTGACACTCTGTAGTTCGTGTTATTGCTTCTGTTACCCAGACAACCTGCATATAGTGCTATCGTCCTGCTCAATGTACACATACCCATACGTGAATGTAGCAAAACAGTAAATGCGCTATGCTCAAAATCTGGAAGTGAAAGAATTATTTCTGAGGAGATAAATGTTCAAATCGAATAACCAGAACTACATGTACTTCTAAGAATTACTTCCGAAATTAGAATAGTTTAATCGCACCGGGCTATAGACTGGAATCATGTTCTTGTATCATCGATAATCTTATGTTATGTTATAGTTCGGGTTTTATGCCTGCATCAGCACCATTTTGCGCTATATCGCCGGCGGGAAGTTTACCTAACAACACCTTTCCTGGGCAGGCTCCAGCGGTTAACCAGTACTTGGGTGCACCAACCTCAAGAAACTGCCAACTTTTTCATATAAATGAGACACGGCCTGAGCGGGGCTCGAACCCGTGACCATCAGAGATGATAGGTTACAGTGATATACAAGTCAGCGACCTTAACCACTCGACCACTACCACCATCGATAATCTAAGTGTAGCATAGTGGCACGTGACACCCTAACGCTCGTCACCAATAGCACGCGACACCGTGACATCGTAATAGTGGCAGTCTCAATAACCTGTCAGTTCTTCACGTTGCGTTTTTATAGTTTTATTATGCAATATCATTACACGTACATTATAGAGATATCATCTATACACAGTTCATAAATGTCCAGAATATATCAACCCCATCTCTGTGTTAGCAGTTCTAGTAATCTCACAGTACACCATAAATGAAAGTCTTGCATCATTACCGCCCAGACCGAATCTCTGACGTAGGACGAATATATTACATAAATATGCTAATGAGAAACATCTGTAATTTTCTATTACCTCCCTTGATAGATAAAGTCTGATTTATTCCAATATGTGAAACGGTCCTTTAGTTAGAAGCCTTTGTTTTTACTGTTGTTCCCTAACAAGGTGTTGCGGTATGATACGTGATTTTATCAAAAACGTGTTAATTAAGTGATTTAACAAATAAGTACACATTGCATATACTGTATAATAATCATAAGAAGCGATAGTGGGATAATATTGCTAGCATGTTGTGCAAAGAAAACAACGATAAAAACAGAGGAAAACACTTAATAGGTCTTATCTACTTTTAGTGAGTATTCAGGGGCAGTAACTGACCGATGACATAGGGCGAATATGTGACATATGCTAATTGCATTCACTTATCTGTATCCATTTGTTTTATTAATGTGTGTCTCTCTTATCAATTCCGAGAAACAGCTGCTAATTAGTTCAACCGCGATCTGATCGAGGCTGATAACTGATTTTTAAAAACATTTCTTAATTGCGCATTAGTGCTTTTTTCATTTCAGTATTTCAAATTGTCTGGTTTTAATAAGTATTTAATTTTCAATTAGCGACTGTTCCTCGGTTTTAATATGTAAATATAATAATAAAAAATTATGTCAGTAGACTGTGATAGTTTGATTATCTGTGATTAGATTAGTCTCTTATAATTCTTTTATAATGAATGTTGTTGTACTTTTCCACGATACTTTGTTGTGTATATTTTATGTATTGTACAACGATATGTTAAATTTAAATATATCTGTTGTTGCTCCCCCCTCGTCGGCTCTTACTCTACGTCTGGTCTATTTACGGCTCTTTCCAAGGTTTAGGCTATATAAACTCGCTGGTCGGTTGTCTAGGGGTATATTTCAGTTCTCTATCAATTCAATAATAACGTAACACAAAGTTCTTTTCTATCTATTTTACTCTATCGTCTCTTTTTATATTCTCCTATTTCGTTTATTCACATCTCGTGAATATCTGATCTCTTATCTATATAATAGTCACTTCAAGCCTCATTAATTTCTAGTGTCTTTATTAGATCACCGCCCTGTCGATAATTGGATTACATCTTTAATTTTCAATATACAATCAAGGATATCTCAATTAGACTGTCTACGTTGATCAGCCGCTCGCGTCTCTCAATAACTTCAATATCTCACAGTACTGTTCTGGTATCAATTTATTACCGCTATATATTGTATATAATTTGTATCTCTTATCTTATTATATTAGCTATCACGTATTATATTCAAGCAATACGGTGCTACTTAATCCATCGCTACCCAATGTGTCCGTAACACTTAAGTTCAGTTTATAGTTCGTTTTATAAGTATATTAAATTAATATACTGAAGACATCTCGTCTTTAGTGTCATATAAACAGTAATTGTTTTCTATTTGAGATACACAATCAATCCTTGCATAAGGACAACCTTTTGTGCTCTGATTTCTCTTTACTTTTACTCGGAATTATATATATTTCAGTCAGACAGCGTGGCGCTGACCACCTGTTACCTTACGCAATCAAAATCGTAACTTTACTGAAACAGCCAGACATATTGGCGCCTCATCAAAAGAAACCGACAACTATTACATAATCTCTCGCTGTGAGATAATATTTACGTACATCAGCCTCGCGGTAAGCTAAATTAACGATACACAAATTAAGTTCTCATGTAATCATTCTTTTTGCGCGCCAAAATAGCTTGTTGATTTTAGGCGCGAATATTGCATAAATATAGTACGGTCATTTCTATTTATAATATATACATTAGACAATCACAATACTTAGTATCGTGTGCAAAATAGCTGTTTTTGCACACACGTTCATTATCCCGTCGCCGTAATCACAGTTTTCAAGTTAACTCCAGCATCCAACACCACGGTATTAGAAACAATTTTAAACACTTCGGAGTGCAGTCCTACCGCTACAGTGCCTACCCAAATACGAAAACAATGTTTCGCAATCAACATCTTATAATTATGCGTCACTAATTAATCGTGTCCATCATGTCTGGCATTTATAATCCGCTTTCGACGGATGTACAACCGCCAGCATTCCCTAACAACCCAGCGAATCCCTATTAAACGGGGGATCTCCTTAATATGTGTTCTATTTACGCATAAGATACCCAGCTTATATATTCCATTTTCCATTGCAGTATTATATCGATCTTCGTGCCCAGAGCTATATCAATGGTATATTGACAAACGACGGCGAACTATACAATAGACATGTCTTGGACCAGAGTTTGTAAATATCACGGATATGCCAAATTTGTTACACACGCGCTTGATAAATTGTATTATTCAGAGCGTCTGATAGTTGTGACTAATCGGATGTCGTGAACAAGTCCAAGCGGTGACATCATGTAATTTATATAAACTGTGAGAAGTGATCGGTCATGAATGTTTAATTGGTAGTATTGTAGATTTGGACAATTGATTTGTAAGTATTATGTTCTTTTTTATGTATATTGTGTGTACTTATACATGTTTTCTATAAACGGAACACGCAGTCATTCCCCGTATTAATTCACCGAAATGCAATAGCGTTCAGTTATAATGAATACTGCTGGAGACGTTGGTGTCATGCTTGTACTATTTACTTCAATAATTCAGCTTGCTTGCGGAAGGTCGGTAGTTCTACTCGGGTTCCGTCCGCGCCTGAAATACTGCTCGGAGGGGCACCCGGGGTCTACCTACACCAATATGATTTGGAGAGTATTATGAACAGCAATGCCTGGATTATATCATTCGAAGACAGGCTGACAGGCTTCATTATTTAAAGATGAATTCTACAAATTATAAAAAGGGTGTTTTCATGTAAAACATATTATTATCCAATTGAAATCAAAGACATTTTAAACACCAATACGAAACAAGCTTTAACAACTTATATTAATCACTCTCGTTGGCGCGGATGACAGCGTATTTCTGGTCATTCGTGTGGCAGGAAACCGGAGAAAACCCACCTGTCCAATCTGGGGACCATACTAACATACTTCCCAGTCGGATGATCGAACCCGGGTTGCATTTGTGAGAAGCGATCGTGCTAACCATTTTAAATGTATTCGAAATTAATATAATAGTTTTTTTTACTATCTTGGTCTTTTATTTAGAAACATATCCCTAATTTGACGGGGAAATCGTAATGTTTTTTTTGCACAGCCACTCACTTTCTAGTCACGTGGTCGTAATTTAATGTTTTAAAAATAGGACACAGTATTCAAATTAGTATCACCGATCTTTGCCGAGCATTCCCGAGTGGCTCGTTAATGATGTGGATTCAAAAGTTGATATTTATTAATCCAGTTCCACCCGCTTAGTATATCACAATAGCGGAGAACTGAGTGTGTTTAAATATTCTTAGCATATTTTATTCACATTGCAAGTATAGAAAATGGGTCACACGTATACATTGCAAGTTGGCCTTTCTATATTTGGTATATATATTTAACTAGTTAATTGGCGGCTTACCAACCGGCCTTATCAGGATGGTCCCCTTTCTGAGGAGGCTCGAACCCTGACGTCACACTATGCCACGGAATAGTTGCCACTTTCTTATGAATACATACTATCTGTGGTATGATGAATGTGATATTCGTTTGCAGTGCATATGCTGACGCAATGCGTACTTGTAGTTTTCCTTGACTGGAACTCAAAGAAACGTTGTACGGATGGAATAGATTTCTTCGCATAAGACATATATCTGATACATGACAGGCTAACCAATGACGACATTAAATCGTACATGTCCTGACGTTTTCTTCATTTTTTAAGAACTTCAACGTCTCAGGAACGTCATGCATATTATAATATATAATTATGCGACAGGGCCCTAGCATACTACGCAAATGACGTCGTACCCACAATGAATATTTCATTGCACACCAGATACCGCTTATGTGATTATTATTTCTTTTTGGTAGGGGAGTGTGTTTGTTACGTTAAATTATTTCATGTGAGGAAGCTATCGAACTGACTTACGGACATTCGGTGGTTCTACCTGGATGACCGTCCGTGTCTGGAGTACAGCTCGGGTCTTCCACCACCAATAAAACCTGGAGCATCGTCATATAGCCGATAGCTTCAAGAGCTGCTGATCTTAAGACCCCAAACATAAAAACAATACATTTTAAATTTTGTATTAAAATACGTATAATTTTGAATTGAATACGTCCGTATAAAAAACTTACACACATTCGTTGGCATAATATTTCGGCCAAGTTCGATAACCAGTTGGATTTCCCCGATATCTCCGAAGCTATAGTCCTTTAATTATCCAAATTCTAGAATTCGTTTTGGGCGTTAGTTCTGACAACTTGATAGTATTCATTTTGCATCAATGTTTCATTCAATAGACAGTTCGAGTATATACATATCGAATTGTGTAGATGGGGAGAACTGCTGCGAGTCAGCACTGGTACTAGGGTCTTTAATTCCCTTGTTCCAAGACAATTCTATAAAAAAAGTAGTGTTTGTTTATTATAGTATTTAAAGGGCCAGCCATTTCTGACTTATGAGACACCTCTTCTCATTAACTAACAGTAGTACTTCCCGAATCCTATGCTTGTATGCCAGGCGCCAGGCTGGTAGGCAATCGCTAACCATATTTAACTAGCTGGCGGCTCACCAATCGGCCATATTAGAACAAAACCCTGACGAGGTTCGAACCTTCGACATCCCGCTCCGTAAGTGGACGCCATGGAGACGGTATATAGCTATAACTGGTTGGATGCAAAGATGTGACAACATTGTATTATTCTTTATCTTCGAAAAAGAAATAAAATACAGCACATTATAAAATAGAGTATAATATAATATTATAAAATATAGCATAGTATAATATTATAAAATATAGCATAGTAAAATAGTATGCATGTAGTGTACGAGGACAAACTTAACAACATATACGGTTACATATAACTCCACCAAGTATCGCATGAGTCAGCAAATGTCTCCTAGACAAGTTGAGAGATTGTGTAACCAGTTTTCGTGATCAATATCGCAACTCCTTTATATTTTATAATACATGGTTGCATTGCACCTTTCCAAGTAATGCCTTAGCTTGCGTAATTTGTCTATATAATTAGGCTGTTCATCATGACATTGAATAACACACGTTGTACATGGACGGATAACAATTTCTCTAAAGTAGTGGGACACTGTACAACTTACAATACCAACATTTATAATTATGAACGTTGAATGTTGAAGCAGACTTTATTTAACCAGACCAAATAGTTATCATTATGAATACGTTCAACCAGACTTGAACACAAGTATAGCCACTTGTCCCAGATAGAAATAGATGAAATGTTTCGTTTCGTGTGTAACATAGCTTCCAAAATTTCTTCCTACAATCACATGCCAGGTTGGGTTGTATTTTTTGTCGAATTCCTTCTTGATGAAGGCAGCTATGTCCTTCTCGATGTTGAATTTCTCGAGAGCCTGTGTGGCAATATCCACAGCATCCTGTTGCATGTCCTCAGACATGTCAGCATTCTTGATAACGGCCTTTCTGTCAGACATTCTGGCTGAAAATATTCAAAATGTTGATTAACGAATTAAAGTGTGGATTTAGTATATCTGTGTAACGTATAATTGAGACATTAACTGCCTAATAAATATACAGTCAAACCTGTCTTAACCCTTTCAACACCACAGATCTCTAAATTGGCTTACAAAAAAGTGTAGATCCAGATGAGCCGGCTCGTGACGAGCCGTCTCATCAGGATCTGCACTTTTTGCCAGTAATATTACTATTTTAGACAAAATTACCCATTTTGATAAATGAACTGGTCCAAATGTAATTTTCGTATTAATGTATTGGTCAAAAACTGATCATGGACCAGTCCATGTCAGTTACTTGGTGTTGAATGGGTTAAGCAACCAGCCAAGGGAATCGCAGAAAGTGGCAGTAGTCCAATGGTTAGTTACCACGTTGGATTCGCAGATTCGCCCCAGTCAGACCCGAATTATATTAATAGTTATGAACATATGTTGCATGTGTTGGTGCTTCACATCGGATATCTTGCACTATCATCCCAGTCCACGTGGAGGTGGCGCACCGATTAACTGGGCAGGGGGTATATAAACGTCTTACAAAAATCAAATGAAAGCACCAGCGCTATTTAATAGAAATACCCTCTGTAATTAAATAGAGAAGTGGTACACCGAATTTGGAATTTGTCCAGAACCGGATTTATGAAAGAAAATGGAGGCGGTTAATTGTGTGGGGGAACGACTGTCTTACCGTTGTGTGACTGAAAATCAGTGTGCATGATTAAACATTTTAGGTAGCTGATATATAGATGACAATCACATGACGAAATTCCAAGTGACGCCGTCAGTTTGTGTTGTAGAACCTGTAGGCTACAACTTTTATCAATAAAACGAAAACAGGATAAACCCCTAAGTGCGTGACAGACGGATCTGTAGTCCAGTGGTCAACACGTTCGATCCCCCGTCTGACCCTAATACAATTAACAGTCGTTCAGATGGGACGTTAACCTAGGTCTCGTGTCGGTGTTTTTTTACTCTGGAATGGGTCTCTGTCTGTATCATTGCACTATCCTCCAACAATCTAAAATGACTAATCTTTTCAGGAGTCGTCGCTCAAATGGGCAACCTGTAGCGACTACAAACGTAAAACACACACCCTTAAGTGCGCGTAGGCCTCTTGTTATCGGTTGATTCAGATTTACACAGTATAAATAAATATATTTATAGATTGCAATCATAATGGTTATATACCACACGACCACACGCCACCATCAAAGACTCATGTCGGTCAATAAGCCAGATGCGTGTGAGGTCATCTGAAATATAGTATAATATATAGAGTGGTGGAACCTATGCTCGGCGTATTCCTATGCTCGGCGTATTTGTCCATTTACATCCGTATTTAAAATATTTATATAATTATAGGCTAATTTTACTGACAGAGCTGAAGCATAGCTCAATAGCATTCCGTTGCGTGTATCGGTAGCCTGATGTAACTGTCAGGTGACTGATCCAGCAGACAAATATAACATTTCTGATATAAGACCAATACATGTTTTACGATGTACAATATCAAAATAAGATATTCAACAACTTATGATAGATATATAACAAATAACAAGTAGGCCCTACGCCGTGCATAGGTGCCCTGAAGTATTGAGTTCCCCATATAAACGGGTGCCGACCTGACACCGTTGCGATAGCTGAATTGAGCAGCAAGATCACTGAGTTTTGGAAAGTTGCTTTCACGACTTAAGAACATAATGATATACGGCAAGAGCAATTAACATTTTATACTGGTCATTATATGTGGGATTTACGCCGAGCATAAGTTCCACCTCTCTATATAATTTAATGTTCATCAGCTGTTGTGTCACGTGATTTTTCGTGACCAGAAAATGACACACTATTAGGTCATTCGACTCATTGGGCGTTTCTACATGTGCTCAATATTTGCTTGTCTTGTTTATTCTTGACAGTATGGATGGGGGCAGATACCCCCAACTACCCGCATTGCTCCCAGCTATCTAAATGTGTTGCTTAAAATGAACACTAATGCCACATGTTTTGTCTTTAAAACAACTGTTTTATGTGGCCTGCTTCACCCACACCTCCGCTTCTACATATCAAAATCGCTCAAATGCCAAACTTACATTCCCCTTCGGAAAAGTTGCTGACCAACAAACTTTCAAACACAATTTCTGAACGTAACACATAGTTCCGATAAGGCATCACCATTAAAACTGCACCATCAACATATCTAGGTCCCAGCAAGGGTAGCCTGGGTTCCAGTCTGTCGATTTTTCACTTTTTAACTTCTGGCAAAATTTGGTCAGAAACTCAATACGGTCCCAATTGATAGTCTCAGTGTTAAAATATATTTATTTGACTGACCAATCAAAATATATCGACGCCTGTTCCCAGGCTACAGTAAGGGGTTTGATCATACAATATATATTGGTTGGTAATGCTTACCAGCTATTATATAATAGCGGCCAAGATAAGATCATATCAGTGTTTTCACCGGCCGCTGGAACTATTTATTGTAAATTGTATTGTTTAGAATAAATTCAATGATGTTCAAATTGTTTGAGAAACAGGATAATATGTCCGTTTCCAGCAAAACTAAATTGGCGGTCATCATGTTACATTTGCTTGACAACGACCGCGCACCAGCTGAACATGCATAGTGAATGTAAACATTGTGTATCAGTAAAGTGCATTATATCCTTCTTTTAGTATATGCCATACATGGTACTGGTGTCCCTAAAATATTCTAGTGGAACCCTTCCTGTAATGGAGACCGTTAACGATAGAGGCAGTAACGAAAATACAAGTGGCAGTAATCTGGGCATTTAATAGGGTAAGGGCTAAATTTGATCTTCAATTGAAGAGTGTTCTACTGTTCAGCTTTAGTTTACTGCCACCTGTTTTGTCAAATTACTGCCTCTATCCCTACCCAATGGAGACATGATACAAGGGGGGGTAAACATTTGAAGCTCCAGGGCATTAAAGCACCATCAACCAACGTTCCCTTTGCCTCATAAGCGATTGTATTAAAGTGAGTACGGTAATTAATTAAATACTTTCCTGGCGAATTCTGAATCATTCCATGTACCAATATAATACTCCTTTGCCACAGAGATAAAGAAACAAACCTACCTTATATTCTTCTTTTTCCCAAAGCCAAGGCACTTAAATCACGCGTGTATCTGTTTAAATCTATGGTTTGGGATGGAATGCTTTTGGTTGGAAACCGCTATTGTTTAACAACTTAAACAAGCCAATAAATAACTGCCATATTATTGGTTGATTCGCATGTAGTTTTACTACTATCTAATATTGCGCTATTTTTGTACGGTGATAGTGTACGCTTTCTCCATTTCTCCAACTCCAATGAACAAGCTAGCCACCAGTAAGCTAAATCCACTCTGTGGCTCTAGTTACCTCCCATAACATCCGGAAATATTAATGCCGTGATAATAACGTTCACGTGTTGGACTACCATTAAACTAGCAAGACATTAATTAGAATAAATAAGGCAAAGCCTCACAGCCTGAGCATCGAGTGTGGTCTCCACGTTTAGGGGAACTTATGTAGTTTTTAAGAGGGATTGTGACGCACCTTCAACGTTATAGTGTATAGCCTACACATTTATTTTAGCTTGATTGCGAAACAAGTTCTTACAACATATCACTCGCGATATTTAAATTGTGGATGCCCCAGTATGGCAAGACCAGCGGTATGTAAGAAACGACTATACCTACTTGTATATGCCGATACGGAGGCAATATAGAAATTAGTTCTATTAGCCCCGGCCGCGGATTCAATCATTCGGATTGAACATTGCTATGTATCTATGGTGTAGCTCCCTTTGAGCCTTTGCCTTATTCATATCAAATCTTGTAAATTGCACATTCCCATAGTGCCCCTCTCCCGTTCTTTACGCTAGATGTTAATTACAGCAACAACAGACTACTACTACAAGTTGTTCCGTTTTCCAAGAACTATATTTTACTGGAACCGTCTCTCTCGTGACATTGTCCAACTCCATACCATACATAGAGCAGTTCAATACTGCTGTTTGCCGTACTGGCCATACTAGTCCAACTTGTGAACGTTATTATCACGGCATTAACATTCGTCTGGGGAGGTAACTAGAGCCATAGAGTTTATACAAATTTATTTTAGCTCGATAGCGAAACAAGTTATTTCAACTTATATAAATCACTCTCGAGACCTCATTCCTGATGGAATCCATCGCCACGAGGGGGAGAGAAGAGGCAACGTGGAATTTAAATCCCTTGCCTAATGGCATAATCGTAACGGCTCCAGTGGGGCTCGAACTCCGGACCTTTCGCACCTGAAGCGAACGCGCATCCACTGCGCTATAACGACTTCCACTATCACGACTTCCATAGAGTGTGGCTATAGCTCCTAGGTGTTGTAACCTAACTTATTTTTAATTTCTTTCTTATGTTTTGCTTTTAGTTTCTCATCCGTTTAATATCTCTGTGGTTTGACGAGCAACATATCAAAACATGCATTAACGGAATATAGATAATCTTGGTAGTGTTTGGTCCATTGTCGGACTATACATTACTGCTGGCTATTATTGTTGGCTGACTTGCTTTTATTTACATTACACCGTACAAAATTGGCGCATTGTTAGATAGTAGTAAAACTACTTTAAGGCAACCAATAATAGGACACTTATCTAATACACTTTTTAGCAAACCAAAAATATTCATTAACAGATACAGGCGTGAATTAAGAAGACGTGTATTGGAAAAGAAGAATATTGATCTAAGGTAAGCTTGTTTTATTGTTAATTTGTTTGCTATTAACTTCGACAAAATGATTAAAACACCGTTATCTATATTATTAAACTACATTTAAAGTAAAAAGCTCAACGCCGTTTTCATATCCTGTATCAAAAGGCTACTACTATAAGTCCATAGGACATATCCCGGCGTGAAGAGTTTTCGCCCAGAACAGGTTTTCGCCCAACTGTGGAAATAGCAAGTCGCGAGAGATCACGCAATATTTCACGCTCCTGTTACCGGAATTATAAATAAACATACCTTCTGAATCTGAATCTGAATGGATACGACGTAGAATCCTTTCGGCATGTACACGTCGGAGAGAGAGAGAGTCTATAATAATTTGGCTGAAAGAGCTGACCTAAAGCTCTCAGTTGATTTGGCGCACACAAAACTATCTTCAAGTTTGTTCCAGTCTTTTATAGTTTTGGGGAAGTAAGAGTTTGTATATTTGTCTGTTCTACCCTTGTGCACTTCCAATCTATTTCTAACTGATCATAATATATCAGACAAGGTAAATTAGCGGTGAAAACTTTAAACCTACCCCAGTTTTCACTAACTTTACTATATCCGTTTTATGTCACCATATAAATATCATTTTTTAAAGAAATTGGCAATTTTTTCTCCAAAATGACATATGCATCGTCTGCCACGCCAATATATTTACGAATAAAAATGTCATTATAGTCTCACTGCTCCGTGTTTATGAGTTATGTCCGTTATTACACACAAGGGGTCCTTATTAATAATATCGATTTTCACCGTGTTTCACCTTCAGGTCCACGGGTTGTCACAGAGGTTCTCCAACTGATATATATGGTTGTGTAAACCTAGTTTTTCTTTGTTGGGCACCGTGTGATGTGTTCGATGGATGGGTCCATTTACGGTTCTGCATTTAGTCAGAGTAATTAGGAGGGATGACGACTTCTTATGCCCCGTGTGTTTGACCTAGTTAAATTAAATGTTAGTGTTTTAGATACAGTATATAGACAAAATGCTGTCCAACAAATGAATTTTGAGTGAAAATGATAAATTAAGCCTCTTATTAAAGTAAGTCTTCATTAATTTATTGTTTTGTTAAAAAAGAACTGTTGCTTACATACTAATGCTCGCGCTGTAGACAATTTCCACAGTTAGGCGAAAACATGTGACGTCATTCCGGATTACTGAGAATGAGGTACCGCTATTTTGTCAACTTTTCTCAAAAAGTAAACATTCGATTTTCTTCGAGATTTTTGTGGATGAATGAATGGTAACATATTGTTTATTTGGTGACATAAAATTGTTTGCAGTGTATGACCATTCTAAACCTATAGGAGTCCGTTATGTACTACATCGTCGGAAACCAGTAACACCGGGATACACTTAGGGCCACTTCTAACCCGACACTTATATAATTCGGTATAATTGGATTATTTGTAAATATATTTCGTTTTAATTTGGACTATGTATAAATCAACACATCATACGTACATACTAGTCCTATATATAAGACCTCTAGATAATTCTTTGTATCTGTTATTTCGAGGTCTTATCGTTAAAGCTCATTTTCGCATAGCACTCCGCCCTGATACGATGGCGGGATTTCTGATCAATATGTTGAAGCTTTCTGGACATGAACGGTTATAAATGTGTGCATTGGTGTTAAGAATAATCATAAATATAGATATATACACCGTTTAAAATATATTGTCTTACTTTTGTGCATACGATTTTGCCGTTTGAAATCGACAGGTGTGATTCTCCCACCATTTCTGTGCAATGGCCGGGCGTCTTCACAAAGGCAAGACATCCGAATGAATTATGTGTTAGTACATTCCATGCGTATGAACAATTGAATATTGAACGAAATCTTATTTGGTTCACCGTAATGGCACGGGAGATAAATCTTCAAAACAATTTCGTCTATAATGATTTCCATTTTGGCTTTTCGTAATAACCAAATATTCAAAATGGAATGGTGAAACTCATGAATTTAAACGTTGATTTCTTGTATAATATTGTGTCAAGAGACGTTATCGAATGTGCAAAATTCCAAACAACGGTATGTGTGTTCATAATTTTTAGAATATAAAATATACTACTCGTAATTGAGGGTTAGCGTTTAGACTTTGAAAAATGCCTTGATTATAAAATGTTACATTTTCAAGTCTTAACTATTTGGACTAACGTACATACAAGCCATTTCTTTTCAATTGATAAACAAAAAGGTATACAACAAATAACAAACAACACTGTACAAATCAAAATTCACAAAATAACACGACGCAAGACCCGACACTTTTCAAATTGGATTTTCTCATGGTTCAAGAACATTAATTTGAAATTAATTTATAGAATATGTTATTCGGCTACATTAGCTGTACAAAAATGATTCACCTGCGAGACAAGAGGGGTTCGACATTAGAGGAAGATAGGTAGTAGATAGAGGTCCGTGCACGCCTTAAGAGCCATGCGAGGACATACTAGATATTAGTTTCTCGGAGGTAACCAATTATGCCAACTATGCTACACATACAATACGTAGCTTGGCAAAGGTTTGCTCTTGTTTCCTAATAATTTTAAACCAAAAATCCTATATTATACAGCAATTACTAATTTAGTCAGACAGTGATATAGGCTACCGTCAATTGTGTTACCTTTGTGACATCATATACATAACACCTAGACGATACACTGCTTGCAATATAAGTTCTCCGACAATATATAAACAAATGCACAATTTGTTAATTTTAATAATTGGGAAAATATTATATTCACCTACACCTATTAATTGACCATTCTATAGTATATTATATTATACAGAGATAAACATATTAAGTGGGCATGGCTTCAATCACAGGCACCAGACACACAAAAAAATGTGTGGCCTATGGTCATATAGTAAGAAATATATAATAAAGGCAACCAACGAAATTGAAACATGCACTCAGAAACATCGACGAGAAACTAGGTAAAACATGTTATGTTATGAGTATTACACTGGGTAAAACGCCGAGAAAACATACCGCCAAATCAAAAACCGAACGCCCAGCCAAAACGACAACATTTCATGTCCTGCTGTTCACGATGAAACAATGTGCCATTCTGGTGTTATTTGACCGATCTCCATGAAATAAAAAGTATTTGTTGATAGAATAAGGTCTTCCGGTCGGGACCACGAGGGCATATCAGTGATCTGGTCGTTTTTACCTAGTTTCTCGTCGATGTTTCTGCGTGCATGTTTCAATTTCGTTTGTTGCCTTTATTATATATTACTTACTATATGACCATACTCCAAAAATAAATGTTTTTGTGTCTGGTGCCTGTGGCTTCAATGGTGTGCTATTGAGAGACTCGAGGGAAATACATCGGAAACGAACATCTTACAGATAACACTTTCTTATTCAATTTAGAGCCGAATTTAGGATACTAATCGATAAATGAACATAATTTCATACCCCCCCCCCCATAGCAACAAAAGTTATTTGGTATTGAGTCAATAATTTTTAAAGTGGCCCCAGTGAAAAATAAATGCTACCCCGCTAACGAAACATTGATATTATGAGTAAAACATTTATTGTTTTTAATGTTTTGTCTACCTGCATCCCTTGCACATTAATCCGCCTAAATCCAAAAAGGATTAATAAGTTAGTACATCGAGAGATTCAGCAAACCCACGTCCCGTTATATTACACTTGTATGTATGTCCCACGGTCCTAATGAAGTAGTCCCAGCCAATCACAGCCAATTAGCTATACATGTACCTTAAGATTTTCATCTTGCAGCTGTAATTTTAGCCTGTGTTCCAGTCTGTCGATTTGTTACTTTTTAACTTCTGGCAAAATGGAAGGATTCAAGGTGTCAATTAACGGTTTTGGGTGTTAAACAAATATGTTTATATGATGGACAAGGCAACATATATCAACGTATGTTTCCAGGCTACGATAATGCATATTATCCAGATGTACCAAAATCACACGTGATAAATTCGTTAAACGGTGTTTTGAATATTTTCAGCCAAGATGTCTGAACGAAAAGCCGTTATTAAAAATGCTGACATGTCTGACGATATGCAACAGGATGCTATGGACTGCGCCACGCAGGCCCTTGAGAAATACAACATCGAGAAGGACATAGCTGCCTTCATCAAGAAGGAATTCGACAAAAAATACAACCCAACCTGGCATGTGATTGTCGGCAGAAATTTCGGAAGCTATGTTACACACGAGACGAAACATTTCATCTATTTCTATCTGGGACAAGTGGCCATACTTTTGTTCAAGTCTGGTTAAACATACGTGTACACTCATAATGATAACTATTCTGGTATTGTCTTGTACTAAGTTTTTATCATTTTATGTGCAAATTCCCATGATTCAAAATCATGGTGTGATAAGAAAGACAAATCACTCAAATTGCAGTATTACGATGACAGTGCTATGTACTAGAAAATTATCAAAATATATTACGTTGGTCTATCATGGATATTGTATACTTATGTAAGTGTACCAATTAGAGTAGAGGTGAACGATATCTGTACATTCTACCATTTTGTATACCTGACCAGAGACATCTGCCAATGTCACAATATTGAACATTATATCACTGTTTTCAAACACATAATTTATATATACCGCTATATGTTGTGTCTGTCAGATGAGCACTGATCTCTGACATCAGTCTCGATAAACAAACAAATAATGTTTAAAACCTGTGTATCTATAATATACATTATAGAAAGGTTTGCTGTTTTAATCCCGACATGTGTTCAGACGATATTGTGCAACAATTGAGATGTAAAGCCTAAAGGGAGATAAATAAAGCACCATGTGATACGATTAATTAAAGATGTGTCGATGTGGAGCATGAAACAGGAAAGCGCCGATATCATACCCCTGATATCTTGTTTGGTGTAAGGTGTCTCACTTGTACCGGCATATCGGATTAGTGCACACAGCACACAGTCACATTGCTACCATTGACGGAGTTACGTTGCCCTAATGGCTATTAAGCTTGTCATTATACACTATGTTCGCTTGTGTTTCTTTTCACATATAAGGCAATAGATTATCTTCAAATAATCCGTATCTATTTTATAGTATTATGAACTAGACGTTCCTCTGGCTAAATTGTTCGGTACCATGCTAAAAAAATACACCCAACCGAGAGCGAATGGATCATATATGTTTACGTTCGTATTGTATATATTTTGCATGTTACCATTACTAATGACATAATAAAACTCTTATGAACCTCTCGATGGTGATTCCCCGTCAACCATGTCGTGTATGATGTAATAATAGTGTATTATTAGGCTGACTAAACAATGCAAACGCATTGTACATTTAATGTTTCCCTTGAACATGTCGATTTGGTTGGAGGGTCAAGAGGACTGCTAAGGGTTTTTCAATGTGAAATTAGTAACTATTAAAAATTATAAATTGTTTTAAGCATGAGTTAGTTTTGAATATTTGATTAGTAGATAGATCTACAGACACAAACTATTTTTAAATAATGTTATTTGGTTTATAACCAGAGGCTGCAGACTCCCGGTTGGAACTGGTAACCCGAACACAACTCTAATTTAACATGCAGGCCTATATGTATGTACAACCAAACAAAATACCTACATGGATGCATTTCATTAGTTGTTAGAATGTTCGTCACTATCAAAATATCAGCAGCGAATATGAACATGTCGAATACACCCCATAGTCCTGGACTCTGAAAGCCCCACCAGAAACGCTTCCGTGGCTATCCAGCGGAGCTAATGACGGTGCATATATTCACAATTTTTCTACACCCCGTTGCCCGATCTGGGTCTTTTGGAGCCCGTAAGATATCAGTTCCATATACCAGTCATAAAATTATCCCCGTTCACCACTTTCACAGAAATTGTCCGTGAAAAAGGATACTCCTTTTAAGGTAAAAACACTTGCCAGTGGTTTAAGCTGTGCTCTACGGATCTCCATAACTATTGTAAGAGTACATTTGGCTCGATTGCAGAACATATGTAGGAAGTCTGATTGTGTTTGTTGGAAGGGAGTGACATGGAGCTCTGCATGAGGTGTGGTTACCAAACGAGAGGACAACTCTATGGCATCGATAGGTAAGCGCTTAAAAGGCGGTTGGTCGACAGCATCCATCGGTATTTCCACAATGATCATACCAAATCGCCATATGGCAGACACATAAAGCACGAGTCTTGCAAGATGATTTTGAAGCTGCTAAAACTAGGCACAAGTTGTCAAAAAAGCATTGACGCATTGACTGGGTGACCGAGAGCTTGTCGAGTGTGCGCCTGGGCCACATTTCTGTTTTGACATGAATAGGCCAACGCCCACCTGGCACGCACCATAAGCAGAATGGTGCTGCTCCCGTATTGTGCACTTAGCGTCAGGAAATATCAACATTATGCTACCCCGACATGCGGATCAACGGAACAAATTCGCATATCGCAGGATCATCCAAGAAAATGACTTTTTGTGTTGGCCGCCGAAATCCCCAGCATGCAGGCGAATAGTAACGGTCAAAATAAATCGCAAACAGGACGTTTGGGAATCGAAGATGGCTACATTCCGCTTGGAGAGGGCTGAACCAGCAGGGACGATGTCCTTGAAGCAAGTTGCTTTCTCATCATATCTTCATATTAATGCTAGATTCCGTATATTCAAAGAAATAAACATTGCTTAAACTAAGGTCTTTTGGAATTTCCAGCTAGACTACCCCGGGACCCCTTGAATGGATTGACTGGCTGTATTGCTAGACTGCTTAAAGCCTTCCCAGTCAAAGTCGTTATATTACGTTCTCTTATCAAACCCGTACCCTGCCAACTGGTCCCGATACGAGACGGCAACCTCAACTGTCACTCGGCGAATGGTGGAGCAACTACTAATATGACAGATGACAGTGAGTCCACAAAGCAGGGGATACGGTCTGCATTGTCCCCGACGTTTCTCGGCTGGCTGTGACAGCTAGCCATCTGCTGCAGCGAGCAAGGACAGTTGCGAAAACCCAAATGAATATCTGCGTGAACACATAAACCACTGTTGGGTCAAGGACGAGGCACTAAAAAAGAAATATCCATCTCCGAACAGACAAAGGTTCAATTTCGCGAGTTGCACATATGTTTCCCTAGCTGTTGAGAGTGGGGCAAGTTTATCCACAACAGCCACAAGGCTTCGCCTGGTCGAACACTGGAGCTCTTGTTCCTTCGCGCTCGATAGAAAATCCGCCCGCAGAACTGACTGCACTGTCGCGTGATGGCCCATGATGGTAGACGGCCTATCTGTTCGTATGAGACAGCGGTGACTACTGGACCTGAACGATTCGATAGAAGTGTCCTGTTCGCATTACCCAATAGCTCATGGACGGGAAGTGAAGAAGCTGGGTCCTTGGGTATGCGATGACCGTACAATCGAGCCAGGATCTCACAATAAACAGTCATCGAAAATGTTACAGTGTTGACAACTTCCTCCAGTGGCTGCCAAGGGTGTCCAGTATCTCCACCAGCTTGAACGACGATGCCCGCCACCTGGGTCATCATTACCAAAGGTAGCAGGCAAGGTAATTGCCAGGGAAAACATCAGTTATAAGCCCTCCGACGCTGGCAGGGGCCTCAAAAGAAACCTATGGATTGAGAAACCGCTATATTGCCTGCAAATCGAACTCAGGTGTTATTCCAAATACACTAGTTAGTTTAGTATGGATCGACTAGACAATTCAAGGCGCGACTGCAACAGAAAAAGAGGGACAGTAACCTTCAACGCATGATGATCCTATCCGGCTGCCGGGAGTGTCGAAGGGGGAATACTACGAAAAGCTCCGCGAGGACAAAACCACGGTGGGTCGCCCATCATGTAGTAGAACACGTGTTCATCAGACTTGATGACTGACCCTCCCAGTCGTACACCAGGGGCACCACATCAGTGACCCTCTCCAGCTCGTCAGGTTGATGGAGGTATCGACCACCGACCCACGATGGGAGTTGCTCCTCCTTTAGACCGACGAGCCTCAAGAAAGGCCACAGAAGAGGGTTTGTGTGGCACTCTTTCGGCTTCTATATAGCGTCCTGGGACTTCTTATTTCTGGCAAACAGCAATCGGATCTCCTCACCGATGAGGGATGATATCACGGAAGGCAGCCATGCCCCCATCTGATCGATCCACAGATGGCATCTCATATGGGCAACCGATAGCGACGATAAATAAACGTAAAACACAAAGTGGCATCTCCTGTGAGATCGTTGTGCCCAAAAAGTCGCTTGGCCAGTGTGCAGTTGAATTGCTCCACAAGTAGACATACATGAGGCCACGTCAGACAGAGATATCGTACTTGCCTAATGACTGAGACACAGAGCCCATTAAATCTGTACCAAATTAGGCCAGTGACCGCTTATTATTGACATGAGATAGAGCTTCAGCAACCTCATTTGAAGCATTCATGTATCCTTGGTATATATATCAGTTAATTCCTTTAGAATGCTCGGGGGGAAACTTCGTATAACCTACCTATCCAGTGGTCTTTTCAGATTACTTAACCTATCTCTTTGCATATTGCTCTGCAATATTATAGGCCCACTGTAGCCATCCCCATGACAACGAAGGCAGCATCACCATATTTCTGGTCACCAAAGTGTCGTGTGGTGGAGCTCTGATCTCAAAAGTTTTTGTGCCGGTTGCATGCACATATTCGCGATTTTCAACATTACGGAATGCCTGAATAGCATGGCACTGGCGGCGGACCACTTAATGTGTCCAGTCTACGCGGTTGTTCGGAACCTCGCATGCTGGGACAGTTTGGAACTGCTCGATTGCTTTGCTATGTCGATTGCGCTCCACATCGGCGCCCGAGCTTTTTAGCACGGAGAAGAGTTAGTCGTTCCAAAAAAGACTAGGACATTGACCAGGGCGCCGCCCACAAGAGGTCATATGGAAGTCATCAACGGAAGCCTCGTGGGGGAGGTGTATGAGTACTTTTAAACTCCGGAAGAGGGTGGCTTCTAGTTCTAGTCTACTTCTTTGCCTCGTTCCACGTCTGATAGGCCAGCATGCCCTGCGAGTGCATGTGCTTTGAGACTCCTTCGATGGTGACTTCGACTTTTGTGATCTTGTCGTTGTAGAAGGCACCCGGACAAAGGTTTGGTGTGCGGCAACACCATCGAAGAGCATTAGTTCGCCCTACCCGTTTGCCTTTCCTTAAGTTTTCTGTTTTGTATTCACATGTACATGTAAAACGATTCGAGCAACAAAATACGATTAAACTAATCATGCTGCGGGCTGACACATTCATATAACCATAGCAACATTCAGGTTGATGTTCCACATGATGTCGCTCATGTCACGGCTGAGGTTGCGGTGATGGATGACGCCATCATACAGGATTTCCAGCCGGCCTGCATACTGGTTGTGAGTCCTCTCATGTCATACGCCTGACTAATGTTCCCAATGATGTAACTAACATTGGCGTCACTCGTGGCAGGGATCGCTCGGCTGTCGTCATTAAAGATAAACTCATACTCGAGGTTGTCACACATTGCACTCTAGTAGAAAGGCATTGGCTCTCTGGCAATTCAAAGTCGAACGGTACATAGAACCGATTGCCGAAGTCAACTGTCTGCTAATATAGTTTCGCATACCCCCCCCCCCCCCCCCGCACACACTTATTTTGGTGGCGTTCGTGTTGTCTTTGGTATCGATACCCTGCTACCGGTCGTCTGCTCGTTCCTGGGCGTCTTCCAGAGGTATTGGTTGCATTGCCAAGGCTAAGATTGCTGAACCACGATCCAGTCGACATCGGTTGAGTCTATCGTGATAGTAAAATCCAAGCGGACAGACAGTCACTGGAACGATGACGTCATGGGCGCTGATTGGCAAACACAGCGAATAATGAATACGAACGACGATTGTTCAATTATTATGCTCAATACTGTCTGATATATTAACACGGCGTATGGTTTCCTGTAAACATACTAGTACCACCAACAAATACAATCTTACATACTAATAACCATTAAACCATTGAAGATTCTTGTTATATTAAAACTTATAAAACATTTAGGAAAAATGGCGTGTTTGCTGGTTGACAACAAATTATAATATGAACCTCCGCTATATTTATCTCCCAGAAGACTATTCCTTATATAAAATCACAGAAGCTTAATAAAATCAAGACAACTCTTACAACTGATCATTGTAACCAATACTATCAGATTTATCTCCCTTTTATATAAGCTCAGCAATCGGTTCGGTTACACTAGCATGGCGGATTTCGACTTTGATTAACACACGTGTGAAGGTAGTTGCGGCTTCACTGCCTGGTCAAATGCACTGTATAGCTGCAGGATCTGGGAGCGGCAAAGCACCAATGTAGCCTGGATGTAGTAGAAACAGCATTCACAGACGTTGATGAGCTTACCGGAACAACGGATGAGTCCGGGGGCTGGACAATAATTATACAATGATTCTAAATGTAACCGAGATTGCTACAAATGGGCCTCCACATTGAATCATCTAACTTGATGTGACTTTTTGTCACCAGTTATATCTACCGTCTCAGTGGCCTAGTGGTTAAGGCGTCCGCCTACGGAGCGAGAGGTCGATGTTTCGAATCTCGTCAGTGGTTCGTTCTGATATGGCCGGTTGGTGAGCCGCCAGCTAGTTAAATAATGGCTACGGATTGCCTACCAGCCTGGCGCCTGGCATACAAGCATAGGATTCGGGAAGTACTGATGTTCATAAAAAAGAGGTCAGAAATTGCTGGCCCTTTAAATAGAGTGACACTATAATAAACAAGCACGGATCTGTAGCCCAGTGGTAACACGCTGGACTGGTAATCCAGGGATCGCATGTTCGATCTGACCCTAATAAAATTAACAGTCTTTCAGATTGGACGTTAAACCGAGGTCTCGTGTCGGTGCTTTACACCGTGCACGTAAAAGATCCAGAGGAGACTCTGGAATGGGTCTCTGTCTGTATCATGCACTATCCTCCAAAAATCTAAAATGACTAATCTCTTCAGGCGTCTTGGGCAACCGGTAGCGACGATAAATAAATGTAAAACACACACATAAACGTAAAAGCACACTATATCTCGCATTCTCAACGTGTGACAATATGTTCATAGTGTCACAGGTGATCCTTTACCAACGGCCAGTGGGGAAAACGGTTAGTGCAAATACAAGACTGAGAGTACAAATAGAACCCTCAGCTGACACTGCCCAGGTGTGATTCCAACAACTAGTTTTTACAAATTTATTTTAATTCGATTGCGAACATTAGTTGCATCGCTTTAGATACCTCACTCCTGGTGTAATCCATCATCCTGTTGATACAATGAACCAGGGACCAAATTCGCATATAGTGTGTTTGTTTATTATAGTGTCACCCCTATTTAAAGGGGTTAATTTCTGACTTATGAGACACCTCATTTTATGAATATCAGTACTTCCCGAATCCTATGCTTGTATGCCATGCTGGTAGGCAATCGGTAGCCATTACTTAACTAGCTGGCGGCTCATCAACCGGCAATATCAGAACGAACCCCTGACGAGATTCGAACCTTCGACCTCTCGCCCCCCCCCCCCCCCTTTAGGTATACGCTTTAGCCACTAGGTCACAGAGACTGTATCACATTTAATTTAGTCAACATTGGGGAGAAAGTCTAGGTTGTCACCGTACATAATTTGCGCATTGTTAGATAGTAGTAAAGCTACTTGCAAAATCAACCAATAAAATGACCTTTAATTCAATCGTGTTAAATAATACCTGTTACCAACCATATAAGCCGATGCCCAAACAGACAGTTTATTAAGTGAACAGAACAGAGACTTCAACAGATACAGACAGGCGAGATTTGAAGCTCTACAAGGCGTGATTTTAGAATAGCTAAGGTATGTGTGCTTTATAATTTATGACTAGTTTTTATTTAATGTAGGCCTACATAGCTCTACTTATTATTATACGGCTGGACATAATCATTGTTTAGATGTGACCACGGATTCGGCGCGTTTGGGGGTACTAAGTAGATACTTAAATTTATATACTAGTACCCCGGCCCAAACGCGCCGAATCCCTGTGGATTTGACAGCGCAGTGTGCATACGCTACAGTATATCTACATGAATATAAAATAATTAAATGTTGGTCATTTCTATGTATAACGTTACACTAACACTTGTTAATTGCGACGTTTCTTTCATTTTCTCTCCGGCAAAGTAAAAACATTAAAGAAAACCTCTAAATGGGCGTTTACTTTGAATATGCTGCACACTTGGTAGAAATAGTGGATGAGTTGATTATTTTAAATGGTGCTTCGAAATTAAGATGTATTTCGGGTTTACAGTCGAACCATGGACATGTCACGTAGGCCCACTTTGATGGATTGATCGGGCCATTGGTGAGGACGTTCCACACATGAGCATGTCTGGCCGCATATGTATCCGAGAAGTTAATTCAATTAACTTGTCCAACACAAACATCAGTGTATTTTATTATAGTTTAATCTAGTTTAATCATATTTATTTGACATAAATTATAAATTTACATAATATAATTCTTCCAGAATGGCAATGTATATTTTATAGTGATAATTTATTGTACACATGTCTGTAATATTGTATTATACATTGATGAGACGAAAATAAAGATATAGCCTACTACTACATACATAATCATGACAAAGCAAAAACAATGCAAACTGGGTTGGCTAACAAGTTCTAACAACATTAGATGATTAGTAAACTGCCCTCCCCAGGGAATAATAGTTGAATACTTGGCAAACATGTTATGTTAAATAAGCAAACAAAATTTACGAAGAACGAAATTAAGTCAGGAGAACATCCAAATAATTAGCTTAGTTATAAAATTGTTTTATAATACTAACATGCAGGCAGTCCGTGGCACAGCCATATCCCGCTATGATTTATTAAACTAACTTGATACACGAGTGCAACAATCTCGTACACCGACTCGATAGTTTATGTATAGGATATAAGCCGAAAACGATCCAATATGTAAAATAGTGGACTGTGAGGCTCGTTTCGCCGAACACAGTACCAATAGTTGACATATTGGATCCATTTGAGGCTTATATCTTACTTAAAACACACACACTTATCTAACACGATCCTACTAATTAAAATTAGTTAGGCCTTAATAATAATGGTCTGCAGGTACAAAGGTATGACGTCACGACAGTGTTTTAAGCTTATTTAAAGTGTTAAATTTCTACTAAAGTGTTATAATTAAGAATTGTATCTTACTGATGACATAGTCTATGGCTAACCTTGTGTATATAACCTAGTATGTGACCTATATATCTCTATTTATCTACCTTTAAAACACTATCGTGACGTGGATCCATGGATTCGTAGTACAGCGTGTTAACCACTGGACTACTGGCCCGTCTGCGATGTAGTCTATATGACTATTCAATTTATTTAATGTCGCCACCGCAACAATGCATTTGGACGACTGAATAGTCTATATTTTGTGTGTTTTACGTTTATTATCGTCGCTACCGATTGCCCATTTGAGCGACGCCTCCTGGATTAGTCATTTTAGATTTTTGGAGGATAGTGTAATGATACAGATAGAGACACATTCCAGCGTATCCTCTGGTTCGTTTACGTGCATGGTGTATGGCACCGACACGAGACCTCGGTTTAAAGTCCCATCTGAAAGACTGTTAATTTTATTAGGGTCAGACGAGGACCGAACCTGCGATCCCTGGATTTATCAGTCCAGCGTGTTACCACTGGACTACATATCCGTCCGTATTGTCTCTATTAATAGTTTATATATCCCCCTCGTGGTCTAGTGGTTAAGGTCGCTGACTTGTATACGTACCACTGTAGCCCATCACCACTGATTGTCACGTGTTCGAGCCCCGCTCCAAGCTCAGACCGTGTCTCTTTATATAAAACAAGTGACAGTTCCTTACGGAGGTTTGTGCACCAGGTACTGGTTAACCGCTGGAGCTTGCCCAGGAAAGGTGTTGTTAGGCAAACTGCCCACGCTCAAATAGGCAATCGGTAGCAACGTTAAATAAACTTAAATAAAAACAACAAAACAGTTTAGTCGTATTTGCTAATACCTATGAATGGCCGACAAAGGTATGACGTGGAGCGGGGATTAACGATAACCGGTTGTAATTGTAATCTACATGGATCATGTTTGAACATGTATGGTGTGTGGTATATTTTAACTGGCACAGACTGCTAGTTGTTTAAAGCAATACATAAGCTGTTGTTGCCTGGCGCTTTAAGCCCCCACAATATTCAAATAAATCATTATTCTTTGTGAAAGCTTGATACCAACTTAACCCTTTGTTGTGTATTAGTTTAGTTTATACAAATTTATTTAGCTCGATTGCGAAACACTTTCTTACAACTTATATTAATCACTCTCGAGACATCATTCCTGATGGAATGGTATGGACTCCATGGCCACGATGGAGAGAGAAGGGACAACGTGACATTTAATTGCCTTGCCTAATGACACAATCGTAACGGCTCCAGTGGTGCTTGAACTCAGGGCCTTCCACTTTGCCTCTTCTCTCCCTCGTGGCGATGGAATCCATCAGGAATATGGTCTCGAGAGTGATTAATATAAGTTGTACGAACTTGTTTAGCAATCGAGCTAACATAAATGTGTAGAAGCTAAGTGCTAAGTACAAGTTTCCGCGGTGTTATGTGTCAGTACACCGACCGGGCATGTAAAAGACCCACTAGGAAAGAGGTAACCATATAAGCAAGTTGCTTTCTCCTCAATCCTACATGTATTTTCTTATTGTGATCATTATATTATGTATATTCATTGAAATAAAATATTGTTTAAACTAAAAGAACCACGGATAATTCTGGAATTGGGGCTTCTTCTGTATCTTACACAATCCTCCAAAAAATAAATTCACTAATATACCTCCAGGTGCGTAGCTCCGATTAACCCATTGGCGCCGATAAATAAACGTAATTAAAGAGAATGTGCTTCACACATAGGGTATTTAATGCAGTCGTACGCCCCACATTAAATCCGCACATACGGTTGTAAAACAACAAATAAATTGTCTATTAAATACATAAATAGTAAAAACATTTATATTTCCAATCTTTCATTTCTTCTGATAACACATCCTCTGTGAAGACTTCAAGAGGTATTCAAAGCAAACTGAAAAACAGTACAAATATTACAAATGCAATGGCAAACATTGACACTGTTTACCTGTGAATGACGTCACTATGTTTACACACTGTATTCCTCCGCCAAATATTACAGTATACACCATATTCAGTTTGTATTCTGACTTCATATATTTTCTACACATCAACTAGTCTGAAGTCTTCTCAAGTCAGATCGTTTCTAAAAAAACACAAACTATACATTGCCTGTCATGAAAATGCATGTTTTGCCAAAAAGAAAAATGAAATGTATTAGTTATCGGGAATACATTCGATAGGACCTGCTGCCTTTGATTCACTTCCGCCTATTTACGTATATACGATCATAATTTGTTTGATCTGTTGTATGTTTCATTTATTATACAACATTTTGTATATTTGTATCCAGGATGTCTGACAGAAAGGCCGTTATCAAGAATGCTGACATGTCTGAGGACATGCAGCAGGATGCTGTGGACTGTGCTACACAGGCTCTCGAGAAATACAACATCGAGAAGGACATAGCTGCCTACATCAAGAAGGAGTTTGACAAAAAATACAACCCAACCTGGCACGTGATTGTCGGCAGGAATTTCGGAAGCTATGTTACGCACGAGACGAAGCATTTCATCTATTTCTACCTGGGACAAGTGGCCATTCTTCTGTTCAAGTCTGGTTGAGCACGTGCTTATATAAATGATAAATATTTGGTATTACATGTATTATAACGGTGTATTTTGGAGGTTGATTTCCTTATGTGCACACGTGTTTCTTCGTGAACATGAGATATAGGTTGATTTACGCACACTAGAGTCTAGAACATTACTTTAGCCACATTATGTTCTATAATACTGGTATACAAACTAGAACATTACTTTGACAGCATCATGTCGTATAATACTGGTATACAAACTAGAACATTACTTTGACAGCATCATGTCGTATAATACTGGTATACAAACTAGAACATTACTATGACAGCATCATGTCGTATAATACTGGTATACAAACTAGAACATTACTTGCAGATGACAGCATCATGTCGTATAATACTGGTATACAAACTAGAACATTACTATGTCAGCATCATGTGGTATAATACTGGTATACAAACTAGAACGTTACTTTGTCAGCATCATGTGGTATAATACTGGTATACAAACTAGAACATTACTTTGACAGCATCATGTGGTATAATACTGGTATACAAACTAGAACAGTCCGCCTCCGTGGTCGAGTGGTTAAGGTCGCTGACTTGTATACCACTGTAACCTATCATCACTGATGGTCACGGGTTCGAGCCCCGCTCAGGCCGTGTCTCATTTATATGAAAAAGTTGGCAGTTTCTTACGGAGGTTGGTGCACCCAAGTACTGGTTAACCGCTGGAGCCTGCCCAGGAAAGGTGTTGTTAAGTAAACTGCCCGCCGGCGATATAGCCCAAAATGGTGCTGATGCAGGCGTAAAACCCGAAATATAACATAACATAACAAACTAGAACATTACTATGACAGCATCATGTGGTATAATACTGGTATACAAACTAGAACATTACTATGACAGTATCATGTCGTATAATACTTGTATACAAACTAGAACATTACTTTGTCAGCATCATGTGGTATAATACTGGTATACAAACTAGAACATTACTTTGACAGCATCATGTCGTATAATACTGGTATACAAACTAGAACATTACTTTACAGTGTTATGTCGTATAATACTGGTATACAAACTAGAACATTACTATGACAGTGTTATGTCGTATAATACTGGTATACAAACTAGAACATTACTATGACAGTGTTATGTCGTATAATACTGGTATACAAACTAGAACATTACTTTGACAGCATCATGTCATATAATACTGGTATACAAACTAGAACATTACTATGACAGTGTTATGTCGTATAATACTGGTATACAAACTAGAACATTACTTTGACAGCATCATGTGGTATAATACTGGTATACAAACTAGAACATTACTTTGTCAGCATCATGTGGTATAATACTGGTATACAAACTAGAACATTACTTTGACAGCATCATGTCGTATAATACTGGTATACAAACTAGAACATTACTTTGTCAGCATCATGTCGTATAATACTGGTACACAAACCGGTACAGGTACATTACTATGACAGTAGTATGTCCTATAATAGGACTTTCTATGAGCATATGAAACATGTGACTATCAATGACGGTGCGAGTTTACATTATTGTTTTTGTATATTTATATACTAGTTATACATTTACTGGAACGTTTTAAAGCATTAAATTAATTGAGCTATTAATGTGTTTTATGTTATCTATAATTATACATTTGACTGTGTAGTTTACGTTTATTTATCGTCGCTAACGGTTGCCCATATGAGCGACGCCTCCTGCACAGATTAGTCATATTTAGATTTTTGGAGGATAGTGCAATGATACAGACAGAGATCCATTCCAGAGTCTCCTCTGGTTCTTTTACGTACACGGTGTAAAGCACCGATATGAGACCTCGGTTTAAAGTCCCATCTGAAAGACTATTACTTTTATTAGGGTCAGACGGGGTCGAACCTGTGATCACTGGATTACTAGTCCAGCGTGTTACCACTGGACTACAGATCCGTCTGTGATACGCTTAACGATGCATGTAAATTTATTTATAGTCGCCTCCGCCGAAGAACGTGGGCGACTGGTTTCTCTAAGCTGATTTTGTTTCTACGTAGCTTCTGGTGACATCCGGAGTACTCAGTAGGCTTCTCTCTGTCCAGGGTGGCAAATCCTGTGTTGGTGTTCTAAGTCGAAACTGGTCATTGGTAGCCTAGGGCCACACACCCCTCACTGTTACCTTGCAGATGAGAAAGAACCATCCATTACATCGCACTGTCACCTATATGCGGACTAATCCACGAATTTCGAATCTGATATCAGAATACGATGATAGCAATTGTCCATATGCATGGTACGTGGTGACATTTACATCTGCCTCACTGTCCATCCACCTCTGGGTTATCGGGGCTTCATCTCGAAAACCCATTGCCGGAGTTATCACCATTTGAATATTTTTAAAGGTTACACTTTGTCCGAACTTCATCCATATAACCCATTGTCCGATTTTGACTGTTTACTATCAAGCCGTGTGTGTTTTTACGTTTATTTATCGTCGCTACCGGTTGCCCATATGAGCGACGCCTCCTGAAGAGATTAGTAATTTTAGATTTATGGAGTATAGTGCAATGATACAGACAGAGACCCATTCCAGAGTCGCCTCTGGTTCTGTTACGTGCACGGTGTAAAGCACCGACACGAGACCTCGGTTTAACGTCCCATCTGAAACTGTTAATTTTATTAGGGTCAGACGGGGGATCGAACCTGCGATCCCTGGATTACCAGTCCAGCGTTGTACCACTGGGCTACAGATCCGTCTGTAACTACTATCAAGCCAAACCTAGACGTGCATACCGTTTTCGCGTTCCGCACTGCTAAACTATTTACTGAGCTATGGCTTTTTGAATTTTTTTAAGGAATACACTTACATTATATTTGGCATTGTCGTCTATCCATCACTTTGTTAGAATAAGATAATTGCATGATATTTGGTCAAACCTTTGGATTTTCTGGGCTTCATCTCTAAAACTGTTTTGACGGAGTTATGGCCATTTGAACATTTTTGTCTAGCCCAATTTAGTTGCTGCCGAAGTCAATAGATGCATGGTTGGAATATTCATAAGTCCACCAATTTTACGAATTTACTAATTGTATCGGAATCTGACAAGATAAAGGGTAATCAACTGTGCTTTATCCCATTTTGGGAGCAACATTGGAAATGTCCTGCCCCCTTTGGCCAATCATCTGATATTCCTTCAGACGTTACTATTTATAATAGCTAATATGCAATCACTCGATACACAGACGGATCTGTAGTCCAGTGGTAACATGCCGGACTGGTATTCAAGGGATCGCAGGTTCGATCCCCGTCTGACCCTAATACAATTAACAGTCTTTCAGACGGGACATTAAACCGAGGTCTCCTGTCGGTGCTGTGCATCATGCACGTAATCGAACCAGAGGATATTCTGGAATGGGTCTCAGTGTATCATTGCACTATCCTCCAAATCTAAAATGACTAATCTCTTCAAGAGGCGTCGCTCATATTGGTAACTGGTAGCGACGATAAATAAACGTAAAACACACACTCGATTTAAGAAATGTACAAGATATTAAGAAATGTACAAGATATTAAGAAATGTACAACAAGATATTAAGAAATGTACAAGATATTAAGACATTACTAAGTGTTCACATGATCATTCACATTTATAGTCCACAACTTTAGTTTATATCAAGATTTGATCAAATAGAACAGAACTTTATTTGTGAACAGACACAGGTTACATATAATAACAATTATAGTAACAACATGTGAACGAATAATTCACAGCCGACAAGTGGTCCATTCGCAGAAGTGCACAGGAACAGCACGCCGAGAACTTATAGTATGCCATTATCTTATTCTAACGAAGTGCTTATCTTGGAAACATTGTTCCCATGGCAACATTTTCGTTACTTTTACATTGTTTTATATAACAATTTAAAAATACATGGCTTTAACTAATAATCCCTTGAAAAAGTATTGTTTTATACAGTCATACTATGTTATTTTTGTTCTTTGTAAGGTGCATGTGGGATGGCCTGGAGTGCCCATTTTCGCACGGACCGCCTCCGTGGCCGAGTGGTTAAGGTCGCTGACTGGTATACCACTGTGACCTATCATCACTGATGGTCATGGGTTCGAGCCCCGCTCAGGCCGTGTCTCTTTATATGAAAAAGATACTTGTTAATAACCGGAGCCTGCCCAGGACAGATGTTGTTAGGTAAACTGTCCGTCGCTCAAATGGGCAACCGGTAGCGACGTTAAATAAACTTTAAAAAAAACAACAACAAAGCCCCGAAAATGTATAAAATAGCGATTGTAAATATTGCTAGGTAAAACGATTATTGATACGTCTGGGTTTAAACTAGTTTCCGATTTAACCCATTTGTTCTTGTATATTAATGTTACAACATAATGTAAATATTGATCAAATAAAAAATATGTTTAAACTAAACTGTGGTTTATAATCTTTCCCATACAACGGTAAGCGATTACATCATTAATACTTCTATCTCATATGGGTCGACATGCAACATATGATATATTTAGCCATGAGCAGTAGACTTCACGGCGTAAATGTTTCAGCTATGCATGTCTTGTGAGTCCTCAGAATACAAGTGCATTTATGCATGTACACTTTTGTTGAGTCCAACCAACAGAGGGTCCGGCAAGTAGTTAATGCTTATTATAATAAACAGAAGGGGCAAATAAGCACAATTAGTTAATTACAGATTTATTAATAAAGAAAAAAATATGAGAAACAATACCTTACCAATACAGTCTACATTCATTATGTCGAATTCCGTCTGACCGAACAAAATACTTCGACATAACCGAAGTTTGACTTGATGAAATTCGAAATAAACAGATCCAGTTATATAAAAGTGTCTGAAACGGGACTTTGATCCGACTTCGAGATAACATTACCGGTGAATTCGACATTACCGACTTTGACTTTTTTTAATTTAAGTTTATTTAACGTTGCTATCGGTTTCCCATTTGAGCGACGGGCAGTTTACCTAATAACACCTTTCCTGGGCAGGCTCCAGCGGTTAACCAGTACTTGGTGCACCAACCTCCGTAAGAAACTTTTTCATTAAATGAGACACGGTCTGAGCGGGGCTCGAACCCGTGACCATCAGAGATGATAGGCTACAGTGGTATACAAGTCAGCGACCTTAACCACTCGTCCACGACTTTGACATAACGGACGTAGACTGTATAAGTAAGCGATGTATGCATGTTGTTCATGAAGATAATACATGGTAAATATAAAACAAATATTCATAACGCGCTAACAACAACTTGAGAGTTAAAACACATAAGTTGGTGCATCTTTAATCTCGAACAAATAAACCATAATGATTTTGTTTGCAGAGCAATCGGTCAGAAATTGACATAATATAAATAACTATCCCTTGCCCCCGCTCAAATTCAGTTTGAGAAAATCGTACATTATCACCGTACAAAAATGGCGCATTCTTACACAGTAGTAAAGCTACTTGAAGGCATATCAGCCAATAATATGACACTAGATTCACTGTTGCACACAATACTGGTTTCTAACAAAAACATTCATTCCTACAACGAGATTAAGTAGATACAGACGTGATTTTAAGATTTATAAAGTGTATTTTAATTTTGAAGACAAGAAGATAAGGTAGGTTTGTGTTATATATTAATATTTACTAGGGCACATATAATGATATACCGATACTTTGTAATGTCCCGTCACGGTACATTGCATTAATTTTATATTATTAGCATTTCCTGGTCACATTTATAGAACCATATCAAATACATACACAGTATGTCATATGTTAATTAATTTTGGGAAATTAATGTGTGTTTTACGTTTATTTATCGTCGCTACCGGTTGCCCATATGAGCGACGCCTCCTGAAGAGATTAGTCATTTTAGATTTTGGAGGATAGTGCATGATACAGACAGAGAGCCATTCCAGAGTCTCCTCTGGTTCTTTTACGTGCACGGTGTAAAGCACCGAAACGAGACCTCGGTTTTACGTCCCATCTGAAAGACTGTTAATTGTATTAGTGTCAGACGGGGGATCGAACCTACGTGGGAAACTAATAACGCTTATATTCCTAATATACTTGCCTACAGTGCCACCTACAAATTGCTCATTATATAACATTAAGGGGGCATAACTATACTATATAACATAACGCTATATATTGTCTCGTAATAAGTACTTTATGATCGGATGATTGCAAACGGGTCTGTAGTCCAGTGGTAACATGTTGGACTGGATCGCAGGTTCGACCCCCCGCCTAACCCTAATAAAATTAACAGTCTTCCAGATGGGACATTAAACCGAGGTCCTGTAACATTATCAACCCACCACTCATAATGTCACAGTCTCGTGTCGGTGCTGTACACCGTGCACGTAAAAGAACCAGAGGAGACTCTGGAAAGGGTCTCTGTCTGTATTATTGCACTATCCTCCAAAAATCTAAAATGACCAAACTCTTCAGAATGTGTCGCTCACATGGGCAACCGGTAGCGACGATAAATAAACGTAAAACACACCCATGTTATGATCATACAGATATGTTCGTTTTTTTATTATTTGCCAGACTTTTGGCAATACTATTCGATAGTTGTTCAAAATGCCCCCTCCCCCTACTCTGTAAAATATTGACATAAATCTATTCATTCGTTTTTGTCGTTATGGATCTCAATAATCTATTGTTCTACAGATTCATTAATTAACCATACATTTTCATTCAAAAGTTTCTATTTCACAGCCATATCCCGCTATGATTTATTAAACTAACTTGATACACGAGTGCAACAATCTCGTACACCGACTCGATAGTTTATGTATAGGATATAAGCCGAAAACGATCCAATATGTAAAATAGTGGACTGTGAGGCTCGTTTCGCCGAACACAGTACCAATAGTTGACATATTGGATCCATTTGAGGCTTATATCTTACTTAAAACACACACACTTATCTAACACGATCCTACTAATTAAAATTAGTTAGGCCTTAATAATAATGGTCTGCAGGTACAAAGGTATGACGTCACGACAGTGTTTTAAGCTTATTTAAAGTGTTAAATTTCTACTAAAGTGTTATAATTAAGAATTGTATCTTACTGATGACATAGTCTATGGCTAACCTTGTGTATATAACCTAGTATGTGACCTATATATCTCTATTTATCTACCTTTAAAACACTATCGTGACGTGGATCCATGGATTCGTAGTACAGCATGTTAACTACTGGCCCGTCTGCGATGTAATCTATATGACTATTCAATTTATTTAATGTCAATGCATTTGGACGACTGAATAGTCTATATTTTGTGTGTTTTACGTTTATTATCGTCGCTACCGATTGCCCATTTGAGCGACGCCTCCTGGATTAGTCATTTTAGATTTTTGGAGGATAGTGTAATGATACAGATAGAGACACATTCCAGCGTATCCTCTGGTTCGTTTACGTGCATGGTGTACAGCACCGACACGAGACCTCGGTTTAAAGTCCCATCTGAAAGACTGTTAATTTTATTAGGGTCAGACGAGGGCCGAACCTGCCATCCCTGGATTTATCAGTCCAGCGTGTTACCACTGGACTACATATCCGTCCGTATTGTCTCTATTAATAGTTTATATATCCGCCTCCGTGGTCTAGTGGTTAAGGTCGCTGACTTGTATACGTACCACTGTAGCCCATCACCACTGATTGTCACGTGTTCGAGCCCCGCTCCAAGCTCAGACCGTGTCTCTTTATATAAAACAAGTGACAGTTCCTTACGGAGGTTTGTGCACCAGGTACTGGTTAACCGCTGGAGCTTGCCCAGGAAAGGTGTTGTTAGGCAAACTGCCCACGCTCAAATAGGCAATCGGTAGCAACGTTAAATAAACTTAAATAAAAACAACAAAACAGTTTAGTCGTATTTGCTAATACCTATGAATGGCCGACAAAGGTATGAAGTGGAGCGGGGATTAACGATAACCGGTTGTAATTGTAATCTACATGGATCATGTTTGAACATGTATGGTGTGTGATATATTTTAACTGGCACAGACTGCTAGTTGTTTAAAGCAATACATAAGCTGTTGTTGCCTGGCGCCTTTAG
This sequence comes from Archivesica marissinica, assembly GCA_014843695.1. Lineage (NCBI taxonomy): Eukaryota > Metazoa > Mollusca > Bivalvia > Venerida > Vesicomyidae > Archivesica > Archivesica marissinica. The sequence continues at coordinate 24,435,843 of CM026394.1, forward strand.
CCTTTACTATTCAAGTAAATCATTATTCTTTGTGAAAGCTTGATACCAACTTAACCCTTTGTTGTGTATTAGTTTAGTTTATACACATTTATTTAGCTCGATTGCGAAACACTTTCTTACAACTTATATTAATCACTCTCGAGACATCATTCCTGATGAAATGATATGGACTCCATGGCCACGAGGGAGAGAGAAGGGGCAACGTGGCATTTAATTGCCTTGCCTAACGACACAATCGTAACGGCTCCAGTGGTGCTTGAACTCAGGGCCTTCCACTTTGCCTCTTCTCTCGTCCTCGTGGCGATGGAATCCATCAGGAATATGGTCTCGAGAGTGATTAATATAAGTTGTAAGAACTTGTTTAGCAATCGAGCTAACATAAATGTGTAGAAGCTAATTAATTAAAGAGAATGTGCTTCACACATAGGGTATTTAATGCAGTCGTACGCCTCACATTAAATCCGCACATACGGTTGTAAAACAACAAATAAATTGTCTATTAAATACATAAATAGTAAAAACATTTATATTTCCAATCTTTCATTTCTTCTGATACCACATCCTCTATGAAGAGGTATTCAACGCAAACTGACAAACAGTACAAATATTACAAATGCAATGACAAACATTGGCACTGTTTACCTGTGAATGACGTCACTATGTTTACACACTGTATTCCTCCGCCAAATATTACAGTATACACCATATTCAGTTTGTATTGCCTGACTTCATATATTTTCTACACATCAACTGGTCTGAAGTCTTCTCAAGTCAGATCGTTTCTAAAAAAACACAAACTATACACTGCCTGTCATGAAAATGCATGTTTTGCCAAAAAGAAAAATGAACTGTATTAGTTATCGGGAATACATTCGATAGGACCTGCTGCTTTTGATTCACTTCCGCCTATTTACGTATATACGATCATAATTTGTTTGATCTGTTGTATGTTTCATTTATTATACAACAGTTTGTATATTTGTATCCAGGATGACTGACAGAAAGGCCGTTATCAAGAATGCTGACATGTCTGAGGACATGCAGCAGGATGCTGTGGACTGTGCCACACAGGCTCTCGAGAAATACAACATCGAAAAGGACATAGCTGCCTACATCAAGAAGGAGTTTGACAAAAAATACAACCCAACCTGGCACGCGATTGTCGGCAGGAATTTCGGAAGCTATGTTACGCACGAGACGAAGCATTTCATCTATTTCTACTTGGGACAAGTGGCCATTCTTCTGTTCAAGTCTGGTTGAGCACGTGCTTATATAAATGATAAATATTTGGTATTACATGTATTATAACGGTGTATTTTGGTGGTTGATGTCCTTATGTGCACACGTGTTTCTTCGTGAACATGAGATATAGGTTGATTTACGCACACTAGAGTCTAGACTCTAGAACATAACTTTAACCACATTATGTTCTATAATTCGGGTATACAACAAACTAGAACATTACTTTGTCAGCATCATGTGGTATAATACTGGTATACAAACTAGAACATTACTTTGACAGCATCATGTCGTATAATACTGGTATACAAACAGAACATTACTTTGACAGCATCATGTCGTATAATACTGGTATACAAACTAGAACATTACTATGTCAGCATCATGTGGTATAATACTGGTATACAAACTAGAACATTACTATGTCAGTGTTATGTCGTATAATACTGGTATACAAACTAGAACATTACTATGACAGCATCATGTGGTATAATTCGGGTATACAAACTAGAACATTACTTTGACAGCATCATGTGGTATAATACTGGTATACAAACTAGAACATTACTATGTCAGCATCATGTGGTATAATACTGGTATACAAACTAGAACATTACTATGACAGCATCATGTCGTATAATACTGGTATACAAACTAGAACATTACTATGTCAGTGTTATGTCGTATAATACTGGTATACAAACTAGAACATTACTATGACAGCATCATGTGGTATAATACTGGTATACAAACTAGAACATTACTTTGACAGCATCATGTGGTATAATACTGGTATACAAACTAGAACATTACTATGTCAGTGTTATGTCGTATAATACTGGTATACAAACTAGAACATTACTATGTCAGTGTTATGTCGTATAATACTGGTATACAAACTAGAACATTACTATGACAGCATCATGTGGTATAATACTGGTATACAAACTAGAACATTACTATGTCAGTGTTATGTCGTATAATACTGGTATACAAACTAGAACATTACTTTGACAGTGTTATGTCGTATAATACTGGTATACAAACTAGAACATTACTATGACAGTGTTATGTCGTATAATACTGGTATACAAACTAGAACATTACTATGACAGCATCATGTCGTATAATACTGGTATACAAACTAGAACATTACTATGACAGCATCATGTGGTATAATACTGGTATACAAACTAGAACATTACTTTGACAGCATCATGTGGTATAATACTGGTATACAAACTAGAACATTACTATGACAGCATCATGTCGTATAATACTGGTATACAAACTAGAACATTACTATGACAGCATCATGTCGTATAATACTGGTATACAAACTAGAACATTACTTTGACAGCATCATGTCGTATAATACTGTATACAAACTAGAACATTACTTTGTCAGCATCATGTCGTATAATACTGGTATACAAACTAGAACATTACTTTGTCAGTACCATGTCCTATAATATTTACGGATGTTCAAACTATAACATTACTCTGTCAGTACCATGTCCTATAATATTTACGGATGTTCAAACTATAACATTACTTCCAGTATTATATGGTATAATACTGGTACACAAACCGGTACATGTACATTACTATGACAGTAGTATGTCCTATAATAGGACTTTCTATGAGCATATGAAACATGTGACTATCAATGACGGTGCGAGTTTACATTATTGTTTTTGTATATTTATATACTAGTTATACATTTACTGGAACGTTTTAAAGCATTAAATTAATTGAGCTATTAATGTGTTTTATGTTATCTATAATTATACATTTGACTGTGTAGTTTACGTTTATTTATCGTCGCTAACGGTTGCCCATATGAGCGACGCCTCCTGCACAGATTAGTCATTTTAGATTAGAGGTGTTCTAAGTCGAAACTGGTCATTGGTAGCCTAGGGCCACACACCCCTCACTGTTACCTTGCAGATGAGAAAGAACCATCCATTGCATCGCACTGTCACCTATATGCGGACTAATCCACGAATTTCGAATCTGATATCAGAATACGATGATAGCAATTGTCCATATGCATGGTACGTGGTGACATTTACATCTGCCTCACTGTCCATCCACCTCTGGGTTATCGGGGCTTCATCTCGAAAACCCATTGCCGGAATTATCACCATTTGAATATTTTTAAAGGTTACACTTTGTCCGAACTTCATCCATATAACCCATTGTCCGATTTTGACTGTTTACTATCAAGCCGTGTGTGTTTTTACGTTTATTTATCGTCGCTACCGGTTGCCCATATGAGCGACGCCTCCTGAAGAGATTAGTAATTTTAGATTTTTGGAGGATAGTGCAATGATACAGACAGAGACCCATTCCAGAGTCGCCTCTGGTTCTGTTACGTGCATGGTGTAAAGCACCGACACGAGACCTCGGTTTAACGTCCCATCTGAAAGACTGTTAATTTTATTAGGGTCAGACGGGGGATCGAACCTGCGATCCCTGGATTACCAGTCCAGCGTTGTACCACTGGGCTACAGATCCGCCTGTAACTACTATCAAGCCAAACCTAGACGTGCATACCGTTTTCGCGTTCCGCACTGCTAAACTATTTACTGAGCTATGGCTTTTTGAATTTTTTAAGGAATACACTTACATTATATTTGGCATTGTCGTCTATCCATCACTTTGTTAGAATAAGATAATTGCATGATATTTGGTCAAACCTTTGGATTTTCTGGGCTTCATCTCTAAAACTGTTTTGACGGAGTTATGGCCATTTGAACATTTTTGTCTAGCCCAATTTAGTTGCTGCCGAAGTCAATAGATGCATGGTTGGAATATTCATAAGTCCACCAATATTACGAATTTACTAATTGTATCGGAATCTGACAAGATAAAGGGTAATCAACTGTGCTTTATCCCATTTTGGGAGCAACATTGGAAATGTCCTGCCCCCTTTGGCCAATCATCTGATATTCCTTCAGACGTTACTATTTATAATAGCTAATATGCAATCACTCGATACACAGACGGATCTGTAGTCCAGTGGTAACACGCCGGACTGGTATTCAAGGGATCGCAGGTTCGATCCCCGTCTTACCCTAATACAATTAACAGTCTTTCAGACGGGACATTAAACCGAGGTATCGTGTCGGTGCTGTGCATCGTGCACGTAATCGAACCAGAGGATATTCTGGAATGGGTCTCAGTGTATCATTGCACTATCCTCCAAATCTAAAATGACTAATCTCTTCAGGAGGCGTCGCTCATATTGGTAACTGGTAGCGACGATAAATAAACGTAAAACACACACTCGATTTAAGAAATGTACAAGATATTAAGAAATGTACAAGATATTAAGAAATGTACAACAAGATATTAAGAAATGTACAAGATATTAAGACATTACTAAGTGTTCACATCATCATTCACATTTATAGTCCACAACTTTAGTTTATATCACGATTTGACCATATAGAACAGCACAGAATTTTATTTGTGAAGAGACA
>CM026394.1:24441569-24444069 GCA_014843695.1 Archivesica marissinica
GTTTACAGCACCGCAGCTATATACCTGCTACACAGCATGCTGAATGATCGGCTATCAATGAGGGTTTACAGCACCGCAGCAAGATACCTGCTACATAGCACGCTGAATGATCGGCTATCAATGAGGGTTTACAAGATACCTGCTACATAGCACGCTGAATGATCGGCTATCAATGAGGGTTTACAGCACCGCAGCAAGATACCTGCTACATAGCATGCTGAATGGTTGGCTATCAATGAGGGTTTACAGCACCGCAGCAAGATACCTGCTACATATCACGCTGAATGGTCGGCTATCAATGGGGGTTTACAGCACCACAGCAAGATAACTGCTACATAGCACGCTGAATGATCGGCTATCAATGGGGGTTTACGGCATCACAGCAAGATATATTTCACCCTCGCCAACTAGAGTGATTAATATAAGTTGTTACAACTTGCTTCGCAATCGTTGTAAAATAAATAAAGTTTAAACTAATGCCAATTTTGACCATTTTCAAACACACATCTGTATTCAATGTTATATCATAAACATGAAACATTGTATTACTCAATATTGCTCTAAATTCTTCAATTTACTTAAACAGTTCATTCATAACTATTGATCAAAGTTGGTGTATGATTTTTTACAGACGGATCTGTAGCCCAGTGGTAAAACGCTGGACTGGTAATCCAGGGATCGCAGGTTCGATCCCCCGTCTGACCCTAATACAATTAACAGTCTTTCAGATGGGACGTAAAACCGAGGTCTTGTGTCAGTGCTTTACACCGTACGCGTAAAAGAACCAGAGGAGACTCCAAAATCTAAAATGACTAATCTCTTCAAGGAGGCATCGCTCATATGGGCAACCGGTAGGGCGATAAATAAACGTAAAACACACACACACACAGACGGATCTGTAGTCTGGTGTTAACACCCTAGTCGACTGTAAAGCAGCATAGTATTTAATGAAAGCATTGGTTTTAATAACTCTTTCAACACCAAGTAACTGACATGGACTGGTCCATGATATTCTTAGACCAATAAATGAATAAGAAAATTACATTCGGACCAATTCATTTATCAAGATGGGTAATTTTGTCTAAAATTAGTAATACTACTTGCAAAAAGTGCAGATCCTGATGAGACGGCTCGTCACGAGCTCGTGTAAGCCTATATAGAGGTCTGTGGTGTTGAAAGGGTTAAGCTGAAATCCTGTGGCTCAGGGAATATTACCCATGGTCGGCACTATATACCCTGTCAACCAAATCAAATGTCATATAACATGCAGGCAAGATATATCAAACGACTGTTCACAGACTAGGTCAATGACGTTGCTTCCTATAGGCCGTGGCCTACACTTTCCCCCCAAACAAATAAAAATGCCAAATCTGCAACAAAAATCGGGAGGCCACGACCCAGGATTAAATTATATAGGCTATAAATAGTTTTCCTGGGGACAACCCCCGGACCCCCTCTCATCTTAAGTTTTAAGTTGGCTTACACATCAATTCCAGCCAAGCTACGCCCCTGTAGGTGTATCATAATGCAGATGAGAAACTATATCACATAACTTGACTTGTCTTCAGTGATCTCATCGTTTCTTATATGGGTTGGGATAATAATCCATATAATTTGTAAATTAGCCTAACCTTTAAAGTATGCATATTTCTATTTGAATTCAATGTGTATATATATATAGCGTTAATGCTAAGCAAAACTACGATTTTAAAAGAATTCTTGATGACATTATAATGATGTTTAAATACATGTAAATAATACGTAGCTTTGCGTAGTGACGTCATGCCAATTTAGTGACGTCATGACAATTTACGCTGACAGTTAGTGCCCACAGGCACAAGACACGCACCTTTTGTATTTACCCTATGGTCATATAGTAAGTAATGTTTACTGTAAACCATAAGGAAGACAAAAAAATGTGTGTCTGTGTTAGTGCCAAAATGAAAGTAGCCACGTTATTTTGTGCATAAATTAAAACCCAATATTGAAATGTGATAAATAGGATCTTACACTAGTGATTAGTTCATGAATACTGTAAAAGGCTCGCTTAATAGCAAAATTCCCAAACTCGTTTCATAAAATATGCTATGAAATCACCAGTCATGTAGGTTCATAGCCTACATTTTTCTTAGAACTTCAATCATAATGTCCCTAAACTAAATAAAATTTGCAAGAAATAGTTTGAGACTAGAACCCTCAATGGACTTCTGTAGATCCCAGACGCCTGTGACTCCATGTTACATGTATGGCTTTTATATTATATGTTTAAACCACAGGAACTTGAAATTGTATCCATAAGCCACCAGAGATCGCGTACCTCTATCCTAGGACACCCCCCTCTATCAAAAAAAGATTAATAGAGGGGGTGTCCTAGGATAGAGGTACGAGACCTTTGGTGGCTTATGGATAACATTTCAAGTTCCTGTGGTATCACATAGACCTACTAGTCCGATTAGCGCAGTGGTTAGCCCGCTCGCTTCTCACCAATGCAACCCGGGTT
>CM026394.1:24446569-24500054 GCA_014843695.1 Archivesica marissinica
TAGCATGGAATACTAGGAGTCCACAAGATACCGAGCTTGTCAGATATTTCATGTCAAGGTATGGAGCAGAAATTCTTGGCATGGCATAAGGCAACTCACAGACAGCAAGTAGAAGATGTATGTAAATTGAGCACAGCATTTGCTAACATTACAACGTTAGTCTCAATAGCCTGGATACGTACTCTCTTGCAACCTGTATTGAAAGAATGCGCTGCATGGAGAAGCATTCTGTCGTCTGCTACTTCATGGTTACAGGGTTGAAGGTCAGTCACATCAAAGTCGATCTCTGTGTTCGATTTCAAGACATTATCTCCATGTGTTGATATAACAGTTTTACTACCATGAAAGTGTATCTCTCAATGCATTGTGATAGGTACTCATATAATGCAAGCCAACCACTCCCATCTAACCAATCTCCAATAACCTTCAAGAAGGCCACCCATCAACACCATGCAATTTCCAGGTCCATACCCGGTACTATGTGGGCCATAACCATTGTATCTGCTTGGTTGATCGACTGTTAATACTGTGATCTGGCCAGGGTTCTTAGCTTCAGTGACATGTTTGATAAGTGGCATTCCATGCTTTATCTTAGCCGCAGTGAACACAGAGTCACGAAACAATGGGAATAGTGCTGTTATGGCTGGTGCTCTTTGTGTCAATTGAGAGGTGTTGTGCAAAGAATGGTGACCATGAAAAAGATTCGTTTTGACCTACCGTTCTCTTTCCAAGATTTTCGGCAACATGCTCTAACCATTTGGTCACTAAGAACTAATTCATGTTGAGTAGTTGGGAGGAGGCTCACTCGACAACCGGTTGTGGATTGTAGGCCTTCAATGTTACAGGAGGGACATCTTTGTACTTCTCTAGTAGATATGTTGTGACTTATCGGCCTTGAGATGAGTTAATATTTATACATTGCGCATCAGACTTCGTGTGACCGAGATTGCCGTACCATGAAATGCATCATTCGATGTTACTGACTGTGGATTGTGATCCATGCTGTGGTGTACAGTCCTTTCCTGAGATTTGGTGGGCATGCAATGCTAGTAGTTTCATATTCACCTACGACAGTTTACTATGTATGTGGAGACCTGTATAACCCTGTTATAAGACACCGAAACGCCTTTGTCATTTATTATTATCAACAAGCCACCACTTTCACATTAATCAGTTTAACTCTCTATATATGCGATCAACTCAGCAACAATGATAGCCTATTTCAATTAATCATCACCAGTATCGTACACATGAATCGACGTAGAATCAGTTGAAAGTGTATACTGTCTATTGTACATTTTGTACTTGTTATAAAATGTGCACAAACAGTTTCCATCATATTCTGCGTCTCTTGGTACCATATCCACCTCTTAATGTTTGGCTAGAATTTCGATATCTGACATCTCAGTTGTGATATGTCACACTTTCGTATCTATTTCCATTGTTTCTACCTAATGTAGTCTACCATAAGATTTAGTGTAAACGAAACAACTACCATGAAACGTTGTATCAAAACTCTTTCTAAGCCTCTTTGTCTCTATCGTTTCCATACACACTTGGTGTGTCTTTACTGCTCTGTCAATATTCTGCTGCTGAAGCAGGACATATGCCAGACGGTATTTTGCTCCATCATTGCCACTCCCTAGGTCAAGTCATTCCAAAGTTTTAATTGTTCCAGTGTCAATGCATTGTGTGGACTCTGAGTCACAGGTTGATATGGCATTCACTCAGTGAAGAATACGCCAAAGGTGTTCGTGATTTCTCGGAAGTCTTTGTTTGGCATAGGCAACACTGACTCCAGTTGGAACATCGTGCCCTGTACAACTCATAATTATGTCGAAGGTTGCTCAAACCCAACAGCATGTCCTGATGTGGATTCCTAAAACGTAGAATACATTATTAATTGTCTATCAAAATGTAACCAATACAGGATTGTACAGAACGACAGCAATACCTCAGAATTATCACCAATGCATACTGACAACTGCAGGATAGGTGTGCCTGTGTCCGTACACGCATGTAGATGGGCCTATGAATGTAACCCTTGATTGAAATGATTATGAATTGGAGAATACAGGTCGAATAAAACAACTCGGGTAGCACAGTGGTTATATAGCGCCTTTAATTCCAAGGCGGGAAGTCGTGAGTTAGATCCCCGGCCGAGGCACAGTACTAGTTGATTTTTATCCAGGAAAGTGTCCTAGTTCTGGTTCGATCCAGGAAACAAGTTGCCACTGAACGTTCAGGTCTCAGTGTCAGTTATTTCAGTGTGTACAATTTGGGTTCAAAATGAGCATGTTTGGCAAATACTGGCTGTAAATTTCTGGCAGGTAAATTTCCTCCTTCAGCTTCAAAAAAGTTTACTTTAAGGCATGTGGGGGACATGCCGGGGTCACTACTCTACTGCGCCCAATGGGCGGAATGACATTGTAAGCATAACAAAACAAACAAGCAGGTCGAATAAATTTGCATTCAGTCCTCAACATCACATGTTATATAATAGTAGATCTATGTTAAATTACTCACCATAACCTCTGGTTGATTGTTGTCAACATGTGACTGTGTTACTAGGTTTAACTCATGTTAATGTCTTGATTGTATTAGTATTTTGTTAGCCATATGAGTCCATGAGTAGAATCTGGTTGACTTGCCATGCTATCTGAAATTAATGAAACTCCATTAAGAATGTAAAATGTGTAGGACTAATTAATTTTGTTGCATACCACACCCACCTTTATAATTCTTGTTCTTTTTGTTTAAATTATTTATACATGTGTAACGCCATAATTTATACATGTGTTATCTATACAAACAAAATATACTAATAATACTTACATATTGGCATGATAAAACGCAACGAAATTTCGAACTTTCCCACTCTCTGAATTGTTCATGGACATTTTGCTAAAAGGGAAACAACTCTGTTAACCAATTAAAAGTGGCTTCTGGCCATTACCTAAAGCATAATGCAGCATTTAGATCAATGTAATTGTGTAAAGTAGTTATTTATTGTACAATAGTGGATACTGACATAAAATTGTAATATTTATTATATTATTAATCGTAATTGGCCAATTTTAACAACATTCTGGGCCTCGTTTATAGTATTATCACTAATTAGGGCCTCACTTTTCAATTTTGTATTTAACAAGTCTTTTTGTATACTGGTGTAACCTATTATCCTGATAACATACCTCATTTGCACGAGTTATATACAATTTGTGGCTGTAATAAATTAATTATATACATGCAAATTTACACAATTATGTGCCCCTTTGGGGCCCCATCTCACGGGGGGGGGACTCTCGTGATTGTCTTCCGGCCTATTATTTACAAGCTGGTTCTAAACTACAACCATGCCAAAGTTGGTGGTTTTTACACCCTCTGAACATTCATGGTCCGAACCCCTTGCACGCAAGGGTGATTTTTACCCTATCACCGGTATGTCCGCCATATTGGAGGTATATAGCAAAACAACAATATTTATAAATCCACTGTATTTTAACAAGAAATAGGCTTGTTTGAAAGAGATAATGTCGGAGAAACAGTTAAAACCATCAAAACAAAGTAAAGTATTATATAGAGAAAGCTTAGAACCTATTGAAAGGACCAGATATGACAGTAAACTTGAGATTATCGGTGGTATTTCTAGTGATCCATACGAACTGAAAACGTTTTCAGAAGATGTGAAATTGTTACCAGCGGTAGCATATCCAGATATTGTGAATTATCTGGTGTTTACACCCAGTCCTTACACAACAGAAGATTTGAAATGTTACAAAGGCTTGGACGCATATAATCAGTTTATCAGTGGATGGGTCTCTGCTATGAAAACTGTGATCATCAACAACAAACATGTTGTGAAAGCCATGGTGAGAAAATACTTGTATAATTTAATGTATGTTTGTAACTTTCTCAACAAGTGGCGTCCAGTATCGGATTTGGAATCGAACGGTCCCGGGTTCGATACTCAGTCAGGCCACGTTATGTAGTGTCATTGAGCAAGGCACCTCACACACATTGCTTAGTAAGTTAGTACTGGTTAATCGCTTAGGTCAGCTAAGCTTGCTGAGGAAAACATTTCTAAGTCCCCGCTTTGACATTAAAGGAACATACATACAACATGACACCGTTAACCACCGACCCTGCCAAAGCTGTGGGTTTGATAATTTATGATAACGTTTATACCAAGGGGGGTACGAGAGGTTCGACATTAAAGGAAGATAGATAGATAGATAGAATACAGGTTCGGAAGCTGGTGCTAGGTATATAAATTTTGACTTGCAGAATGCCATAAACACATACACCCAAGGGAGTATGAAACTAATATAGCCATAGAAAAATGATCTGGAGGCGGATTAAGATTCTGCATTGCGGATCTCTGAAATCAGGGTTCACATCCCGCCATTCCCGGTGAAGGCCACTCCTTTTTTGTCTGGCAAATGTGTATAGTGATAAATGGATTTATTTACAAGATAGCAACCAATATATTTCCCACCCTACAATTCACATTGACAATACGAAGCAGTAATTATTATGCCATACTGTCTTTTAACATTTCAGGTGCTGCACTCTCAAAGGCTACGTGAGAAATCGTTAAATCCATGGGCTGTAATGGAAACAAATGGCAGAATATTGGCCTCGCACTGTGACTGCATGGCATGTGTTGGTGAAGTTTGCTCCCATGTAGCTGCAGTTTTATTCGCGATTGAAGGTACTATTCACATTCGTGATTCTAGAACTGTGACACAGGAACCAGCCTACTGGCTGCTGCCAACATCGTTGAAAAAGGTGACATATTCAGAAACCAGATACATAAACTTCAGTTCAGCAAAGTCATTGAAGAAAACTTTTGATAAACTATGTGACAACCCTGTGCTTACTCCTACATCAGCAAAAAAAGAGAAAAAGCCTGTACCAGTTCCTACAGAAAGTGAAATGGGTAATCTGTTTGCCAGACTCCATGTAACAGGGAGAAAACCAGCAATCCTTTCTGTTGTACCGGAGTATGCCAAGAATTACATACCAAAGCTAGAGGCAATAAAATATGCTAGTGTTGACTGAACTTAGAGATAAACGTTCAATTTCTTTGAATTACATGGACATTATTGCCAAATGCAACGACATGTCTGTTGCAGTAACTGAAGAGGAAGCTTCGAATGTTGAAATGTCAACTAGGCAGCAATCGGGCAGCAAACTTTGGTTCAACTTTAGAGCAGGGCGAATAACTGCATCAAAAATGAAAGCTGTCTGTTCCACAGATAGTTCAAATCCTTCCCAAAGTTTGATTATGTCAATCTGCTATCCACAAGAACATATATTTACTTGTGTTGCAACAACATGGGGAATGAAAAAGTAGCCCTTAATAAATTTGTGCAAGCATTTACTGCAGAAGGGCATGAAAATGTATCTGTTGAAAGTTGTGGCTTTTTCATAAGCACAGAACATCCGTGGATAGGCGCCACACCAGACGGCATCATATCATGTGATTGTTGTGGACGGAGCATAATTGAAGTGAAATGTCCCTACACAAAGAGGAATATTATTTTAGAGGAAGGTGAAGCTTTTATCTGAAGCGGGGTGAAGATGGAGAATTACATCTGGATGAAAAGCACCCCTATTTCTATCAGATTCAAACACAGTTAGGTGTCACAAAATGTGAATCGTGTTATTTTATTGTATGGACTGAGATAGACATGCATATTGAGGAGATCAGTTTTCAGCAGGACCTGTGGGAAGAAATGGTGGATAATTCAGCTATTATATTTAGAACGGCAATATTACCAGAACTGGTTGGAAAGTTCTACTCTAGACGCCTGGCACTGCCCCTCTGACAGTACATGCAGCATGTAACTTGACCAAGTCATGTGAGAATAACGTGGATACATCAAATGAAATAACCTGGTGCTACTGTGATCAGGTTGAATCTGGGAAGATGGTGTTCTGTGACAATGAAAACTGTGATATTAAATGGTTTCATTTTATATGCCTAAAAATGACCAGTAAACCAAAGAGCCGATTATGGTACTGTCCGGAGTGTAGAAAACTGCCCCAGTTTTCAAAGAAACGTGTAAAGGTGTGTTAATGCTTCACAAACAAATCCTGCGGTCTATTCAGTTGTGAAGTTGTATTTATTACTGGTACTATTTTATAGAACATCTGGTAAAATGATGAGAAATAAAATGTGTTATCCACAAAAATGTCTTTTTTTCCAGAAAAGCAAAAAATAAATGTACATACATGTATATATCTTATGGAATGATCAATGACAATCATATTATTAGCCTGGGAACAGGCGTTGATATATTTCGCCTGGTCAGTCAAATAAATATATTTTAACACCGAGACTATTAATTGGGCCGTATTGAGTTTCTGATAATATCAATATTGTCAGAGGTTAAAATCAACAGACTGGAACCCAGGCTAGCATGTTATATCAAGATTATAATCTTTTCAATTGTTCTAATATTGTTATTCTGGTAGAGAAATGAATAAACATGTTGGTTCTGTAATAAAATTTATAAATTGAAATAATACCACACCAAATAAATTGTTTATAAAATCTTTATTACATGTAGCTATTGTAATCATTAGTTTCTGGCTCCTGACAATTCTATGTATTTTGCTCTGTAACAGAGATGGAAAATATAAACAGAGCAAAAAAACATAGAATGTATTATTACGGTAGTGTACGGTAAGACCATGGATATGCTTCTTATATATATATTTATACGTATATGTATGAAATGTATCCTGGTCCATATTAAATGAATTTTCGCTGATAAAAATTGCTGTCAATCAAAGTCTACTACTGATTCACACATATTAACAAGTCCACAGCAAACATGGGCACTTTTATCCACTAAAGGAATGTCATCGTTTTTCTTTGTTAATAGAAAATCGATAGGCAGGGTACCACTGAGAATAGTGTATTTTTGTCTTACTAAACCAATGACTCTCTCTACATGAATCCTAACATTCGCAATTTTCCTCGTAGCCTCCACATCTAGAGGCGAAAGTTGACTCTTCCCTTTCGTGAAAGCAGGGATTTTCACCTCAGCACACAAGCTACCAACTGTAGCTTGAATATCGAATCCTCTGTCTGCTAAAATGATGTCGCCCGGAAGAATATTACTCAAAAAAACCACAATTCTCTGTTATGTGCTTATCACTCGTTCGTCCACCCCATGATTTGGATATGAATGAAATTACTCCTTGTGGCGTAATTCCGAGCAAAAATTTCACAGTATTATGGTGCTTGTAAGAAGACCAGGTTTCCGCACGTGCTTTTAAGTTTGAAGGTCGTTCGATAAATACTTCAAAACAGTCTATTATGACAGCACATTTTGTTCCAACGTGTTTTCTAAATTGCATGGGCATTGTCAGTCTTAATGTTTCTCTATCTGGCCAGTAAACCAGCGGTTTCATGCGCACGTACATAATATCCACTACTTCGGAAAATGTCCTTGACACATTTGATGGAGAGACTTTGAATTGGTAGGACAGGAACTGATTGCTAAGGTTCAGTCGTAACTTAACTAATACCAACATAAGAGTCTCAAACTTTGTCAGCGACAATTTAACAGGTATATAAGGCTCCAAATACTGAAACAGTGTAAAGAGCACAGAAAAACATGTTAATCCTGTGAAGTACTTCACTTTTTCATCATTTCCTGTCATTGACTCAATACTATAGGGTTGTTCACCAGAAAGTTTGTCATTCAGTTCCTTATTTTGAGTTTTCAAATGGAGAATTTCATTATCCATAGCTGTGATCCCAGAACAGGTAATATCTGTCTGACAAGATATGCCTGGATCTGTTTCGACTTCTACATCTGGAAATGTTCCTGCACCTTCCGAGAAATCAAGAAGTGTCCTAGCAGCATCGCCCTTCCTGGTGCGATCCAGACGTCTCTGGAATCGGTCTTGCGCCAGGTCAGTTGAAACAAACTGTTTTGGACCCATGTCCACTGTTGGAGCCCAGTCGGGGTTGTCTCTGTCATACAGATCTGCCTTCTTCTCTGAAGTAAAGAGAATAAACATTTATTTAGTCAAACTGTCTGAATTTAAAAGCATAGTCATATGTTGGACTTGGAGCCTGCTATTATTTGGACAAATAAAGGTTGTGATGCAATGCAATTGTTTCATAAATTATGACAAGTGGCCAGCTCCCATGTAGTCATGTGTTTTATCCATGCATCGGTTGTACATGTCTACATCCCCGCGAGGGGCTTGACATTACAGGAAGATAGATTAATACGAACATTGTAAGTTAACCTAATATAATTTAACTGCAATCGAACCTAATATAATTTAACTGCAATCGTACATATAGCACATTAAAATGCTATTAAATGTCATGTTACAGTGTGGCGTCCGTGGGCCAGTGGTATAGCGTCGGATTTGGAATAAAATGGTCCGGGGTTCGATACTCGGAAAGGCCACGTATGTAGCGTCATTGAGCAAGGCACCTCACACACATTGCTTAGTACTGGTTAATCGCTTAGGTCAGCTACGCCTGTCCAGGAAAAATGTCTAGGTCCCCGAGAGGGGTTTGACATTAATGGAACATACATAGTGTACAATTGACTTGTCTACAGTTACGAGTAAATGGCTACTCGTTATATTAGTATGTACAGTTATCAAAGTACAAATTAAAGTAAATAATGATAACGAAATAAAATACAAAAAAAAGTAGAAAGTATATCAAATATCATTATATACTTACTGGACACGAAGTGATCTGAGCACACACGAATATTTTTCCGGTAAAATCCTGATTTAAATTTCCCAACCACAGACGCCTTCTTTCAATTGTCATTTCTTTCGTCTTTTCACTTTCACGAGTCACTACCTCAGGCAATCGGTAGTATTGTTTATCATTCTCCCTGTCTGACCTATTGTGACAACCCAACACTCGACAATAATTGACCATTTCAATGAAAATTAAATGTTATCGTGAAAATGTTTACTATTTATCTGTTGCTTTATATGTGCTTCTCCTCGTGTGGATTATCCCGGATATTATCTTATGCCTCCAACATGGCGGACGGCTTATCTATTACGTCACGTGCAAGGGGTCTAATATTACACTATACTAGTCAAAACACGTTGGAGAGAAAGTCTACATTGTCACCGTACAAACTTTGCGCATTGTTAGATAGTAGTAAAGCTACTTGCAAAATCAACCAATAAAATGACCGTTAATTCAATTGTGTTAAAACAATACCAGTTACCAACCAAATAATCCCATTTGCAAACAAGACAGTTTATTCAGAGACTTCAACAAATATAGACGTGATTTCTCGGGCGTGATTCTAAAAGAAGCTCAGGTATGTGCCTTTTATTTATGGCTGGTGTTGAAGAATTACTGTATGCTTTCGGACGTTACACCTAGCAGTTTTCTTATTCTGGGAGGGATTGAATTCTTTCCAAACATGACTGAGCGGGCGGAATTTTTGAGGACAACATTGTAAAAATCTTTTCTGGTAATGTCATTTTGCCAGAAGTAAATTAGTGAGAAACCGACGGACTGGAACCCAGGCTAACTTTGGTAACCATGGTTACTATGAATTCAGGTGGTTTCGTATAATCTCTTGTTCGTCTAATGGTAGTTTCGTATACTACTTACTAGTGCATTCGTATAATCACAGGTTCGTATAATTGATTTAATAGTACTGAACTATACAGGCTCATTATAATAATGCTATTATTAGCTATTTAGGTAATTGGACACAATTATGAATGTGACTATGTAGCCGTGTGCTTGCCATACCAGGAGTGATTTGCAGCATGGTTTTAGAGAAAAACGGTCATGCGTGACCCAATTAGTAATGCTAGTCAATGACTTGGTTACCTCTGTCTACAATAAGCATCAGGTAGATCTCATCCTATTAGACTTCAGTAAGGCTTTCGATAAGGTCAATCACGAGAAAGTACTACTAAAAATGCATGAATATGGAGTCAGAGGTCAAACATTAAGGTGGATTAAGAGTTTTCTAGATAATAGACTCCAGTCAGTTGTCCTTAATGGTACTAGTTCAGAGGCCATTCTGGAGTCCCACAGGGATCCGTACTTGGACCCCTGCTTTTCCTAGCCTACATAAACGACCTCCCACAAAACATCAGTTCCAAAGTCCGCATCTTTGCAGATGATACTGCAGTATATCTATCACTGACATCTGCAAATGAATCGGTAAAACACTCCAAAATGATCTTAAGAGATTAGAAGAGTGGGAGTTGGAGTGGGACATGGAATTTAACCCCTCCAAATGTCAAGTTATCCACGTCACCAGAAGGAAACATCCTATTCCCAGCAAATATAAACTCCATGGAGTCCTACTTGAGTCGGTCACCTCAGCCAAATACCTTGGCGTGGATATCTCAAATAACCTGTCGTGGGACACCCACATAAAAAGGTCAACAAAGAAAGCAAACCAAACATTAGGATTTCTACGTAGAAACCTCCAGGTCAAATCTGAACCCCTTAAGACCATGGCTTACCAGACATTAGTGAGACCCCAGCTTGAATATGGCTCCGAGATCTGGTCGCCCCATACCCAAACATTGATAGACCAAATTGAAGGTGTCCAGCGAAGAGCAGCCCGTTGGATAATGGCTGACTTCTATCGTACCTCTTAGTGTTACAGACATGCTACATTCCCTAAATCTATGCAGACTAGATCCAACGGCGTATTGACAATAGGTTATCCCTTATGTATAAAATTCATAATGATCTTGTTGCTATTCCCATTGAAAATTACCTAGTTTACCTCTCCCGTCCTACTCGCCATTGCCATTCCTTAAGCTATAGGTTAATTACAGCAACTACAGACTACTACAAGTTCTCCTTCTTTCCAAGAATACCTCTCCCGTCCTACTCACCATTCCCATTCCTTAAGCTATAGGTTAATTACATTATTACAGCAACTACAGACTACTACAAGTTCTCCTTCTTTCCAAGAACAATCTATCATTGGAACCACCTCCCTCCTGACATTGTCCATCTCCCTATCATAGAGCAATTCAATATGGCAGTTTGCCATATTGAACATGCCAGTCCCTAGTTGTTCTGCGTAGCTGCTTTTAAACTTTTACCACAACTTATTTTCATACCTTCTTAAATTATACTTTTAACTACTCAACTTCTTAGCGGTTTTTGACGCACAACATGTCTACGTCCCCGCGAGGGGTTCGACATTAAATGAAGATAGATAGATAGTGATTATCTATCTAGGTTTCAGGCCACTAATCAAGATTAATTAAAGTGAATGGGGGAGAATAAATAAATCAAAGACCGTCATTAAAATAATATATTTATTGTACATCAAAGCATTAAATTATTTACAATGACATAAAAAAGGTGCATAGATTAATACAATGACAATGAAATTTACAGTGTTTATCTATTTTTTTTATTGTATTTGTATTGTATAATCAGCAAAAAACGCATGGAAATATAAACGCCATGGTTGTAATGAAATTGATGTGAAGAGCATGATATTTATACATGATGCAATGGCTTGGACATATGGCACGGCTCAGCTCTAAAGCTGATAAAACACGAGCATACAAGCCAGCATCACAAATGTTTGAGCCGACCAATCAAGGTGTGAAAAATAATATATTCTCCAGTAATTGATTAATTTGTCAACCGCCCATCTCATAATTGGCGTAGGTGTGATAATATACTATTAGACGAATCCACCACAATGTTTCACTCTACATTGCCTTGTATACGAAGAAGTAGTTATACGAAACCACTGACACCCGTTACTATAACGTTACCAAGCCCAAGTCGGGGTTCGAACTCGCGACTGCCTGATCCTCCATTACCTGGAGGCGAACACTACCGCGTCGCTATAACAGCTAGCTCAATAGCGAGACGGTATAAGTCTCCCTATATACCACTACAACTACATCCCAGTTTGGACGTTTTGTAACCAAATTTCCAATGTCCCTCAGGAGATTCATACACTAGGATTAAGGGTTACTTTAAGAGTTCAGGGACGTTTCATATCAATGTCTGGAAAGTTTGTATTCTACGATTGCAAATACGGTTGTCTACTTCAAATTATGTGCCCCTAATCACGGGAGGTCAACCGTACCTAGAATGTCTACAGAATCTTTGGAATCTATTGTCCCATGTTTGATTTTCGGTCAGGCCACGTATGTAGTGTCATTGAGCAAGGGCACATCACACACATTGCTTAGTACTGGTTAACCACTTAGGTCGGCTAAGCTTGCCCAGGAAAACATGTCTACGTCCCCTCAAGTGGCTTGACATTAATGGAACATACATACATACTATGTATTCTTATTGAATGTCAAAATGCTCTAAAGCCACACAGAACATTAAGTAATACTGCACTTCATCGATATGTGCAATCAGGAACATTAAACGATCCTGGTGCAATTTGGTGCAGGTAATTGCGTGTTAGTCTTTATTGCATCATTGTCGGCAACTATACTTCACAGTATAACATTTACAAAAGTTAAGAGAATAATATTTACATTAAAATCAGCACAATGGTCACGCAATTATTAATCATTATATATACATTTTATGTATATTTTGGACATATATATTACTAAAAAATTTGACATAGCGGATTTCTTCCGTATTGGAAATAACATACTATGGGGAAGAAACCTGCCAACCCTGTATGTAGTTGTACGCTAAGCCTAGCTCTAAACATTGGGCATACCGTTAACTTTAAAAGTGCATCATACATTGTATCCCAAATGTATTATACAACATTTTTGTATATTTGTATCCAGGATGTCTGACAGAAAAGCCGTTATCAAGAATGCTGATATGAGCGAAGATATGCAACAGGATGCTGTGGACTGTGCTACACAGGCTCTCGAGAAATACAACATCGAGAAGGACATAGCTGCCTACATCAAGAAGGAGTTCGACAAAAAATACAACCCAACATGGCACGTGATTGTCGGCAGGAATTTCGGAAGCTATGTTACGCACGAGACGAAGCATTTCATCTATTTCTACCTGGGACAAGTGGCCATTCTTCTGTTCAAGTCTGGTTGAGCACATGCTCGTACGACCGATAAATATTTGGTATTATAAGTGTATTTTGGAGGTTAATTTCCTTGTGTGCACAAGTGTTTCTTCATGAACATCATGCATATAGACTGATTTACACAAACTATCAAGCCATTACTTTCACAGCATTATGTCGAATAATTCGGGTATACCAGCTAGAACATTACTTAGACGATATTATATGTACAAATGTATGTCGTATAATACTGGTATACAGACTAGGACATTACTTGGAATTACTTGGACAGTATTGTATGTCGAATCATTCGGGTATACAAACTAGAACATTACTTGGGCAGTATTACATATATGTAGTATAAATATTAATATGAATACAATGTACATACAAACTAAAGCATTACTTTTGCTAGTATTATGTCCTATAATTCGGGGATTATGGATTTACATGACCATATCAAACATGTGACTATCAGCATTAATGACAGCGTGATTCTACATGATTTGTTTACAATTATTTATTTTTAAAGCATTAAATTAATTGAGCTATTAATGTGTGTTATATTATCTATAATTCTACATATGACTAGTTGGTAATCTGTATACATATAATACCTTCCTGTGTCTCGGAGATGCCATGCCAACCATTTGCGGTTTACAAATTACTACAGATGCTTGCTCCAAATTCCCATTTAATCTCTAATAATTTCAGAAAAAGACAATATTTCCAGATCAAATTCTAGTGATGATGTACTGGAATACCAGTGTGATTACATGTATTAAGCTTTGCCTAATCGCCGTCAAAATGGATTGGTTTTAGTTTCACGAATAGAAATAAGCAAAGCCATTGTCTATTTGATAGTTGTTTCAATCTGTGTTGACTGGTTCTACCAAACTCAGTTAAAATTATTGCTTATAATCAGGGTTTCCTCTGGGTCAATTTTAGTTTGCGCCAGCAAATTCGCCAATCAGTCTGTGGTAGGAAACATGCCACACCCTGGTACATATCGGGATACATTTTCATTGGCAACAATGCCATTTTAGTAAAAACACTAATCATTTACTAATTTTATTTCATTAAATAAATAAATGTTTAAATAACACAATACACATATAGCACATTTATGTGAAATCAAAAGTTTAGTCCTAGTTCACTATATAAAAATATATACACCGTCCCGTGACAACGGCTTTTAACATATATTTCTTTCATTGCTGTTGGGTGCTAATGCAACTTACTGTAAAATACGCCTATCCTTTTTAACATCTGCCCAAGCTTTAAATGCTCTTTATCGAACGGGAATGTATCTACCTCTCGCCCTTCTATAGATATTTGCATTAACCTATCTAACATTGGCACAGACATCCTACTAGGCAGGCAAGTCTTAATTAAAGTCTGCTTACTGAAGCCACGCTCAGTCTACAGTTGACGCTGGAACTACAAGAAACCTCTCTGCAGCTACTGGGTACACATCCTTCTTTCTAATTGCTACGTTAGCTAGGTCCTTGTAGGATATTACAGATTTGTTGCCATGACGGACAAGTGTATGCGCATACCCTAGGAACAAATCAAGCTCATCTGAGCAGCACTCGAAACCTACTTCGCACAAGTACTCAGTAATTACTTCTACATCCCCTTCCTTGCTATCCCTATCTACAAGTGGATTAAAGAAGTTAATGAAAGCACTCAATACCGAACTATCTTCATTATCCGAGAACCTATCGTTCATGCTCCTAACCATACCCATGATGAACTTGTCGCATGCACTGACTGCATCCTCTCTCTGTTTGGCTCCATCCCTGATGGTATGGCCCTGAAAATCAAAAGTTGTCCTCAGGTAAGTTCCATCCTTTGAGCCAAGACGTTCGATTCTCTCAATGGTTGCCTGCAACATAGGGGTTACATCCGAGAAATCCAAGTCTGAACGAGGCAGAAAGATGTTTGAGGACGTCACACAAGAAGTACACTACATACAAGAACTTAAAGCTAGTAATAGGCTTATGAAGACTTAATGCCTTACCACTACTCTCCTCTAGAAATACTGACCAGATCACTGTAGTTTCTTACCAAAGCATCCACGGAACCTTCAAAACTGAGCCAACGAGTGTGAAACACCTCTTTGAACTTAGAGCTCTGTCCTACGAAGTGCTGCTGAATAGTCCAGCATAGCCATATTCTTTAGCGATAGATGGAAGTACTTGTAGATACTGTTCAGAATCTCCTGTACCGTAACTAAGTATGGAATTGCATCTGCACCACTACAACAACTTAATGCTAACCTGTAAGCTATACAGTGTGTAGACAGAATACTGGGCACTACCGACTTGAGCCTAGTGACCACCCCTGATTTGTGACCTACCATTACAGAAGCACTGTCAGTACTTAGACCACATAGACCGGACAACTGTATTCCCTTGCTATTCAGAGTGCTGATCACTTTCATGTAGATAAATTCCGCATTCGCTCTCGCCAGACTATCAATTGCAAGAAAATGAGTCCTTGGACTTACAACACCTAGACTGTCAGTTTCAAGAATGCCTATATACATTATCAAATTCTGGTGTACAGAAATATCTGTGCTCTCGTCGAACATCAGACTGTATTTCACACTAGATTTAACTTTGTCTAAAACGTCCCTCTCAATGACAGGCGACAGGCTCTCCTGGAAGTCGGCAGATGAATCTTGTCCACTTTAAGGTCTGCCAACTGGGTTATACCCTGGAAATGCATAATATTGAATATTTGAAAATTCCAAGATTGACTTTTCAGAATTAAATTTTATTATTAGAATAGCTGGGACACATCCTGGTAATATGTGAAACCAGTCGTGATTGTAAACGTCGTGTCGAAAGAAGCCATAGGTTTTACAGTGACATTCCAAATTACATGTATGGCCTGTTCTGAAGTCCAAAAACGTGATGCTCCACATACATATTGCAATATATGAAACCAATACTTGTAATGCAATATATGGAACCAGTCTCGATTGTCGGCGTGATTGTAAACATGGTGTCATGTCCAAAGAAGCCGTATGTTTTACAGTGACATTACATGTATGGCCTGTTCTGGCGGAAAAAAGCAACGACTTGACGAAAGTATCCATAGACATATATCGATGTTACACACTGGGCATATAAAGAACTAGGAATGCTGCTGCAATTAAGGAGTCCACTTCGTCTTGCACCATCCTCCAAACAATAAAATGACGAATATACTTTTGGTGGCGTTGCCCTGATTATTTAACCAGAGGAGACGATAAATAAATGCATCTCCCAAACACTAATTTAATAAAAATCCGGAAATGGGTTATAGAGATAGAATCTTTAAAACTCTTCAAAGGGCCATAACTCTGCACTACAAATACGGCATGCACAACTAGGCTGAAGAGAGATGAAACCTATTTAACACTGAAAATACGTGAATCCTAATCACGATATATGCTAAACAATGTCTAATGATTACGATACACTATTGATAATATTAATGTGTAAATGTTTGAGGTTGTTAAAAAGAAAATGGTTAAACACCTACATGAATATTTGAAGTCCAAGAACATAACATATTCAATCTGAGCACGAAAAGAAGAAGAGATTAATATAAAGATTAGTTAGTTGAATAAATAAATAATCCGGTTGATCTGACAATGACGACAGTATCTGAATTGGAATCCGCCATATAAACATTTTAGAAAGCATCCATCTTCTTAGAACCGTTCACTGCCAATAATGTATTCGTGTACAGCTAAGAAAATTACGGTGTTGATCGCTAGATCCTTAGAAGTGTGGTTAGGTTGACAGTACAAATTGGGGATAACTTATTGAAGAGAGTTATACTGAGTTGATAGTAGAGTGTGCATTGAAAGAGGAAGTGGACATTGTCATCTATATAACCACATCTGCATAATGGTGATTCTACCACAGGAACTTGAAATGTTATCCATAAGCCACCAACGGTCTTGTACCTCTATCCTAGGACCCCCTCCTCTATTAAATAAAGAGGGTGTGCTAGGATAGAGGTACAATACCTTTGGTGGCTTATGGATAACATTTCAAGTTCCTGTGATTCTACAATGTTCGTTAGGAAAAGATGGTGGTTCAGTGGAAGTTCTACATTTAGTTCTAAGCCGTGGGGTCTTTTTTCCCGTAGTAGAATAGTTTTCCAATTTTAACATTGTTAATATTAAGAATGACCTTGAAATAATCCAGTATCTTGATATCTAACCTCGGCATGTAAGCTGTTCCATTCACGAAGTACCGACAATTATGCGTGGTGTAATGAAATGGATACTCATTCGTTGTCTCCCTTACATCACTATTGCGATCTCAGATTAGCTATACCGCGCAATATCAGGTAGACGGGTCACGAGATTATGTAAACCCTTCTCTACCATCAGTATTCCATACATTTGATGTACAATGAGCAAATATATTTGAACTTTACATAGCCCCCCCCCCCCCCACCCGAGACATAAATATTATACACGAGATGCCAACTGAACCCAAAATGCGCATATGGATTAGGAGATGGTTTTCAGGAATTTGAGAACATTTTCAGAAATCGACCAAAATTCCTAATCGGTCATCTGTTGTTTTTTTTTTACAGTATTTGGAGTAACCATATAACACAGACACTAGGTGAATGTATGACTTAATTTTATTAGGGTTAACCTGTGATCACTGGATTACCAGTTCAACGTGTTAACCACTGGACAACAGATCCGTCTGTTTTCATGATTAGGTTAGCTTGACGGTGCTGTGAGACGAACTGTGTATTGTTTTGCGAGTACGCTGAGGCGTATCACTGTGTCCCCTCTAATACCCGCGCTGTCTGTTTTACAATGAACGAACTTCATCTCCAAATCGTCTAGCTGGATGTACACCGAACTTTACACGAACCATACGCGTGTGTGCTTTGCGTTTATTTATCGTTGCTACCGGTTGCCCATATGAGCGACGCCTCCTAAAGAGATTAGTCATTTTAGATTTTTGGAGGATAGTGCAATGATACAGACAGAGACCCATTCCAGAATCTCCTCTGGTTCTTTTACTCGCACGGTGTACAGCACCGACACGAGACCTCGGTTTTCGTTATGTTTGTTCAAGCTAAAAGCAATAACAATCAAACCTACCTTATATTCTTATTTTCTAAAAAAAACTTAAACCACGTCTGTATCTGTTAAATCTCAAGATCCGACATTGACATTCGTAATTAAGTATCCATTGCCCCCTAAACAAATTCAGTTTCAGAAAGCGTACGTTATCACCGTACACAAATGGCGCATTGCTACACAGTAGTAAAAACTATTTGCAAGTCAACCAATAATATGACACTTCATTCACGTGTTGATCAATACCGGTTTCCAACCAAAACGTTCATATCCACACAGATATTTAACAGATACAGACGTGATTTAATTGCTTTAGAAAATAAGAAGATACGGTAGGCTTGATTTGTATTTCCTTAACTTGAGCAAACACCATTTGTTGGGACTAATCACGGTTTGTATTTACCATTTCCTCAAATTCCTGGTTTTATATTTTGGTAAATGTTAAGATTTACAAAGATACACGTAGAACTATATACACAAAACTAATACACACTTCGCCATTCTTAAAAATGGGGAAATAATATATGTTTTAATATTCGCCTACAACTAATATGAATAAGGCAAAGCCTGAGCTATTTTCTCTGTTACAATCTGCAGATCCATGCATGTATCTTATAGTGACTACGTGCCTGCATGTAGATGGTAGCTTTTTCCGGTAACACAATCTTCCGGTAAAGGAAAATTTCAAATTATGTGTATGCCCTATAATGTTCGCACTGTCCATGTGTTGTACCGTAATCGTATAGCATAAGTTCCAACAAGTCCAAGTTATAACACAAGTATTTATTTACCATTAAAATAAATTGTTACGATGTGCATAAGCACCATACGGCACTTTCAAAATCCCAGTTCGTCTCCCCGTAATCTAAATTTATCTCATCTTTTATAGAGAAGCAAGCTTGGACATGTATTCCATAAAATGTCAAGCTACAGATGTTCCAGTAAACATGTTTGGTATAACTGCCACTCAATATATCAATTCGGATATATTGTTTTGGTGCAAACACATGCTTATACGGAAAATAACATGTTAATATTTTGAAATTGTACTGTTTAAACTTAAAACATCAGAGTACATTTCTGATGTAATAGCACACATGTGTGGAAAACACCTTTAATATGCTGATCAGGCATACATGTAAGGGATGTCCACGCCAAGTATACTTATTTATCTGCCAAATGTATTTGCTACTCTGCCAACATAAACAGTTGGTACAGTTCCATGTATAATTGCCTTGTATAAAGACCGTATACAGCATTATTATAAATGGACCAATACTCATGAATATGTACCATGCTATACAACTAATTATGGAGGTAATTAATTAACATAATCAACATATAACCCCATTATGTTACACAGTGCGTCCGTCCGAGTCAATATTTCCACTCCGGGTAGTAACTTCTTCGGCTATGGCGAGGACAGTCATCACATACTGTGATATTTCTTGTTTAGATCAATATCGACTCTTCTCAATTCGCGTTACCGTAAGCTCGTTATGCGAGCAAGGGCCCGCTGTACATATATACATAAACTTATTAATGTTCAGAGGCATAACTTTTAACATGGACACTATATTGACACAGACTAGGATACGTGTTTCTTCATAATTCCATTTAGCAAACTTTAGGATAATAATAATTGATAGTTTGACGTAATACACACTCCGCTACAGATCAACAACAAACGAACACAGTGTCCCCGCCCCTCCCCCCGTGAACATGAGCATATCGAATATTGTGTTAATTGTCTCTGTTATCATCTTGTAAATACTTCTATGGCTGTCCCATTAGCGCAGTGGTTAGCGCGGTCGCTTCTCGCAAATGCAACCCGAGTTCGATCCTCGACCAGAAGTATGTGAGCTGGTACGGTGGTCACCAGATCGGACAGGTTTGGTTTACTCCTGGTACTCCGGTTTCCTCCCACACGAATGACCACATATATGCCTACATCCGCGCCAACGAGAGTGATTAATATACGTTGTTAGATCTTGCTTCGCAATCGTTGTAAAATAAATAAAGTTTAAACTTAATTACTTCTATGACAAAATAACATGGAAATAGTCCTGTAGTCAATCCCCGACCCAGTTAATTACCGATACGATTGTCCATCTTATAAGGGTAGTTATCTATTAGTAATATTTAGTATATTTAAACAAATGTTCCGAAGTCACACGGGACAAATCCGTTAAGCAGCATGTATTTTGAATATTTTCAGCCAGGATGTCTGACAGAAAGGCCGTTATCAAGAATGCTGACATGTCTGAGGATATGCAACATGATGCTGTTGACTGTGCTACACAGGCTCTCGAGAAATACAACATCGAGAAGGACATAGCTGCCTACATCAAGAAGGAGTTCGACAAAAAATACAATCCCACCTGGCACGTGATTGTCGGCAGGAATTTCGGAAGCTATGTTACGCACGAGACGAAGCATTTCGTCTATTTTTACCTGGGACAAGTGGCCATTCTTGTCTTTAAGTCTGGTTGAACACATACTAATAATAACAAATATTTCTTAGTATACAGTGAACTTGGAGAAGATGTTAACCTTCTGTGTGCAAGTGTCCATACGTAACGGTCAGTGTGAGCAACATATACTTGTTTGTTATTGGTGGTCTCAGTTGTACTAGTATTTCGGATGGGTACACAATATCACATAGCTAGCCTTGGCATGGTTACGTCATCATGCCTGCTGTTGAGTTTCACATTATATACTATAGTATACTGTTATTTTAAGAAATATATTGTCTTTATATAGTTTTGTATTTATTTTATTTACTTATGAACACGGATTCCCTCTGGCTGAATGTTTTTCTGGGCCGTTTCTGTCGACAATTCGAAACTATTAGAGCTATTTAACCATTACATTTACAGTATTGTATATGCTCATGTTATCACTACCAATTACACAACACTGTAATGTACCTCTCAATGATGACATCTCCATCCACTCGGCATTCGTAATATGTCGTGAATACATTATAATTATCACTCACTTTACTTGTCACGTGTGCCAGGCTGACTAACACCGCAACATTTTGTTAAATATATTTCATGAACATTTTACTTTGGTAGGAGGGTGAAGGAGTCTGTGCAAACACTACCGATCTTATATGTGTACACAAATTAACCCTTCATTTGATAATTACACACTGTTGCATACAAACTCTAGAAATATGCTAGTCAGAAATTTCTGATTTATTTCCAAAATTATACATATTACGTAATATGGATTCTCGAGGAAGCCACTATGAAGTAAGCATCTTATCCATGTACATAAGTTATCCCAAAATACATCTGCACACATATCCAATTGCAAAATGGTTATTGTCTCTTGCCCCTCGCCGCTGTATGTTCGAATTCCAGGGTATTGGCTGTGCTGAATTCTTTCATGCGTGGCAGCTATGCAGCTGGCTTATGTATGGTCGGTGGTTCTACCCATGTACCCGCTCGTACCTGAACTAGTATTCGGATGGGCTCCGGGGTACGTCTGCACTACCTGAATATATAGAACATAAATGTTTTAGCAAATCTGTATTAACTACACCTTTCTTAGTAACTGGTTAAGCTGTACCTGTTGGAGCATCTTTCCTGTACCATCGTCACAGATATTTTAATTGTGTGCCCATTTATACTGTAGAAAGCAATCGAAGGAGAATAGTACAGCTAAGAAACAAAGAAAAAAGCTTTACAAAATTGCAACCTACCATTGCTGCCTATCAACTAGCGCCAAAATGGTGGACTTTATACTTTAATAATAATGTGTATGTCGCCTTTTCAGCTAAAAGCTTTCTATATTTCGTAATTAGTTTATACAAATTTATTTTAGCTCGATTGCGAAACAAGTTATTTCAACTTATATAAATCACTCTCGAGACCTCATTCCTGGTGGAATCCATCGCCACGAGGGAGAGAGAAGAGGCAACGTGGAATTTAAATGCCTTGCCTAAGGGCACAATCGTAACGGCTCCAGTGGGGCTCGAACTCCAGACCTTTCGCACCTGAAGCGAACGCTCATCCACTGCGCTATCACGACTTCCACTTCGTAATTAAACAACGTGGGACTGGAACCAGCCTGTATATACATTGCTACATATGGTCTACTGTGTTAATACCATGTATCCACCATCCGTCTATATGTACGTTTTGGTGATTTAAAATCGCACCTATATCTTAGGCCATGTGGCGACTCTCCAGCTATAATTAATGTAGGGGGAATGGATGAAGACCTCGCGTGCTACTTCGAACACTATTTCATGCACGACGGACACCCGGGTAGAACCCCCCGACCTTCCGCAAACAAGCTGACTAGCTTCCTCACATGAAAGAATTCCACACCGCAGTGTGATTCGAACCTACAGTTGTAAGGGTGCAAGTGATTTGAAGTCATCAACCTTAACCTCTCGCCGACGGAGGCCCCATCAGAGCTCTATAGTGAGCCTGTATAATTATTATTTAATATTATTCGGCCGATTCAGATTAGATCTTGTCATAACTGTCTGATAAGGAGTTTTCCAATATTCGACCTCGTCTGTGTTCGCCTTTTTGAACAACCTCCGCTTTGCGATGTGCTCTCGCTTCTGTCTTGAGGATTGGTTGTGCATCTTCCGAGTCATCCGTTACGGCATTCCATTCGTATTCTGTGACCAGTTTCAACAATAGCTCGGACAAGTCAAACAGTTTGATTAATTCCTGCCTTAGAGTAATTAAACACGTTGCTGCAATGTATCAAATAAATGTTGTAAAATTCCTGCCTTAGAGTAATTAAACACTTTGCTGCAATGTATCAAATAAATGTTGTAAAATTCCTGCCTTAGAGTAATTAAACACTTTGCTGCTGCAATGTATCAAATAAATGTTGTAAAATTCCTGTCTTAGAGTAATTAAACACTTTGCTGCAATGTATCAAATAAATGTTGTAAAATTCCTGCCTTAGAGTAATTAAACACTTTGCTGCAATGTATCAAATAAATGTTGTAAAATTCCTGCCTTAGAGTAATTAAACACTTTGCGCATGTTCAAAATGTTGTAAAATTCCTGCTTAGAGTAATAAACTTGCTGCAATGTATCAAAAGTGTAAATCTGCTAGAGAATAAACCTTGCTGCAATGTATCAAATAATGTTTAAAATTCTGCTTAGAGTATTAAACACTTTGCTGCAATGTATCAAATAAATGTTGTAAAATTCCTGTCTTAGAGTAATTAAACACTTTGCTGCAATGTATCAAATAAATGTTGTAAAATTCCTGCCTTAGAGTAATTAAACACTTTGCTGCAATGTATCAAATAAATGTTGTAAAATTCCTGCCTTAGAGTAATTAAACACTTTGCTGCAATGTATCAAATAAATGTTGTAAAATTTCTGCCTTAGAGTAATTAAACACTTTGCTGCAATGTATCAAATAAATGTTGTAAAATTCCTGTCTTAGAGTAATTAAACACTTTGCTGCAATGTATCAAATAAATGTTGTAAAATTCCTGCCTTAGAGTAATTAAACACTTTGCTGCAATGTATCAGATAAATGTTGTAACATTCCTGTCTTAGAGTAATTAAACACTTTGCTGCAATGTATCAGATACATGTTGTAAAATTCCCGCCTTAGAGTAATTAAACACGTTGCTGCAATGTATCAAATAAATGTTGTAAAATTCCCGCCTTAAAGTAATTAAACACGTTGCTGCAATGTATCAGATAAATGTTGTAAAAATTTATTGCATAAAACATAGTCATATGCTTATAGCAAATACACAATATATATGAGTAGACAGTCATGGATTTTTCAGAGAAGTGCTTAACAAATACAAATAATTTTAATTGTGTAATGAAGTTACTTTCTTAGTAAATTTGCAAAGTAAATAAATTTGGACAGTTTTAATCAGGCCTCGACAAATGTTTAATTTCTTACTAGTCCTACTGGGCGAGTGATGCCACTGTCCCACTCGTCCAGATTGGACTATCACTCGTCCCATGTATTTTAGGAAAATTAAAAATCGTCAGAATTGCACTTTAATTTATTAATAAATGCAATCATGGCAGCATAAACACATTAAAATATCCTCGGTGATTTCCAATTATCACGCCTGGTAATCATTCCGAAGAAAGTAAAACGGATATTATTTTATTTTGTTCCTTCGATTTGTATTGGATATTTAGCTGAAATTTTCACTCGTCCGACTGGGCAAGCGACTTGGAATTTCTACTCGTCCAGATCGAAAAGTCACTCGTAAATACGAGCGGACGAGTGGATTTGTCGAGCTCTGTTAATAATAATTCTTTTGATTCGGCTGTTAAAAGGTTGGTCAATTTTTGTAACGTAGGCCAGGTATAGTAATATCTTTTAAAATACTTATGTCTTAAGTCAGTATATTTAGGGCATATTAGGAGAAAATGAATAACTCACACATACAATGTTGTGCCAAGTATCGTTAAGACATACGTTCTGAGCTATACTAACGTAACGCACTGAGCTATACTAACGTAACGCACTGAGCTATACTAACGTAACGCACTGAGCTATACTAACGTAACGAACGCACTGAGCTATACTAACGTAACGCACTGAGCTATACTAACGTAACGCACTGAGCTATACTAACGTAACGCACAGAACTTGTAATTAACACTACGCAGAATGATAACAGTCAAATAAGTGCGAACACGTTATTAGAAATGTATTATATTTAGTTACCGTATTAATACATTGTTCCCTGCTACAGTAAGGACTCTGATAACAGAGGACGGATTTTCACATCTTACTGATTCACTAGGAAGCGAATATAAATAAAGAGGAGCAGAATTATATAAGACTCTGTCTTCCATTCTAATCCTGTTTCTGTATTCTGATTATGCGTGGTGTATGCATTGTTCAATATGTATTATATTGGGAAATAAAATATGTTTAACCCTTTCAACACCACAGACCTCTAAATAGGCTTACAAAAAGTGTAGATCCAGATGAGCCGGCTCGTGACGAGCCGTCTCATCAGGATCTGCACTTTTTGCCAGTGATATGACTATTTTTAGACATAATTACCCATTTTGATAAATGAACTTGTCCAAATGTGATTTTCTGATTCATTTATTGGTTTATGAATATCATGGACCAGTCCATGTGAGTTACTTGGTGTTGAATGGGTTAAACTAAGATAAAATAAACTACTCAAAGAATAAACAATGATTTGATATTAAGTTGGTTACAGCAAATAAGATATAAAATTGAAGGTCCATCCACTTTTCTCCGCGACTATTGCCATGCATGATTATGGTTCCAGTGTGGTTTTTAGGTTTTGCCGACCGACCATGGTCCGCCATTGATAACGTAAATATAAGTATCCCTTGCCTCCCAAAACATATTCAGTTTCAGAAAGCGTATGTTATCACCGTACAAAAATGGCGCATTGTTACACAGTACTGTAGTAAAACTACTTGCAAGTCAACCAATAATAGGACACTTAATTCACGTGTTGATCAATACCAGTTTCCGACCAAAACGTTTACAGGGATTTAACAGATACAGACGTGATTTAAGTATTTTAGAAAATAAAAATATAAGGTAGGTTTGATTGTTATTGCTTTTAGCTTGAACACGCATAATTTGTTATATTAGGACTTATCAAGGTACTGTATGTATTCATCAAACGAGCGCCCTATTTCCGGCCACCACGTGCTTTCGAATTTGTTTGCAAATGACTTCATCGTGGTCAGTAGCAGGTACTTAGGGAGTATACGCTAAAACTGCCACACACGAAAATGAGCAAAAACAGATCATCAATATTGACCTTTGGTGGAGAGAATTACCATAAGCTCATGTAGCTATCAATTCAATCCGCTTGTCTTGATAGTTGTATTGTATGGATGTTATATGTACATATGTTATATGTCATGTTTATCTTGATATTAAAATATGTTTAAACCAATATTGACCTTTATTTCGAAAATATGTTAATTAATGTTGATGTTTTCATTAATTAGTCTCATTCACGTTTACCCTAAACATGCTTTGCACAGAGATATGCAGAGAATTGTTTATTTATTCTTGTAATGGAAGTAGTATAATGTTTGATGTTACAAGGTCACGTGTCAATCAGGTGACAATACCGAAAACGTAGTCTAGGTCCTTTTTTCTGGCGCCATGTTGAATTCACATGTGAGTGAAATTGTTGTTTTAGTTTAAAAGATGATCTGAGCTTAGTCAAGCGTATTAATTACTATAGTTCGACAGATCTCCTACAGCGTATGTAATGTGTGCTTATTTGTAAAGCAATGCTAAAATTGTTGATAAAATCGCAATTATCATACCGCAACATCTGGTTAGGGAACAACAGTAAAAACAAAGGATTCTAACTGAAAGGACCTATTCACATT
Source organism: Archivesica marissinica (assembly GCA_014843695.1). Taxonomy (NCBI): domain Eukaryota; kingdom Metazoa; phylum Mollusca; class Bivalvia; order Venerida; family Vesicomyidae; genus Archivesica; species Archivesica marissinica. Next base: position 24,473,071 of record CM026394.1, read on the forward strand.
TTGGAATAAATCAGACTTTATCTGCCAAGGGAGGTAATAGAAACTTAGAGATGTCTCTCATTAATTACCTCTAAGATTGTCTTGCCGACCGATCGTGGTCCTGCATTGACAATCGTAAATAAGTAAGCTTCCTCGTGCAAGCACCATCGTGACGCTGACGCGGTTCGAACTTTCCGCTCCGTAAGCGCACACCTTAACCGCTAGTCCAAGGAGACTTAACCGCTAGTCCAAGGAGACGATATATTATCCAAGTGTTCCGAAATCACACGTGACAAATTCATTAAGCAGCATTTTGAATATTTTCAGCCAGAATGTCAGACAGAAAAGCCGTTATCAAGAATGCTGACATGTCTGAGGACATGCAACGTGAAGCTGTGGATGTTGCCACAAAGGCTCTCGAGCAATACAACATCGAGAAGGACATAGCTGCGTTCATCAAGAAGGAATTCGACAAAAAATACAACCCAACCTGGCACGTGATTGTCGGCAGGAATTTCGGAAGCTATGTTACACACGAAACGAAACATTTCATCTATTTCTACCTGGGACAAGTGGCCATACTTGTGTTTAAGTCTGGTTGAACACATATTCATAATGATAAATAGTTTGTATTGTACAGTGAACTTGGAGAAGTTGTTAACCTTCTGTGTGCACGTATCCATGATTAAATCGTGTAGTTGGCAGCTGATACTTGTTCATTATTGGCTGTACTTAGGATTAGTCTAGCCTGGGGAGAGGCATTGATATACAATGTAGTTTGACTTGTCCGTCAAATAAATATATTTATTGACCACCCACAACGTTAATTGAGCCATATTGCGTTTCTGATAACATCAGTGTCGTTTTGCCAGAAGTAAAAATAGTGAAGCATCGACAGGCTGGAACCCAGGTTATGATTACGTCACAATGTCACACAGTTAGCCAAGGCGGTGTTACGTCATCGTGACTGTTGTTCAGTTTCTCATTAAATGACTTGCCGTTTATGTCGAGATTAGTGGCTGCATACATTTGCATGGTTACAGGGATGAGGTCAGGAGGTCTGAGACCCAACCGATGTAAGACTTTGAGTCAGCTCTGTCACCGCGTGTCGGCCACGGCAAGTAGGAGAGGGACCGCTGTAATTTTACCTTTATGATTCAACCGAAAGTCGAGGACAGTGTAGTCTTCAGGATAAAAAAAACTAGCTACATTGTATAAGCCATAGTACATATACATTGTGTTTGCTTCCAAGAAGTGACCGCTCATACACAATGCTTATTATACAAGAATTATAAAAATAATGTTCGTAGTATGAGAACTAGTACACATTGGCAAATACAGCAGTCTATGTGGACACTATATGGGCAGTCATGGTCAAACCGACTGTCGTAATATCTAATGTGTTCATAAAACTATTCTTGTTACACAATCAGAATTACCTGTGTATTAGTTTACCGTAAGGAAATCTAACATTTTTAACATATACATGTATATATATATATATATATTAGGGATGGCACCGAACGTCCGAATATTCGAATATTAAAACCATATTCGAATATTAAAAAAATTCAAATTAAATTGCAGTTAAATCATAACTAAAAAGGATATATATGTTTGTTTAAATTTCAATCAATTAAGTTTCGAAAACAAAGAATGACCCAATGCGTGCCCGAAGGTGCGAAATGTCATCGCGATTTGGCTCCAAATAACAGAGGATGGTGATGACAATCATGTTGTTCACACCTTTACAGGGGTCACTAATTGATTAATACAGTCTATTTGACGGGACACAAACTGAGAAGCATTTGTTTTACAGGTACTAACTGTAGTGGAAATCGAAAGTTGGAGAGATTTGCGAATATTCGTTCGGAAGATCATCCGAATATTCGAATGATCACAATCACCATTCGTTGCCATCCCTAATATATATACTTGAACATTTTTGAAATATATGGACTAGGCTAGTGTAGTCTTCATTCAGCTTTCTTCGTATTTCCATTAATCCGTTCAGTGTTCGAAACGACTGTACCCAGTTCAACAGGGTTGTAATACAACAAATAAATTGCCTATTAAATACATTGTAAAAAGTAAAAATATGCAGTCTGTTCATTTATATTTCCAATCTTTCATTTCTTCTGATACCACATCCACTGTGAAGAGATATTCAAATCAGCCTGAAACACACTAAGAATATTTCAAATTTAATATTTGAAATAGCCAATGTTCACATGTGAGTTACATCACTGTGTTTACACACTGTATTCCTCCGCTAAATAATACAGTATATCAACCTTCAGTTTGCAATGGCCTGAATTCTTATACAACATCTTTTCTACACATCAACTAGTCTGAAGTCTTCTCAAGTCACATACTATCTAAAAAAAACAACAACAACAAAACTATAATGCCTGTAATGAAAATGCATTTTTACCAAAAAGAAAAATTAACTATATTAGTGATTGAGACTACATTCGTAATCGACCGTGGACCGCTGATGCACTTCTGCCTATTTACGTATATACAACCACAACCTACCTCCGCTGAAGAGTTTCTTTCTACCCAAAGTGCATGTACATCAAAGCAAGCAAATTAACTCAGAGAAAAAAGGTACACCCTAGTTCCTGTTACAACTGCCTACGTGAACAAATTTAAACAAATTGCGTAAATAGCGTACAAGCATATGCTACTAATTGAGTAATGCATTCAATCTAACATACGCACTCTTTTCAACACATGGAACATGACGTTGTAACGACGTCGTATATTTAACATTGTTGACTGTTGCATTTAGGTTGCAGATGTCACGATCACAATACACCTAATAACCACGATATTTCAACGCTGGGAATATGACGTTGTCATGACGTCCAACAGTGAACGTTGTAGCAAAGTCATAAAGATGACGTTGTGAATGACGTCGGCTATCGGACTTTGCAACAAATTCATATCCTCGTTTCCGATGTCACGACCACAATACAAGGAATAATGTCTTTCCAACGCTGCAACTATGACTGTCACAACGTTGAATATATAACGTTGTAGCAACGTCGTAAATATGACGTTGTCAACGACGTCGGATATCTGACGTTACAACAACGTCATATATTGTGGTTTCCGTAGTCGCGACCATAATGCAACGAGTAGACCACGTGTTCCCAACGCTGCTAATATGACGTTGTCATAACGTTTAACGTTGCAACAACATTGTAATGTTGACTTTGCCAACGACGTCGGATATCTGACGGTGCAACAACGTCATATTCCGCTTGCTGTAGTGACGACCATAATGCAACGAATACACGACACCTTTCGTTTCAATAAATGAGCTTGTAGAATTATTATTAGAACATTCATCTATTCAGCTAGACAAAATGCAGATATTTGGTCAAACTTTAGAGTTCATAAGTCTCCAAATATACTGTATGTATGTTCCTTTAATATCAAATCCATTCCGAGGACCTAGACATGTTTTCATGGGCATGCTTAGTCGACCATAGCGGTTAACCAGTACTAAGCAATATGTGTGAGGTGCCTTGCTCAATGACACTACATACGTTGTCTCACTGAGGATTGAACCCGGACCGTTCGATTCCAAATCCGACGCTATACCATTGGACCACGGACGCCACACAACTGACATATGACACCATCATTATAGACGCGTGAGTGGTTAAACCGCTGGACTGCGCATCCATTGATCGCAAGTTCGATCCTTCGCCTGACTACGGTTACATCGCAAAAAGCCAAATAATGCATTTTTTTCACATATAGATGCATTTCTACTACAAATTCTTCCGAATACATTCGAAAATTAACATTGAATCAATAAACAGTGTGTTTGTGGTCTACAAGTAGAATTTCCTATAACGGCCATCCACACTCCTTAATCGACGTTTGTTTGTCATTGGGGTCAATACTAAACGCACGATACTTAGTCTACAAATAAATATGCATAGACACACATGTGAAATATAACTGTAAATATGTTTCATAAATCGTGTTACTCAGGATATGCCCCTTGTATTACGCATGGATGTCGACCCTATTTACATTATTTTGCTATGTCAACAAACCGCGTATACGACGTTTGTTTATTAGTTGAAATACTCAGTTTTTGAGGCAAGTATTTGGAAAGAAATTATACTATATACTAGTAATAGAAATTACATTCTGCAGACATTTGTGTTTTCACCGTGTCGCTTTAATACTATTAATAGTCTTCCAGGAGGCCTATAAGCAGAGGACTCGTGTAGCTGTGGTATACACCGGGCATGTAACACAATCCGCGATGCAAACAGAGGACTCGTGTAGCTGTGGTATACACCGGGCATGTAACACAACCCGCGATGCAAACAGAGGACTCGTGTAGCTGTGCTATACACCGGGCATGTAACACAACCCGCGATGCAAACAGAGGACTCGTGTAGCTGTGGTATACACCGGGCATGTAACACAACTCGCGATGCAAACAGAGGACTCGTGTAGCTGTGGTATACACCGGGCATGTAACACAACCCGCGATGCAAACAGAGGACTCGTGTAGCTGTGCTATTCACAGGGCATGTAATACAACCAGCGATGCAAACAGAGGACTCGTGTAGCTGTGCTATACACCGGGCATGTAACACAACCAGCGATGCAAACAGAGGACTCGTGTAGCTGTGCTATACACCGGGCATGTAACACAACCAGCGATGCAAACAGAGGACTCGTGTAGCTGTGCTATACACTGGGCATGCCGGGCATGTAACACAACCAGCGATGCAAACAGAGGACTCGTGTAGCTGTGCTATACACCCAACACACCACACAAACAAACTATACACCGGGCATGTAACACAACCAGCGATGCAAACAGAGGACTCGTGTAGCTGTGCTATACACCGGGCATGTAACACAACCAGCGATGCAAACAGAGGACTCGTGTAGCTGTGCTAACACCCGGGCATGTAACACAACCAGCGATGCAAACAGAGGACTCGTGTAGCTGTGCTACACACCGGGCATGTAATACAACCAGCGATGCAAACAGAGGACTCGTGTAGCTGTGCTATACACCGGGCATGTAACACAACCAGCGATGCAAACAGAGGACTCGTGTAGCTGTGCTATACACTGGGCATGTAACACAACCCGCGATGCAAATAGAGGACGCGTGTAGCTGTGGTATACACCGGGCATGTAACACAACCAGCGATGCAAACAGAGGACGCGTGTAGCTGTGCTATACACCGGGCATGTAACACAACCAGCGATGCAAACAGAGGACTCGTGTAGCTGTGCTATACACCGGGCATGTAACACAACCAGCGATGCAAACAGAGGACTCGTGTAGCTGTGCTACACACCGGGCATGTAACACAACCAGCGATGCAAACAGAGGACGCGTGTAGCTGTGCTATACACCGGGCATGTAACACAACCAGCGATGCAAACAGAGGACTCGTGTAGCTGTGCTATACACCGGGCATGTAACACAACTCGCGATGCAAACAGAGGACTCGTGTAGCTGTGGTATACACCGGGCATGTAACACAACCCGCGATGCAAACAGAGGACTCGTGTAGCTGTGCTATTCACAGGGCATGTAATACAACCAGCGATGCAAACAGAGGACTCGTGTAGCTGTGCTATACACCGGGCATGTAACACAACCAGCGATGCAAACAGAGGACTCGTGTAGCTGTGGTATACACCGGGCATGTAACACAACCAGCGATGCAAACAGAGGACTCGTGTAGCTGTGCTATACACCGGGCATGTAACACAACCAGCGATGCAAACAGAAGACTCGTGTAGCTGTGCTATACACCGGGCATGTAACACAACCAGCGATGCAAACAGAGGACTCGTGTAGCTGTGCTATACACCGGGCATGTAACACAACCAGCGATGCAAACAGAGGACTCGTGTAGCTGTGCTATACACCGGGCATGTAACACAACCAGCGATGCAAACAGAGGACTCGTGTAGCTGTGCTATACACCGGGCATGTAACACAACCAGCGATGCAAACAGAGGACTCGTGTAGCTGTGCTATACACCGGGCATGTAACACAACCAGCGATGCAAACAGAGGACTCGTGTAGCTGTGCTATACACCGGGCATGTAACACAACCAGCGATGCAAACAGAGGACTCGTGTAGCTGTGCTATACACCGGGCATGTAACACAACCAGCGATGCAAACAGAGGACTCGTGTAGCTGTGCTATACACCGGGCATGTAACACAACCAGCGATGCAAACAGAGGACTCGTGTAGCTGTGCTATACACCGGGCATGTAACACAACCCGTGATGCAAACAGAGGACCAATGTAGCTGTGGTATACACCGGGCATGTAACACAACCAGCGATGCTTCTGGAATGAGGGTGTCTTCTGTATCTTGCATTCTATTACAAACGATACAATGGCTAACATAGTGATGGAGGTGTCGCCCCGATTGACCAGAGGGCGACGATAAATAAACGTCTCAAGGAATAAAAAAAATAAAATTTCCGACAACTTGGTTTACAGAAATATGGTCCATTCATTTTTCTCATAGACTATTGTCAGAGAATGCCATGACAGTTGTATTATCGTTCCAACATGAGTTTTGGTTTTACCGACCGACGGTTGTCTGACAGTGACATTCGTAAATAAGTATCCCTTGCCCCCACTCAGCAACACATTTACATTCAGAAAGATTACGCTAACACCGTACAAAAGTGGCGCATTGTTACATAGTAGTAAACGCTACTTGCAATTCAACCAATAGTGTGACACTTGTTGGACTTTACCGCGTTCCAACCAAAACATCCATTCCCAAACAGATGTTGATTTAACAGGTGCTGGTGTGATTTAAGTGCTTTCGAAAATAAAGTAGGTTTGATTTTTATTAACTTGCACACATACAATTTGTTAGGACATATCACGGGATGTACATGTACATTGCATTTTGCACTTCCTGGTTATCAGGGTACGCAGCGTAGCTAGCGATTTTGAATGTGTAGGCCCGATTAGTAAATTGAGCTAGGAAGGATGCGGATTTTATAAATTAAATTCCTGACATATTTAAGTCTTTATTTTCAGAGATATATATATTTGACTTTTTATGTTGAGCAGAATGTATGTGACCTCCAAGTTGACCACACCCCCACCCTACAGTTTGCATTTTTGGGATTTCAGATTATTTATTTTCAGGGACAATCTCCAGACCCCGGGCCTTCAGTGCCTTGTAGTAGCTACGTGCCTGGCTATACCACAGGAACTTGAAATGTTATCCATAAACCACCAAAGGTCTCGTAACTCTATCCTAGGACACCCCCTCTATTAAAAAAAAGACATTTGGTGGCTTATGGATAAAATTTCAAATTCCTGTGGTTATACTATAATGAAAGTTATGTACAGTCGTCTACATCCATTATGTCGAATTCCGTCGGACCGAACAAAATACTTCGACATAACCGAAGTTTGACGAAAATCGATATAAACGGAGCCAGTTATATATATATAATGATAGTGTTATTGTAATTAACAGTCTTTCAGATGGGACGTTAAACCGAGGTCTCGTGTCGGTGCTATACACCGTGTACGTAAAAGAACCAGGGGAGACTCATATGTTATATTTTATATTTCGGGTTTTATGCCTGCATCAGCACCATTTCGGGCTATATCGCCGGCGGGCAGTTTACTTAACAACACCTTTCCTGGGCAGGCTCCAGCGGTTAACCAGTACTTGGGTGCACCAACCTCCGTAAGAAACTGCCAACTTTTTCATATAAATGAGACACGGCCGGGAGACTCATGGAATGGGTCTCTGTCTGTATCATTGCACTATCCTCCACACATCTGAAATGACTAATCTCTTCAGGATGCCATGCTGATATGGGCAGCCGGTAGCGACGATAAATAAACGTAAAATAATAATCGCGGAATGTCTCTGACATCATACGTAATCCGTCACCCACTACTAGTAAGCCATTGTCATATTTTACATACGTGAACAAACTCATGAAAATGGGTATATCGAATATTGTGTAATTTTCTTGGTTAACTTCATGTTTATGTATAGGATATAAGCCGAAAACGATCCAATATGTAAATTATTGGACTGTATGAGGCGCATAGCGCCGAAGACAGTACCCATATTTTACATATTGGATCCGTTTGAGGCTTATATCTTACTTAAAACACACATTTATATAACAATATCCTATTAATTAAAATACAAATATAGTTAATTTCATGCTGGTAAGTCTATGATTTAACATAATGCTCTGGTCTTTTGGCAGCAAGTACAAAGGTATGACTCCAATATTAATAATAATGGACTGCAAGTACAAAGGTATGACTCCAATATTAATAATAATGGACTGCAAGTACAAAGGTATGACTCCAATATTAATAATAATGGACTGCACGTACAAAAGGTATGACTCCAATATTAATAATAATGGACTGCACGTACAAAAGGTATGACTCCAATATTAATAATAATGGACTGCACGTACAAAAGGTATGACTCCAATATTAATAATAATGGACTGCAAGTACAAAAGGTATGACTCCAATATTAATAATAATGGACTGCAAGTACAAAGGTATGACTCCAATATTAATAATAATGGACTGCAAGTACAAAGGTATGACTCCAATATTAATAATAATGGACTGCAAGTACAAAGGTATGACTCCAATATTAATAATAATGGACTGCAAGTACAAAGGTATGACTCCAATATTAATAATAATGGACTGCAAGTACAAAGGTATGACTCCAATATTAATAATAATGGACTGCAAGTACAAAGGTATGACTCCAATATTAATAATAATGGACTGCAAGTACAAAGGTATGACTCCAATATTAATAATAATGGACTGCAAGTACAAAGGTATGACTCCAATATTAATAATAATGGACTGCAAGTACAAAGGTATGACTCCAATATTAATAATAATGGACTGCAAGTACAAAGGTATGACTCCAATATTAATAATAATGGACTGCAAGTACAAAGGTATGACTCCAATATTAATAATAATGGACTGCAAGTACAAAGGTATGACTCCCAATATTAATAATAATGGACTGCAAGTACAAAGGTATGACTCCAATATTAATAATAATGGACTGCAAGTACAAAGGTATGACTCCAATATTAATAATAATGGACTGCAAGTACAAAGGTATGACTCCAATATTAATAATAATGGACTGCAAGTACAAAGGTATGACTCCAATATTAATAATAATGGACTGCAAGTACAAAGGTATGACTCCAATATTAATAATAATGGACTGCAAGTACAAAGGTATGACTCCAATATTAATAATAATGGACTGCAAGTACAAAGGTATGACTCCAATATTAATAATAATGGACTGCAAGTACAAAGGTATGACTCCAATATTAATAATAATGGACTGCAAGTACAAAGGTATGACTCCAATATTAATAATAATGGACTGCAAGTACAAAGGTATGACTCCAATATTAATAATAATGGACTGCAAGTACAAAGGTATGACTCCAATATTAATAATAATGGACTGCAAGTACAAAGGTATGACTCCAATATTAATAATAATGGACTGCAAGTACAAAGGTATGACGTCACGATGGTGTTTTAAGGATTATTATAATAACCCATTCAACACCAAGTATCTGACATGGACTGGTGCATTCAACACCAAGTATCTGACATGGACTGGTGCATTCAACACCAAGTATCTGACATGGACTGGTGCATTCAACACCAAGTATCTGACATGGACTGGTGCATTCAACACCAAGTATCTGACATGGACTGGTGCATTCAACACCAAGTAACTGACATGGACTGGTGCATTCAACACCAATTATCTGACATGGACTGGTGCATTGAACACCAAGTAACTGACATGGACTGGTGCATTCAACACCAAGTAACTGACATGGACTGGTGCATTCAACACCAAGTATCTGACATGGACTGGTGCATTCAACACCAAGTATCTGACATGGACTGGTGCATTCAACACCAAGTATCTGACATGGACTGGTGCATTCAACACCAAGTAACTGACATGGACTGATGCATTCAACACCAAGTATCTGACATGGACTGGTGCATTCAACACCAAGTATCTGACATGGACTGGTGCATTCAACACCAAGTATCTGACATGGACTGATGCATTCAACACCAAGTAACTGACATGGACTGGTGCATTCAACACCCAAGTAACTGACACGGACTGGTGCATTCAACACCAAGTAACTGACATGGACTGGTGCATTCAACACCAAGTATCTGACATGGACTGGTGCATTCAACACCAAGTATCTGACATGGACTGGTGCATTCAACACCCAAGTAACTGACACGGACTGGTGCATTCAACACCAAGTAACTGACATGGACTGGTGCATTTAACACCAAGTAACTGACATGGACTGATGCATTCAACACCAAGTATCTGACATGGACTGGTGCATTCAACACCCAAGTAACTGACACGGACTGGTGCATTCAACACCAAGTAACTGACATGGACTGGTGCATTTAACACCAAGTAACTGACATGGACTGATGCATTCAACACCAAGTATCTGACATGGACTGGTGCATTCAACACCAATTATCTGACATGGACTGGTGCATTCAACACCAAGTATCTGACATGGACTGGTCCATGATATTTTTGTTAGATCAAATTCAATAAATGAATAAGAATATTACATTTGGACCAGTTGATGTATCAAAATGGGTAATTCTGTTTAAAAAATAGGAATATTACAGACAAAAAGTGCAGATCCTGATGAGACGACTCGTTTTAAGCCAGCTCATCTGGATCTATACTTTTTATAAGCCTATTTAGATATGTGTATTGTTGAAATGGTTAATACATTGAAAGATTCAATTAATAAAGGTAGTGACGTATACAATTACTTGGAAGTAGCCCCACAGTCAATCCAGCCAATTAGCAAACATTAAAGCGACATTACATCGCAAAAAGCAAATAAAATGCATGTAACGTATACAAGCATAGCTATTACATACATTCTTCCGAATACATTCGAACACTAACATTGAACCAATAAACAGTATTTTTGTATTATACAAACTTTCAAAAGTGAAAGTAGTAGGATTTCGTATAACTGTCATCCGCACTCCTGAATTGACGTTTGTCTGTCATTGGAGTCAATACTAAACACGCGATACTTTCGATTAGAGATACTTTAACTAAGATTTGTCTACACATCAATATGCATAGGCACACATGTGAGATATCACGGTAAATATGTACCATACCTCGTGCTACAGGATAAACGCGTTGTATTACGCGTGAATGCTGACCCTATTTACTTTATTTTGTTATGTCAACAAACTCAGTTTTTGAGGCAAATATTTGGGAAAAAAGTATACCATATAATAGCAAATTACATTCTGCAGACATTTGCGTTTTCACCGATGTAGTGTCGCTTTAATAAGTTAAGCATGCAATGGTAGTTTACTATTGGGCAGTATATTACCCAGATTTACCGAAAGCACACCGAAATCACACTGAATAAATTCGTTAAGCAGCATTTTGAATATTTTCAGCCAGGATGTCTGAGAGAAAGGCCGTTATCAAGAATGCTGACATGTCTGAGGAAATGCAAGATGAAGCTATAAACATCGCCACACAGGCTCTCGAGAAATACAACATCGAAAAGGACATAGCTGCCTTCGTCAAGAAGGAATTCGACAAAAAATACAGCCCCACATGGCATGCTATTGTTGGCAGAAATTTCGGAAGCTATGTTACACACGAGACGAAACATTTCATCTATTTCTACCTGGGACAAGTGGCCATACTTTTGTTTAAGTCTGGTTGAACATAGCATACGCTCCTACTTATTTGTAGGTTAGTTTAATCATATTTTATTGCTCGATTCGTTTTGCATATACATGTGAATACAAAACATGACACATTAAACAAAGGCAAACGGGTCAGGCCACAAGTTCTACCACATTAGTTACGACCCTTCCCGACAAGATAGTAAATGAAAAGAATAGCGACCAGTGATTTCAAACATATATAAATATAGAAACATAACGAGTTTATTTTTACACAAAATCTTCTGAAAAAAGTACTATGTATAGTTATGAAAATAAAATAACAAAGAATAAGAAATATTTGTGAGAGACCCCCCCCCAATGTACTGTACTACTGACCATAGACATCTGTCAACCCCCCCATGTACTGTACTACTGACCATAGACATCTGTCAACACCCCCATGTACTGTACTACTGAACATAGACATCTGTCACCCCCCATGTACTGTACTACTGACCATAGACATCTGTCACCCCCCATGTACTGTACTACTGAACATAGACATCTGTCACCCCCCATGTACTGTACTACTGAACATAGACATCTGTCACCCCCCATGTACTGTACTACTGAACATAGACATCTGTCACCCCCCCATGTACTGTACTACTGACCATAGACATCTGTCAACCTCCCAATGTACTGTACTACTGACCATAGACATCTGTCAACCTCCCCATGTACTGTACTACTGACCATAGACATCTGTCACCCCCCCCATGTACTGTACTACTGAACATAGACATCTGTCAACCTCCCATTGTACTGTACTACTGACCATAGACATCTGTCAACCTCCCATTGTACTGTACTACTGAGTACTGACCATAGCCATCTGTCAACCTCCAAGTGTACTGTACTACTGACCATAGACATCTGTCAACCTCCCAATGTACTGTACTACTGACCATAGACATCTGTCAACCTCCCAATGTACTGTACTACTGACCATAGACATCTGTCAACCTCCCATTGTACTGTACTACTGAGTACTGACCATAGTCATCTGTCAACCTCCAAGTGTACTGTACTACTGACCATAGACATCTGTCAACCCCCCAATGTACTGTACTACTGAACATAGACATCTGTCAACCTCCCATTGTACTGTACTACTGACCATAGACATCTGTCAACCTCCCATTGTACTGTACTACTGAGTACTGACCATAGCCATCTGTCAACCTCCAAGTGTACTGTACTACTGACCATAGACATCTGTCACCCCCAATGTACTGTACTACTGACCATAGACATCTGTCACCCCCCATGTACTGTACTACTGACCATAGACATCTGTCACCCCCAATGTACTGTACTACTGACCATACATCTGTCAACCTCCCAATGTACTGTACTACTGACCATAGACATCTGTCACCCCCATGTACTGTACTACTGACCATAGACATCTGTCAACCTCCCAATGTACTGTACTACTGACCATAGACATCTGTCACCCCCCATGTACTGTACTACTGACCATAGACATCTGTCACACCCCATGTACTGTACTACTGAACATAGACATCTGTCACCCCCCATGTACTGTACTACTGACCATAGACATCTGTCAACCTCCCAATGTACTGTACTACTGACCATAGACATCTGTCACCCCCCATGTACTGTACTACTGACCATAGATATCTGTCAACCTCCCAATGTACTGTACTTCTGACCATAGACATCTGTCACCCCCCATGTACTGTACTACTGACCATAGACATCTGTCAACCTCCCAATGTACTGTACTACTGACCATAGACATCTGTCAACCTCCCAATGTACTGTACTACTGACCATAGCCATCTGTCAACCTCCAAGTGTACTGTACTACTGACCATAGACATCTGTCAACCTCCCAATGTACTGTATTACTGACCATAGACATCTGTCAACCTCCCAATGTACTGTACTACTGACCATAGACATCTGTCACCCCCCAATGTACTGTACTACTGACCATAGACATCTGTCAACCTCCCAATGTACTGTACTACTGACCATAGACATCTGTCAACCTCCCATTGTACTGTACTACTGAGTACTGACCAAAGACATCTGTCAACCTCCCCATGTACTGTACTACTGACCATAGACATCTGTCAACCTCCCAATGTACTGTACTACTGACCATATACATCTGTCAACCTCCCAATGTACTGTACTACTGACCATAGACATCTGTCAACCTCCCAATGTACTGTACTACTGACCATAGACATATGTCAACCTCCCCATGTACTGTACTACTGACCATAGACATCTGTCAACCTCCCAATGTACTGTACTACTGACCATAGACATCTGTCAACCTCCCCATGTACTGTACTACTGACCATAGACATATGTCAACCTCCCATTGTACTGTACTACTGAGTACTGACCATAGACATCTGTCAACCTCCCCATGTACTGTACTACTGACCATAGACATCTGTCAACCTCCCAATGTACTGTACTACTGACCATAGACATCTGTCAACCTCCCATGTACTGTACTACTGACCATAGACATCTGTCACCCCCCCCCAATGTACTGTACTACTGACCATAGACATCTGTCAACCTCCCAATGTACTGTACTACTGACCATAGACATCTGTCAACCTCCCAATGTACTGTACTACTGACCATAGACATCTGTCACCCCCCATGTACTGTATTACTGAACATAAGACATCTGTCACCCCCCATGTACTGTACTACTGAACATAGACATCTGTCACCCCCCATGTACTGTACTACTGACCATAGACATCTGTCACCCCCCATGTACTGTACTACTGACCATAGACATCTGTCAACCTCCCAATGTACTGTACTACTGACCATATACATCTGTCAACCTCCCAATGTACTGTACTACTGACCATAGACATCTGTCAACCTCCCAATGTACTGTACTACTGACCATAGACATCTGTCAACCTCCCAATGTACTGTACTACTGACCATAGACATATGTCAACCTCCACATGTACTGTACTACTGACCATAGACATATGTCAACCTCCCATTGTACTGTACTACTGAGTACTGACCATAGACATCTGTCAACCTCCCCATGTACTGTACTACTGACCATAGACATCTGTCAACCTCCCAATGTACTGTACTACTGACCATAGACATATGTCAACCTCCCATGTACTGTATTACTGACCATATACATCTGTCACCCCCCCAATGTACTGTACTACTGACCATAGACATCTGTCAACCTCCCAATGTACTGTACTACTGACCATAGACATCTGTCAACCTCCCAATGTACTGTACTACTGACCATAGACATCTGTCACCCCCCCATGTACTGTATTACTGAACATAGACATATGTCACCCCCCATGTGCTGTACTACTGAACATAGACATATGTCACCCCCCCATGTACTGTACTACTGACCATAGACATCTGTCACCCCCCATGTACTGTACTACTGACCATAGACATCTGTCAACCTCCCATGTACTGTACTACTGACCATAGACATCTGTCACCCCCATGTACTGTACTACTGACCATAGACATCTGTCACCCCCATGTACTGTACTACTGACCATAGACATCTGTCACCCCCCATGTACTGTACTACTGACCATAGACATCTGTCAACCTCCCAATGTACTGTACTACTGACCATAGACATCTGTCAACCACCCAATGTACTGTACTACTGACCATAAACATCTGTCAACCTCCCAATGTACTGTACTACTGACCATAGACATCTGTCAACCTCCCAATGTACTGTACTACTGACCATAGACATCTGTCAACCACCCAATGTACTGTACTACTGACCATAGACATCTGTCAACCACCCAATGTACTGTACTACTGACCATAGACATATGTCAACCACCCAATGTACTGTACTACTGACCATAGACATCTGTCAACCTCCCAATGTACTGTATTACTGACCATAGACATCTGTCACCCCCCATGTACTGTACTACTGACCATAGACATATGTCAACCTCCCAATGTACTGTACTACTGACCATAGACATATGTCAACCTACCAATGGTGAGACTTTAATTAAATGTTTCTGTCTGTCTGTATGTCTGTCTGTCTGTCTGTCTGTCTGTCTTTCTGTCTGTCTGTCTGTCTGTCTGTCTGTCTGTCTGTCTGTCTGTCTGTCTGTCTGTCTGTCTGTCTGTCTGTCTGTCTGTCTGTCTGTCTGTCTGCCTGATGAAGATCATGACGCAGGTAAGCGAGTATACCATGACCCTGATCAAATAACGTGTGTGTGTGTGTTTTGCGTTTATTTATCGTCGCTACCGGTTGCCCATATGAGCTTCCTGAAGAGATTAGTCATTTTAGATATTTGGAGGATAATGCAATGATACAGACAGAGACCCATTCCAGAGTATCCTCTGGTTCTTTTGTGTGCACGGTGTAAAGCACCGACACGAGACCTCGATTTAACGTTCCATATGAAAGACTGTTAATTGTATTATGGTCAGACGGGGGATCGACCCTGCGATCCCTGGATTACCAGTCCAGCGTGTTACCAGATCCGTCTGTATAAACAAGTGTGTTACTAACAGTCTCACTTGCACCAGTAGTTCGGTACTCGGCATCGGATTAGTCTACAAGGTCACAGAGCTAGCCTTCGTGGAGTCGAACGGTTGATTAAGTTTCTCATTATAGTTATAAACCACCATCTACATCCGCTATGTCGAATTCCGTCGGACCGAACAATGTACTTCGACATAACCGAAGTTTGACATAACGAAATTCTATATAAACGTAGCCAGTTATATGTAAAATGATAGTGTCTGAAACGGGACTTTGATCCGACTTCGAGATAACCGGAAAATTCGACATAACGGATGTAGACTGTATATACTATTATATGATGCTTTTTTTCAAATATAAAGAACTATTTTATTTGTTATGATGTGTATATTATTACGCGTACGACGAAGCCCCCAGAGTGAGATTGTGTACAGTATCGGAAGAAGATAGGCTTAATATTGATCTGGAAAAACTAGATCAACCGAAAGTCAATGGCCCACTTGCTAGTGTTGCATATTTCATGTATGTTACAAAGCGTCAGGGAAATAATGCGCATCTACTGAGAAGACCGTGCATGCGATGAACACTGGATAGGTTTCCATGTTCCAAAGAAAGACACACAAGACACACGTGACTTGTGTCAGGAAATGAGAAATAGTGGAGTAATACACTACGCAGGCAGAAACAACAAACGTACAAACAACACACGAAGCAGACAAAACACATACACAAATAGAACGATACAGTGATTGCAGAAACAACAGACGTACAAACCACACACGAAGCAGACAAAACACATACACAAATAGAACGATACAGTGATTGAAGAAACAACAGACCTACAAACCACACACGAAGCAGACAAAACACATACACAAATAGAACGATACAGTGATTGCAGAAACAACAGACGTACAAACCACACACGAAGCAGACAAAACACATGCACAAATAGAACGATACAGTGATTGCAGCAACACAACACAATCATTGTCGCCATCGAAGGAGCTTGAGATCTGAGAACAGTTTAATAACATCGAGCCAAGTTATGAGGCCCAAGTGACTTGAAATCAACAGCCTTAATCACTCGGCTGCCGAGGCCGCACACAATATGCGTACATGTTATTGTTGCTATTGGATACTTGTGCAGTCGTATATTGATAATAGTAGGTTGCTCGCGAATCCGCTGTAGCATGCCCAATACATGCAGGCGTAATGCAATGCATTACAAATCAAGGAGCGTACGAAACATTCATGACAACATAATGCAAATATTATGAATGGATTAGTCTGTATAACTGACGAAACTATTCAATTGGAAAGTTGTTCAACCGTATAGCTCAGGGGCGTACCCAGGGGGGCCGAAGGGGGCCTTGGCCCCCCGCCCCAAAAACCAAACTTGCACCGGTAAAGATTGAACTTCAACAACCTTGGACTAAATTTATCATAAAAAGTTTTGAATAATGCTATATAGGTTACATTGTAATAACCTGTTGAAGTTTTCTCATCCTTTGAGAGGTGTAACAATCATGCTAAACCCTATTGTAAATGACTCTTTGAAAATGTGTCACCTGGCCAAGCTGTTGCAGACTATATCCTTCATCTCCTCCAGAAGTTCAAGCTAGATCCTATACTGCTGCGTGGTCAAGGGTATGATGGAGCTGGGAATATGGCGGGGAAGACCAGGGGAGCTGCAGCCATCATCACAGCACAGTATCCACTCGCACTTTATATGCACTGTGCTTCGCATCAACTGAACCTAGCAGTTATGAAGTCAGCTGAGGTGACTAGTGTTAGGAACATGATGGGGATCAGCAAGAAGCTGCATGACTTCTTCCATGCCCATCCCAAACGTCAGCAGCAGCTGGAGAGTGCAATAGAAGAAAGCCAACCTGATTCTAGAATGCGGAAGATCAAGGACCTGTCTCGGACCAGATGGATTCAGCGACTTGAGACCTTAGAGACTCTGTGCACCCTCCACCCATCTCTTGTCTGCTGCATGGAGACAA
Source organism: Archivesica marissinica (assembly GCA_014843695.1). NCBI lineage: Eukaryota > Metazoa > Mollusca > Bivalvia > Venerida > Vesicomyidae > Archivesica > Archivesica marissinica. The sequence continues at coordinate 24,491,448 of CM026394.1, forward strand.
TCCAAGATGAATCACAGAGCTGGTCCACAGACACTCTCACTGATGCAAAGTCCTTGCTGCTGGCCATCACTTCTCCAGAGTGTGTTGCTTCTTTGGTGATTACCCAGCATATCCTCAGCTACACTACAAGTATTACCCGCAGTCTGCAAGCAGAGTCCAGAGATATCATGGAGGCAGTTGATGATATAAACATTTTGAGAGATGGCTTGCAGAGTGTAAGGGACAATGTTGATGATCACCATAGAGACTGGTTTAGTGATGTGGAGAAGATGTGCAGAGAGGTTGGAACAGAGCCTTCTATACCTAGGCGATGCAGCAAGCAGCGCAACCGTGCTAACACTCCAGCCCAAACAGCAAGTGAATACTACAAGCGCATCCTCACCATTCCCCTGCTTGACCATGTTCTCAGTCAGCTCAACTCCAGGCTATCCAGGGACTGTGTCTTGTGCCAGCTGCTCTTGTCTCCCTCGCTCCAGATGAAGCCCAAGAGAAGCTGACATCACTGATCAACTTGTACAAGGATAATCTACCATCACCAGGCAGTGTGAAGAGTGAAGTACACTGCTGGCGAGTCAAGTGGAAGGCTGAACTGGATGTTACTGGGCCTGACAACCTCCCCAAGACGCCCTCTGCAGCCCTTGCATATGCCAGCAAACACCTGTTCCCAAATGTGAGAACACTGATCACTATTCTCTGCACCCTGCCCGTGACCACCTGCTCATCAGAACGATCAAACAGCACGCTCAAGTTGGTGAAGAACCGCCTGAGGTCAACCATGGAAAATGACAGACTCACTGGGTTAATGCTGATGTCTGTGCACAGAGACATTGAGGTTGAGCCAGAGAAGGTCATCTCTGAGTTTGCTAGGAGACACCCCAGGAAACTAGAGCCGAAGAACATCCTGACTGAGTGCTAAGAGACTAAATACAACCTTGTGGACCTGTGTGAACTTTATGCAAAGTTGTGCTAAACCGGAATAGTGTCTAGAGTCTCTATACTAGACATAATACTATAGTGCAAGACAGACTTGATATCTCTTGTGATAGTTAACTTAAGGAAAATTAGAGTATTTTATGTGTAATAGATTTTAAACAAAAATAACAAAACATGTATATCAAAATAAAGTCTAACTGGTCATTTCTAGTAATGTGTACACCCACGCTGTTTTAGCTCGGCCAGCCAATCTCGGCACCCCCCCCCCTCAGAAAATCCTGGGGTACGCCCCTGCAGCTGGTGATAGTAGTCATTCTGGAGATATCTGATCTTATTATAAATTCTGATAATTTAATTCCCATCCTATACAGACGGATCTGTAGTCCAGTGGTTAACACGTTGGGCTGGTAATCCAGGGATCGCAGGTTCGATCCCCCGTCTGACCCTAATAAAATTAACAGTCTTTCAGATGGGACATTAAACCGAGGTCTCGTGTCGGTGCTTTACACCGTGCACATAAAAGAACCTTGGATCTCTGTCTGTATCATTGCACTACCCTTCAAAAATCTAAAATGACTAATCTCTTGAGGAGGCGTCGCTCATATGGGCAACCGGTATCGACGATAAATAAACGTAAAACACACACATATGTCCAGTTGAGGTGAGGGGGTTTACATCATTTAGAGATTCAAAGGAGTTTTGTGTAATTAGTAGTGGTAACATTAAACTATACAATACTAGCAAATGGTCCATTGATTCTCTGTTGGTTCTGATGTTTGCATTTGTCGACATACACGCCCAAAAAACATTGAACCGCATGCTATATTAATCAACCATTAGTCAGTTATTGCCCCTGAATATTCCTAAAGTAGATTGGTCCTCTTAATTAGTCTCCTCTGTTTTTATCGTTGTTTCCTTTGCATCACATGCTATTTTTATACAAATTTATTTTAGCTCGATTGCGAAACACGTCCTTTCATCTTATATTAATCACTCTCGAGACCTCATTCCTGATGGAATCCATCGCCACGAGGGAGAGAGAAGAGGCAACGTGGCACTTAAATGTCTTGCCTAAGGGCACAATCGTAACGGCTCCAGCGGGGCTCGAACTCCGGATCTTTCGCACCTGAAGCGAACGCGCAGCCAGGTTTATAAGTAGGTAGAATAAGTACTAACTATTTATACATAATATAGATTTATCTATGAAACAAAACAAAAATATAACAGTACATATATAGTATAGTGTGTAAGTGAGAAACTTAACAACCGTGGGGTAACGTAACGTCACCAAGGGTAACTATGTGACATTATGGAGTAATCCGAAACACAGGTAGAAGCGAGACGTCACCTAATAACAGTTATATGCACCAGTGATATGATATCGACGCTTTCTCGTATCATGTTCCTCATCAATAAATCGTTAATGAAACTGACTACTTGCCGAGTATTTGTCTCTATTAAACCTTGCTTGTTGCGGAGCGACATCGGATCGGTACCGGATTAGTCAACACATCATGTCTAGACATGTCACGAGATTGTGTAACCGGTATTCGTGGTTAAAACATCAAATCCTAACTGTTTTTCGAAACTAATCAGGACAAAAAACTGAGTTTACTGTTTCATGTGCAACAAAGAATAGTCGATCGGGATTTCTTTTTGAATGTTCTTTTACCATTCTCTCGGCACAGAAATATGTGAAAAATGAAATTTTGATTTTTTTCTTCTTCAAAAAATCAAAATATTTAGGGCCAGAGCACAGGGATTCGGCACGTTTGGGGGTACTAGTATATATATTTAAGTACAGGGATTCTACTCTGTGGGATGTCAGATTTCGCATCGATCAGTAAAATGGCCATATCTGAAACAATTTTGTACAAAGCTGTCCAAATATAACGCCTATCCCGAGTCTTTATATTGTTCTTCAAATAAAACACAACTTTAAGCTGCATGCATGTATACTTTGCAAACAATTGCCACATACATTGGCCATAGCAGGTCACATTTCCATACTAGGACACGGGTTCTGTCAGCAACAACAAAAATCTTCGACGGGAGAGTTTTAACTGTGAATAACATTATCAATACAATGTGTTTCCACTAACGTGTAGGTTTATTCGGCAAAAATGTACGTCAAAAAGAGATTTCGTAGCATTTTCAATTTGTTTTGAAAATTTCTAAAGCGGCGCAATTCGCGTTGAAACCAGCGTTAAAACGAGCGTTCTGATTGGATTATTAGAATGTAACAAGATGCTTTTTTATATATGAAGAACAATCATAATCCAATCAGAACGCTCGTTTCAACGCGAATTGCGCCGCTTTTGAATTTTTCAAAACAAATTGAAAATGCTACGAAATCTCTTTTTGACGTACATTTTTGCCGAATAAACATACAGGTTAGTGGAAACACATTTTATTGATAATGTTATTCACAGTTAAAACTCTCCCGTCGAAGATTTTTTTTGTTGCTGACAGAACCCGTGTCCTAGTATGGAAATGTGACCTGCTATGGCCAATGTGTGTGGCAATTGTTTGCAAAGTATACATGCATGCAGCTTAAAGTTGTGTTTTATTTGAAGAACAATATAAAGACTCGGGATAGGCGTTATATTTGGACAGCTTTGTACAAAATTGTTTCAGATAGGGCCATTTTACTGATCGATGCGAAATCTGACATCCCACAGAGTAGAATCCCTGTACTTAAATATATATACTAGTACCCCCAAACGTGCCGAATCCCTGTGGGCCAGAGGGTAAAGAAACGGGTCGGTCGGGAAACAGTAAAAACAGGTATTATATTTTTGGCCTTATATGTCAGAGAAGATTAGTGCTCATTAGATACAGAGTATTTATAATTATACATCATACATGTTTGACTTCAGTAGCACACTGTATGCTAGTACAGTCTACATCCGTTATGTCAAAGTCGGGGTTATGTCGAATTCTCCGGTTATCTCGAAGTCGGATCAAAGTCCCGTTTCAGACACTATCATTTTACATATAACTGGCTCCGTTTATATCGAATTTCGTTAGGTCAAACATCGGCTATGTCGAAGTATTTTGCTCGGTCCGACGGAATTCGACATAGTGGATGTATACTGTATTATGAGATTGACGTATACAATTGTAGAATTAACGGGAGAGAGATCATTCATCTCAATCGAATATTATAAACTGGTGCAAGTACATATAACTATACAATATCCATTTACAATCACACGGTCATGATAGATAATCCAGTGTTTTTATTTCGATATGCATGTATGTAGCCTGGGTGCCAGTCTGCCAATTTTTCGCCTGTTCCCAGACAGTACATTGTATGAACAATGTAATTGCATGGCACTGTCAACGTAATGTAATTTGTCTATTTATGATGATAGTCCGCCTCCGTGGTCGAGTGGTTAAGGTCGCTGACTTGTATACTACTGTAACCTATCATCACTGATGGTCACGGGTTCGAGCCCCGCTCAGGCCGTGTCTCATTTATATGAAAAAGTTGGCAGTTTCTTATGGAGGTTGGTGCACCCAAGTACTGGTTAACCGCTGGAGCCTGCCCAGGAAAGGTGTTGTTAGGTAAACTGCCCGCCGGCGATATAGCCCAAAATGGTGCTGATGCAGGCGTAAAACCCGAATCATAACATAACATAACTATTTATGCTGATAACCATGACCTTGAATCACGGACACTTGCATACAAAATGATAATAACGTCTTCGAGTGTTGTGTTCAACCAGACTTAAACAATAGTATGGCCACTTGTCCCAGGTAGAAATAGATGAAATGTTTCGTCTCGTGTGTAACATAGCTTCCGAAATTTCTGCCAACAATCGCATGCCAGGTGGGGTTAAATTTCTGGTCAAACTCCTTCTTGATGTAGGCAGCTATGTCCTTCTCGATGTTGTATTTCTCGAGAGCCCGTGTGGCACTGTTCACAGCTTCCTGTTGCATGTCCTCAGACATGTCAGCATTCTTGATAACGGCTTTTCTGTCAGACATCCTGGCTGAAAATATTCAAAAATGCTGTTTAACGAACTTTCAGTACATCTGGGTAATATACCGCCTGCTAGTCAATGGCATCATAAAGGTAGCCAACCATGTTGGGATTGGCTGAGGGACATCTTTGATAACGGCCTCCTGGCTGAACAGTTGAAAAAGTTGCGTTTAACTAATGTATCCCGATTGGTTTCAGTACAGTTGGATAATGAGCGACATTGCTTTTTTTCTCTATTACCTCCCTTGGCAGAAAAAATGTCTGATTTATGTCGAAATATATTTGGTTCTTTTAGTTGGAATCCTTTGCGTTTACTGTTGTTCCCCTTACAAACTGTTGCGGTATGATAAGTGTGATTTGATCACAATCATGCTACAGTCTATATCCGTTATGTCGAATTCCGTCGGAACGAACAAAATACTTCGACATATCCGAAGTTTGACTTTGACGAAATTCTATATAAACGTAGCCATTTATATGCAAGATGACTTCGAGATAACCGGAGAATTCGACATAACCGACGTTGGCATAACGGATGTAGACTGTAGTCATCAAAACATAACATTTACAATATATTATTCATTGGATATGTCGAAATGTAATAACTACAAGATGAGAAAATGAATTTAAAATTGATAGCATGGTGTGCAAAGGAAGGTACAAACAATAAATAAAGAGGAGGAACTATAAACCTGTATGAGTATTCAGAGAGAGTAACTGACCAATATCTCGCATATAATAATAATAATAATAATAATAATGACTTTATTTAACGAGAGTACTCATTTAACAACAGTTAATCTACCATGAGGCCCTCAACATATATACAATCAAATGCAATCAAAAGATAGCACTATAAGTGATAACTGCACATTGGAATAATATAGTAATGTAAAAGCTGAAAATTAGAGAAACTATATTTAATATGTAATGGAATATGATGATATATGGAATTGGCTAGCAGAGTAGAAAATGGGAATGAGACAATTAATGATACTAGATCTATCTAACAATGTGCAGATTTGACTTGTAGTGGTACACTTACTGCCTAATAATAAATTGCCATTGCATGATCGAACATATTAGAGTTAGCTAATTGGGTGGGGATTGTCTGTACGACTACTTGCGTACCATGCTTGTGCGATAAGATTTGTTTAAGTGAATACTTGGGTTTGCTGAATCTCTGCATGTAGAGTGGTGGAACCTATGCTCGGCGTATTCCTATGCTCGGCGTATTTTTTCCATTTACATCCGTATTTAAAATATTTAAATAGTTTTAACCTATTTTCGTTGACAGAGGTGAAGCATGGTTCAATAACATTCCAGTGTGCGTACCGGTAGCCTAATGCAACTGTCACCTGACTGGTTCAGTAGCCGAATATGTTGGGAAATATCCCCCCCCCCGAAATGTGCGGTTTATGAGTAGTTCAGGTGGCTATCGGGATTGGGAAAAAAATGTACAAATAACCAGAAAAAAGTTTCTTATGAGTTGTAATATTGTTAGTTATTGATGTTACTAATACAAAACAATATATTCAACATTTACCCATGCATAAATAAAAAAATTCATGTACGCCGTGCATAGGTGCCCTGAAGTATCTAGTTCTCCATGGAAACAGGTGCCGTTGCGATAGCTGTATTGAGGCGCATGGTTACGTAATGAAGCTAAAATGTTCAACAACAATTTTAATAAAGTTGTGTTGACAACTTAAGAAAATAATAATATACGGCAAGTGCATTTAACTTTATGTATAGGCCATGATATGTAGGATTTACGCCGAGCATAGGTTCCACCACTCTATATGTAGGATTTACGCCGAGCATAGGTTCCACCACTCTATATGTAGGATTTACGCCAAGCATAGGTTCCACCACTCTATATGTGGGATTTACGCCGAGCATAGGTTCCACCACTCTATATGTGGGATTTACGCCGAGCATAGGTTCCACACCTCTATATGTAGGATTTACGCCGAGCATAGGTTCCACCACTCTATATGTGGGATTTACACCAAGCATAGGTTCCACCATTCTATATGTAGGATTTACGCCAAGCATATGTTCCACCACTCTATATGTAGGATTTACGCCAAGCATAGGTTCCACCACTCTATATGTAGGATTTACGCCAAGCATAGGTTCCACCACTCTATATGTGGGATTTACGCCGAGCATAGGTTCCACCACTCTAAAGCACATTTTAAATATTTTCAAAGTACATTTTAAAAGCTCTACATATAGAGTGGTGGAACCTATGCTCGGCATGTGGGATTTACGCCGAGCATAGGTTCGACCACTCTATATGTGGGATTTACGCCGAGCATAGGTTCACCACTCTATATGTGGGATTTACGCCGAGCATAGGTTCCACCACTATATATGTGGGATTTACGCCGAGCATAGGTTCCACCACTCCTCATGTACTAACTTATAGCATTGGTGAACAAACAAGTACCGCGGGAAGTAATAATGACGACATTTATTGGGCTATAGCTTTTGAAAATAAGACAGCTTTTAAAATGTGCTTTGAAAATTAGACAGCTTTTAAAAGGGGCTTTGAATGTTTTGAAAATAAGACAGCTTTTAAAATGTACTTTGAATGCTTTGAAAATAGACAGCTTTTAAAATGTGCTTTGAATGCTTTGAAAATAGACAACTTTTAAAATGTGCTTTGAAAATAAGACAGCTTTTAAAATGTACTTTGAATACTTAGACAACTAAAGGCACTGTCACCAGGCTTCTTTTTATTAAATTACATATTGGCCCAACCAGAATGCGTAGAAATAGAAACTTGTGAATGAAAATGTATGGTTAATTAATGAATATGTAGAACAATAGATTATTGAGATCCATAACGACAAAAACGAATGAATAGATTTATGTCAATATTTTACAGAGTAGGGGGAGGGGGCATTTTGAACAACTATCGAATAGTATTGCCAAAAGTCTGGCAAATAATAAAAAAACGAACATATCTGTATGATCATAACATGGGTGTGTTTTACGTTTATTTATCGTCGCTACCGGTTGCCCATGTGAGCGACACCTTCTTGAAGAGTTTGGTCATTTTAGATTTGTGGAGGATAGTGCAATGATACAGACAGAGACCCATTCCAGAGTCTCCTATGGTTCTTTTACGTGCACGGTGTACAGCACCGACACGAGACTGTGACATTATGAGTGGTGGGTTGATAATGTTACAAGACCTCGGTTTAATGTCCCATCTGGAAGACTGTTAATTTTATTAGGGTTAGGCGGGGGGTCGAACCTGCGATCCAGTCCAACATGTTACCACTGGACTACAGACCCGTCTGCAATCATCCGATCATAAAGTACTTATTACGGGACAATATATAGCGTTATGTTATATAGTATAGTTATGCCCCCTTAATGTTATATAATGAGCAATTTGTAGGTGGCACTGTAGGCAAGTATATTAGGAATATAAGCGTTATTAGTTTCCCACGTAGGTTCGATCCCCCGTCTGACACTAATACAATTAACAGTCTTTCAGATGGGACGTAAAACCGAGGTCTCGTTTCGGTGCTTTACACCGTGCACGTAAAAGAACCAGAGGAGACTCTGGAATGGCTCTCTGTCTGTATCATGCACTATCCTCCAAAATCTAAAATGACTAATCTCTTCAGGAGGCGTCGCTCATATGGGCAACCGGTAGCGACGATAAA
>CM026394.1:24504410-24563922 GCA_014843695.1 Archivesica marissinica
CATTTTTCTTTATGAAACCGGTCTAGACTGCTGCTATTTATTTCCATTTTTCAATAATAAAATATTCAGATTTGACGTAAACTATTGATGACTTTTGGTAAATTTTAGTGAAATTGTTATTTGTAAATTACCTCCCTTTATGGATGTTTATGTACAAAAGCACCAAGACATTTTGTAAATGGTGGTTTGCTAACGTAATAACTAGGATGAAAATTGATTATCAATTAATGATTATTATTCCATTTGAATACCCGGTGTATGATAGTGGTTGTGTTTCGCTATACATGTACATATATTTATAGATATTTTCAAAATATTGCATTACGTATCCCTTAAAATCCCATTAGATGAGCACAGGCGGAGCTATAGTCCAGTGGTAAAACGCCGGACTGGTAATCCAGGGATCGCAGGTTCGATCCCCCGTCTGACCATAATAAAATTCACAGTCTTTCAGATGGGACGTTAAACCAAGATCTCGTGTCGGTGCTTTATACCGTGCACTTAAAAGAATCAGAGGATATTCTGGAATGGGTCTCTCTCTGTATCATTGCACTATCCTCCAATATCTAAAATGACTAATCTCTTCAGGAGGCGTCGCTCATATGGGCAACCGGTAGCGACGATAAATAAACGTAAAACACACACATTAGATGAGCAACGAACAACGTGTAAGGTTGTCTTGGTACATGCTAAGATGTATATGCTCATGTTTCATGATAAGGACGTCCGATTTCATAACGTATTTGGAAACCGTATCTCAATTCCATGAAGTACATTGATAACACTCCTATGTATACATGTTTCGCAATCTCTAATGTAAACACAAAGCCAGCACGAACATTCACTTTAAATTCATTAACCACACTTTCTAGTCATGATCGGACTAGTTTGTTGTTGTGTTTTCTCTGCAATGTTTGTATCTGGTAAGATTTGTGCTTTACTTTAACAATCACACCAAGTATGTAGGTTGCGTTTCATTTCTAAATGTTTTAGACATATATTTATCAGTCTAGGTAACCAAAATATTTCAAAAATGCATGTCAATGGAAATTCCGTAGAATAAATGCATGAATAATACATATTGACAACAAAATAGTCAACTTGGCAACACAATTATATTGAATACAACATCTCTCTCCGTATCTACTTACCGTACTGTCCGGTTACATAGTGTAATTATATTGAATACAACAGCTCTCTCCGTATCTACCTACCGTACTGTCCAACTACATAGTGTAAGTATATTGAATACAACAGCTCTCTCCGTATCTACTTACCGTACTGTCCGACTACATAGTGTAAGTATATTGAATACAACAGCTCTCCCCGTATCTACTTATCGTACTGTCCGACTACATAGTGTAAGTATATTGAATACAACAGCTCTCCCCGTATCTACTGACCGTACTGTCCGACTACATAGTGTAATTATATTGAATACAACAGCTATCTCCGTATCTACTTACCGTACTGTCCGACAACATAGTGTAATTATATTGAATACAACAGCTCTCTCCGTATCTACTTACCGTACTGTCCGACTACATAGTGTAATTATATTGAATACAACAGCTCTCACCGTATCTACTTACCGTACTGTCCGACTACTTAGTGTAAGTATATTGAATACAACAGCTCTCTCCGTATCTACTTACCGTACTGTCCAACTACATAGTGTAATTATATTGAATACAACAGCTATCTCCCGTATCTACTTATCGTACTGCCAATCTACATTGGGAACGTATACTGATGCATGTTTATCTAGTTAGTGTTCCACGACACACTGAGTAATCTGTCCCGGTGCCCTGACATAAATTTATTAGGAGTAACCTCCCCTTCGGACCACACATGGAAACATTAGTCCGTACAAAAGTAACACGGCCTACTATCTGATCTGCTTATATCAACTAGGTATCCTAGTAACTCTGGGTAGCTTACAAGTATGCCGATAATGAGCCTGGAACCCTGCCCAATGTGCACAACAATGCACGGTACCCCTCCCAATGTGCACAACAATACACGGTACCCTGCCCAATGTGCACAACAATACAACAATGCACGGTACGTCGCCCATTGTGCACAACAATACACGGTACCCCGCCCAATGTGCACAACAATACAACAATGCATGGTACCCCCCCCAATGTGCACAACAATGCACGGTACCTCGCCCAATGTGCACAACAATGCACGGTACCCCGCCCAATGTGCACAACAATACACGGTACCCCGCCCAATGTGCACAACAATGCACGGTACCCCGCCCAATGTGCACAACAATGCACGGTACCCCGCCCAATGTGCACAACAATGCACGGTACCCCGCCCAATGTGCACAACAATACACGGTACCCCGCCCAATGTGCACAACAATGCACGGTACCCCGCCCAATGTGCACAACAATGCACGGTACCCCGCCCAATGTGCACAACAATGCACGGTACCTCGCCCAATGTGCACAACAATGCTCGGTACCCCGCCCAGTGTGCACAACAATGCACGGTACCCTGCCCAATGTGCACAACAACACAACATTGCACTAAGCGCATGATTCCGTCCAACCACTTATGGCCCCTTACTTACAGATGTCAGATAGTCCACAGGAAGAACAAGATGTGCTCTTTGAATATACACCCACACATAGGTCATTTACAAGCAGCAATATAACACATAATGTAAATAACGCAGCATGGCAAAGATATCGCATCACGTTTTTCTTAACATACATCATTGAGTATTACACACACGCCAGGTATCTCGCCAGGGAGAGCCAGTACATCATTGAGTATTACACACACGCCAGGTATCTCGCCAGGGAGAGCCAGTGACATCATTGAGTATTAAACACATGCCAGGTATCTCGCCAGGGAGAGCCCGTATGGACACCATATTAACATACATCATTGAGTATTACACACACGCCAGGTATCTCGCCAGGGAGAGCCAGTACATCATTGAGTATTACACACACGCCAGGTATCTCGCCAGGGAGAGCCAGTAATCATTGAGTATTACACACACGCCAGGTATCTCGCCAGGGAGAGCCAGTATGGACACCATATTAACATACATCATTGAGTATTACACACACGCCAGGTATCTCGCCAGGGAGAGCCAGTATGGACACCATATTAACATACATCATTGAGTATTACACAGACGCCAGGTATCTCGCCAGGGAGAGCCAGTATGGACACCATATTAACATACATCATGATTATTACACACAGCCAGGATCTCGCCAGGGAGAGCCAGTATGGACACCATATTAACATACATCATTGAGTATTACACACACGCCAGGTATCTCGCCAGGGAGAGCCAGTATGGACACCATATTAACATACATCATTGAGTATTACACAGACGCCAGGTATCTCGCCAGGGAGAGCCAGTATGGACACCATATTAACATACATCATTGATTATTACAACGCCAGGTATCTCGCCAGGGAGAGCCAGTATGGACACCATATTAACATACATCATTGAGTATTACACACACGCCAGGTATCTCGCCAGGGAGAGCCAGTATGGACACCATATTAACATACATCATTGAGTATTACACACGCCAGGATCCGCAGGGAGAGCCAGTATGGACACCATATTAACATACTCTTGATTACACACACGCCAGGTATCTCGCCAGGGAGAGCCAGTATGGACACCATATTAACTACATCATTGAGTATTACACAGACGCCAGGTATCTCGCCAGGGAGAGCCAGTATGGACACCATATTAACATACATCATTGAGTATTACACACACGCCAGGTATCTCGCCAGGGAGAGCCAGTATGGACACCATATTAACATACATCATTGATTATTACACACACGCCAGGTATCTCGCCAGGGAGAGCCAGTATGGACACCATATTAACATACATCATTGAGTATTACATACACGCCAGGTATCTCGCCAGGGAGAGCCAGTATGGACACCATATTAACATACATCATTGAGTATTACACAGACGCCAGGTATCTCGCCAGGGAGAGCCAGTACATCATTGAGTATTACACACACGCCAGGTATCTCGCCAGGGAGCGCCAGTATGGACACCATATTAACATACATCATTGATTATTACACACACGCCAAGTATCTCGCCAGGGAGAGCCAGTACATCATTGAGTATTACACACACGCCAGGTATCTCGCCAGGGAGCGCCAGTATGGACACCATATTAACACAATTCACATATCATATGATAAATGTATGACTACATAAGCTTCATTATAACAGACCTGAGATATATACGTAGTAGTAACTAACATTAGACATGACAACTATATGGCTAACATATCACTATGAAAGCATATGTTGCCTTTGAATGAATGCTTTATATGCACGTTTCTTATATCTGAAACATGTTCATTGCTCTATAATTATACATGTATATAACAATCACAATCGTTGTACAAATATAAATTTAGCAAATGGGTTGGGCCACAAGTTCTAACAACATTAGTAGTTGGCCCTCCTCCCCATAACATAAATTCAGAACAATAGAATGTAAGTGGCGTAGTTAGTGCTGAAAACATGTGCATAATGCATTTTACAAGATTTAATATAGTTAGTCTGTGAATTTTCAAAGACATGTGCTAGTTTGCTCAATCTACTGATTTCCCGTTTCTCCAAGAATTCTAAAGTATTCAGTTGTCATTAATGAAACAAACTTAAAATTACTAGGATGATTCCAATAGTATTTATTTATATATTGTATACGGCACAGGCACGCGTAACAGTAGTTTCATAGAATAATATAACCCCACTATGAGGCTCTAGTTACCTCCCCTAACGTTATTCCACAGATAAGGAATGTTAATGACGTGTTAATAACGTTCACGTGTTGGACTATGAATAATGTAGCTGTAGAAATAATTTAAAAAAGAAGTTTATATAGAAGACATAGTTTTATATAGTTTTGTTTAATCATATGTTATTGCATTCATTCTATATATACAATGTTCAGAACAAAACAAATGAACACACTTGTATAATTATGCATAGTATATAAGTTTAATCATATGTTATTGCATTCATTCTATATATACAATGTACAGAACAAAACAAATGAACACACTTGTATAATTATGCATAGTATATGCGATTTATGTCCCTTGTTGTGCACAATAATTGTCAATAAATGTTGAAGCAAATGGGTTGGGTCACACAAGTTGTAACAACATTAGTTAAGGCCCTCCTCCCCAAAATACTAGATTGTAGCAAACAAAGTGACTGAATATATGAGTTGTGCAAATACTAAAATTGATGATTACTAATAGAAAGGGGAAATGAAGAAGAAAATTAGCGAAATATAGATAACAAGAATTTAGAACCAAACCATAGAAGTATTGGCCTAAGAAAGTTAAATAAAATAATTGCGAGCAAAAATAGGTATAGTATAATTTAAGATAAAGCAGATGCTTTTTTTATCTTTTCTATATAGTTGTTTTCAACCGTATATATTATTTAAAAGATGACAACGAATAGCGATTACACTATTCGAATATTCGGTCGGGAAGGTATTCAAATATTGGAATACTCAAAATCACTGAAACTCTTATAAAACTTGCCAAACTAACTTAATTTCTGTTTTACGTGTAAACGTCATCTTCTTCAAATGATTATTCAGATTGATATTGTACCCGAATATTCTAAGTCCAATTTGCATAGATTACACCTAGCAGTTTTCATATTCTCAGAGCGATTCAAGCAGTTACAAACGTGTGACTGAGCGGGTGGCATTTTTGAGGACAATATAATATTTTTTCCGAATATTCGAATACTGGAATAGTATTCGGATGTTCGGACGTTTGATTGAATATTCGAATATTCGTTGCCATCCCTACTTTATGTTAATGTTGAACAGTTTACGGACAAACGGACTGCAGCACACTACCGGATGGTAAATACCAGATTGGCTGCAAGGTTTACGATGTGTGTATAAACAATACGTTAACAACAATAGAATGTCACTGGAAGCATGTTTACAATAATATCACCCAACAGTGCGACCTGTAAGTACTTTCAAGTTATGTGCGTTACGTATAGCTCGGTAATTATGTCTTAACGATACTTGGCTGTCCGATAGCGCAGTGGTTAGCGCGTTCGCTTCTCACCAATGCAACCTGGGAAGTTTGTGAGATGGTACGGTGGTCGCCAGATTGGACAGGTGGGTTTTCCCCGAGTACTTCTGTTTCCTCCTACACGAATGGCCATATACGCGTGCACCCGCGTCAACGAGAGTGATTAATATAAGTTATTAGAACTTGCTTCGCAATCGTTGTAAAATAAATAAAGTTTTAATCTTGGCACAACATTGTGTGTGCGAATGATATGGTGCATATAAAGATGATCACATGGTTATGAGTGCGTGCTTGGCCATGTGACATGGTTCGATTGATCGTCAGTTCTATGCTAGCCTTAGATCGTTTCGCAATCAATTTCGCTATTCATTGAGGTATTGCTTGGGGAATGGGAGCTATGAACGGGATCCGATATTGATTTAAATATTAAAATCGAATTGAATTCAGATTCGTTATTGTCATAAGTATCATGCAGTATATCGTAAAACTGAGTACGAATATGTTATCGTTTGGGTTTGGTGTATATATATGGAGTCGTAGCTCGTCGAATGATTGGAGACGTCTAAGGTCCACGAGATTAACGACATCGTTGCTTATTAATGTAACAACTCTATTATTCAACATAAAAGTGTGTTAGTTATATTATCAAATTATCGATGTCCGATTCGATTAATGACCATTTCGATCACTTCTTGACCATTTGTCATTATACCTAAAATTGTGTTAGTTTTAGTTATTTCATCAAATTATCGATGTCCGAATCGATAAATGACCATTCCGACCACTTCTTGACCAGTGGTCACTTTGCAAAAAAATCTATTCATATTTGGAAATTCTGTCAAACCCC
This sequence comes from Archivesica marissinica, assembly GCA_014843695.1. Lineage (NCBI taxonomy): Eukaryota > Metazoa > Mollusca > Bivalvia > Venerida > Vesicomyidae > Archivesica > Archivesica marissinica. Next base: position 24,511,364 of record CM026394.1, read on the forward strand.
TTTATGCAACCAACATCAGTGCATAACGGATATTATGTATTGCTGACATAGTCTGGTTCATGAGTGATATTGAAATCATGTGTTAAGTACACGTACTATTATTGTAGTGAGACTCTCGTGGCCCCACCCTGTGGACTTGTGCGCGACTGCTCCAACAAAACAGATGGAAGCTACACAGATTATACACTGAAATGTAAATCGTACTACACGTGCAGTCACCACGTGTATTTTGGACACAACTTCTGCACTCCAGGTATGGCTATGACATTCACTAGTTTACTCCCCAACCCTACCCCACCTCCACCGCACAATACAATGTCCGTTCATAACAGCCTCACCCAATCATGTACAATGTTAGCCCGAGTCTGTGACTCTAGATACCTCCACTGACGTTCATTCGTTAATGACGTAATGATGACGTTCACTTGTTGGACTAGTACAGTGTATATTGCATATGTACATGTAGCATATGTTATGTTAATGAATTCCTTGTGTAATGACATTAGATAAGCAGTACTTGTATCAGGATGAAAGAATTATAGCGATTATGTTTGCACGGTTAATCGTCGACAACAGGAGACCCCAGCACACGTGCAAGCATGGTTCGACATGTCCGTTGTGATATTCGGTCAATTTGGTTTAGTTTAAACGTATTGTATTCCGAAAATAACATACAAGAATAAAGTGCTGCAAAAGTAAACATTTCGATTGGAAAACAAGCATATTAAAATGCTTCTACTAATTCCAGTCCATTCCAAAATGTGTGTGTGTTTTTCGTTTATTTATCGTCGCTACCGGTTTCGCATATGAGCGATGCCTCCTGAAGAGATCAGTCATTTTAGATTTTTGAAGGATAGTGTAATGATATAGAAATAGACCCATTCCAGAGTCTCCTCTGGTTCTTTTACGTGCACGGTGTATTGTTGTGTGGTAGTGTGGTGTGGTGTGATGGTGTGGTGTTTAGCTGTGTGGTAGTGTGGTATGGTGTAGTGGTGTGGTGTTTTGTTGTGTGGTAGTGTGGTGTGGTGGTGTGGTGTTTATTGTGTGGTAGTGTAGTTGTGTTGTGTTTTGTTGTGTGGTAGTTTGGTGTGGTGTGGTGGTGTGGTGTTGTGTTGTGTGGTAGTGTTATGTGGTGTGGTGATGTGTTTGGGTGGTGGTGTGGTGTTTTGTTGTGTGGTAGTGTGGTGTAGTGTGATGTCGTGGTGTGGTGTGGTGGTGTTGTCTTTTGTTGTGTGTTGTGTTGTTATTAATGCTTGTGATGACACACAGTCTCCTCTGGTTCTTTTACTTGCACGGTGTAAAGCACCGACACGAGACCTCGGTTTAACGTCCCATCTGAAAGAGTGTTAATTTTATTAGGGTCAGACGGGGTGTGGAACCTGCGATCCCTGGATTACCAGTCCAGCATATTTACCTCTGGACTACAGATCCGCCTGCAAAAATGTTGCTTTGCCTGTCTTACTGACATTGTTATGTTATGTTATTATTCGGGTTTTACGCCTGCACCAGCACCATTCGGACTACATCGCCGGCGGGCAGTTTACCTAACAACACCTTTCCTGGGCAGGCTCCAGCGGTTAATCAGTACTTGGGTGCACCAACCTCCGTAAGACACTGCCAATTTTGTTTTCCATATAAATGAGACACGGCCTGAGCGGGGATCGAACCCGTGACCATAAGTGATGATACGTTACAGTGGTATACAAGTCAGCGACCTTAACCACTCGACCACGACCTTACTGACATCGTTGTCAAGTCAGCGTAAAATTGGTAAAAAACAAAACAGTTTTGCATTGTAGCAATCTTAGTATGCCAAGAATTCCCAATATAATCTTCCCAATAGTTAACAATATTGTATGCGGAAGGGGATTGGCATGCTTTATGCTGGCATGCATGTCCACATAAGATGTTGCATGTCATGTTGGCATTTCTATCTAGCAAGACGCGTACTATTTCGAACTACAGGACACTCCAGCGACTTGGCGTGGTGTCCGGATGTTCCAGATCGCTATATTATGAACTCACATTTGCGCAATCAATTCGCAACTACCACGTGTAGAAATAAACACTTTATTCATACCTGTTATTATAAGTTGCATTTTATGTTTTTAAGCCCTGCCAGACGTAATCAAACATACTTTCTCCCAGTTTCTGTTAACCTATGGCCATATTTTTTGCACCAAACGATGCATCTTGGAAAGCCGATATACAATCATTATTCCCTCGGTTTGTTATTATCATTGTCTTTCAGATGGGATGTTAAACCGAGGTCTCGTGTCGGTGCTGTACACCGTGCACGTAAAAGAACCAGAGCAGATTATGGAATCTGTATCATTGCACTATCATCCAAAAATCTAAAATGACTAATCTCTTCAGGAATCGTCGCTCATATGGGCAACCGGTAGCGACGATAAATACGTAGTAGAGTAGTGTTTAATATTAGTGTATGCTAGGAATCCAAGTGATCACATGTGTTGCATTTGAGTACACACTAGGTACATGTGTTTATATTTCAGGTACGGTATTTGAGCACACACTAGGTACATGTGCTTATATTTCAGGTACGGTATTTGAGTACACACTAGGTACATGTGCTTATATTTTAGGCACGGTATTTGAGTACACACTAGGTACATGTGCTTATATTTCAGGTACGGTATTTGAGCACACACTAGGTACATGTGTTTATATTTCAGGTACGGTATTTGATTACACACTAGGTACATGTGCTTATATTTCAGGTACGGTATTTGAGCACACACTAGGTACATGTGTTTATATTTCAGGTACGGTGTTTGAGTACACACTAGGTACATGTGCTTATATTTCAGGTACGGTATTTGATTACACACTAGGTACATGTGCTTATATTTCAGGTACGGTGTTTGATTACACACTAGGTACATGTGTTTATATTTCAGGTACGGTAGTTGAGTACACACTAGGTACATGTGTTTTATTTCAGGTACGGTATTTGAGCAAGCACTAGGTACATGTGTTTATATTTCAGGTACGGTATTTGAGTACACACTAGGTACATGTGCTTATATTTCAGGTACGGTATTTGAGTACACACTAGGTACATGTGTTTATATTTCAGGTACGGTATTTGAGTACACACTAGGTACATGTGTTTATATTTCAGGTACGGTATTTGAGCAAACACTAGGTACATGTGTTTATATTTCAGGTACGTTATTTGAGTACACACTAGGTACATGTGTTTATATTTCAGGTACGGTATTTGAGCAAATACTAGGTACATGTGTTTGGCCAGTCGATGCATATGCGCCATGTGGCAGCAAGGTCCAAGGTTTAGTGTCTCTTGTACATAGCCATGAAATGTAAATGTTCTAGACTGCAATAAAATATCAACTATTATGCTGCACGTTTATTTTATCTGTTTTATGATCAGTTTACTATGCTCCCAGAAACATTTCGAGGAAACCTAATTATACTATACATTCTATAGTTGTTATTGTGTCAGTCCGTCCGTGGAGACTGTGATCAGTGTTATTTCGCTGTAAAACCCTTACGATCAATTGCGCCATTGACGACATTGCGATTGATCAAAATACACAAAACGCTACAATTACACCTGGCCAACAAAACAAAAATGTGCCAGTCTTATGTCAACAAACTCCAAAGTTAATTTGAACAATCTTTGCAAATTCATTTACCATGTAACGTCGTAAAATTTGCTGTTATATGCCAATAGCATTGGAATATCCACAGGAATTATATGCTCTTTGTTAAAAATCCATGTCTTTGTATTGAAAATGTTTGTATTTGCTATAAACATATATATACATGTTTTATGCAATAAACGTGTTGAATTGAATTGAACGTATGCCCTTTTTGGAGATAGAGTTAATTTAGTTTAATCATAGTTGAATGCATTCATGCATATATATATATATATATACAATGTACAGAACAAAACAAATGAACACACTTGTATAGTTATGCAAAGCATATACGTTCCATGTTATTGTTTTGCACACGTTGATTGCATTCATGCATATACTCGATATATATATATTATTATATATATATATATATGGAATGGTCACACAATATTGGAGTGCGAATCCAGGGATAGTCCAGGCGTTGCAAAGCAAGGAAAGGGGATGTCAACCACCTCATTGTTTGGCTATTTGCAATTATGTTGGCCTTATATAAATTTTCACCCTGAAAAGAAAGCTGTCCGTAGCGTTACGGTTATATTGGCATTTACCGCAGCGGCAGCATGCAGTATCACATAGATCAAAAATAATAATTTCTAAATATCCATTTTGAACACCGAGACGTATTCGTTATTATGGACATAATGCAGTCAAGTATTCAAATGTCTATTATGATCACATCTTATGAATTCGACAAGGGCCAAATTAGAGAACACGTGGCCCGCCGCAAATATTCACTGCAGCCGCCCCACATACACCAGTCGAAACACATAATTACTCGATCTGCAAAAGTAAATGTCCATTCCAAGTCGTGTCAGAAATTCGGTACTTTCACTCAGTTTTTCGAGTTTGTAGATCGTATAAACCTCGCTTAGTGATGAAAATGAATTATTCAAATAATTTCCAAATAATGTGTAGCGTAACACATTTTGCTTTTACAGTGTTATTTATACGTGGGAGCTTGCATGTCTTTGCTTTTTTGCGTTGTAATGTCCGATTCAATAAAATAAATCTGCATTGTAGTGTATTGTCACGCTGGCTGGTGACGGTGTTATCGTTCGTTGAACTCTATTTATATTCCTGCACAGGTTACAGCATTACTGATATAAGCTACCATGCTGCTTAGCTGTTTTCGAAAGAAGAATATCGTATTATTTGAAATATCATATAGAAACAGACTGTCTATTATTTGCTGAATTATCAGCCATCAATATGACTTATTAGTAAAACGCGATAACTGTGGCCTTTATTTACCAATACTGGATTAACCCATAACAATGAAATAGTGAATTGGGATGGACATGGTATACGATTTATATCTAATATCGAAAGTTTGAATCAAGTAGCTACGTGGTATAGTGGATAAAACATGTGCATCAAAATATTGCTGTCCGGGATCGAATCCTGGACGATGCGTCATTTTTTATATTTGACAACCCGATTTCTTTACCTGGAGAAGGAATGCACAAGTTATTCGTAACATGAGTTTCGACTGCATCTTTTATGTACGTATATATGTGTAAGTATCGACAATGTGTCCGCTTCGTTTGAATGTATGTTGGTCTTTATTAGTGTATGCATTAGTGTTTGCGTTCGATTGATATTTCACTATCACGATACAAGGCATTAGGAAAATATAACACTGAGTTCTGCTTGCTTTGCATACTAGAAATAATGAGTTAGTACTGGTGCAACTAGAAATCTTATTGATTTCGTTTTTGCTTTCCAATGAAATATCTATATATCGAATGGTCACAAAACATTGGAGTGCAAATCCAGGGATAGTCCAGGCGTAGCAAAGCATGGAAAGAGGATGTCAACCACCTCATTGATTGGCTATTTGCAATAATATTGGCCTTATTTAAATTTACACCCTGAAAAGAAGGCTGTCCGTATGTAACATAGTTACCTTTTGCCTTACGCCTATATACATGTGTAGTGATTAATTACCTTATATTTTGATGACTCTCTTCATTTAATTATTTAAACATGTATGATTATATAATAGGACAACAGTCTTTTCAGTGTGTGTACGGTATGTCCTTTGTTGGGGACATATGATATACATGTCTGCACTTGATAAAATGGATGGAGGAATTCCATTGTTTGGATCACGCAAACATCAAATGGGATTTCACCAGGCATGTTGTGATAGAGTGCTTACTAAGCAGCGTACACACAATGAATTGACTGGTGCAAGCCGGAATTAATGCGTGGTTTGCAGAGATGTTGCACTATCTCTGGCAGTAGACACGGACGGGGTCACAGGGTCATGGAAACGCATGATCGTGTGATCAAGTCTATTTGATATTCCATGCCAAATTGTCAACAGTTGTCTATAAAACCATCTCGGACAGCTTAGAGAAGGGAGAGAGCCTGGTTGGTTACTATTGAGACTAGCGTCTCTGTGTTGGTTATAATGTCGGCTCTTAGATGTAATTAAATATTATTAAGACTTTTTTGTTGCTGTGATTACGTCCGGAGAGCCTCGCCGAGTCCACATCGTAACAACGGACGTCTTTTTGGTGCCTATGAACCGGGCTCAACCTTTGGTTAAGTCGCAGACACAACGCAATGGAAGGATTGGAGGTAGGAAAACTTTCTTCGATTTACTAATGTTTGTGTCACAAAATTGTTATTTTTTTACATGGAAAACGAAGTACATGTTGGCTGATGAGTGTTCTCTAACTACCTGTGGTTCTAAAATAATGTAGATAAATAACTTACTGCAATACTGTACGTGACTGGTGCTGGAGTATAATGAATATTCGAACCAATGCCATATAATTCCATACATTTTCACCATGAGTTAGGTGCATTAAAATCCATTAAAATCTGACACTACACATGGATGGACATGATTAGATTGTCATTATAATTGAAACACTTGTAATGTCCGCATATACTAGATATGTCTTAAAACAGATATTAAATATAATTGGAATGTGAAACTTGTCAACATTGTCTATTGTTTTGACAAATCGTGTGAAACATTTATGAATAAGCTGCTGGTTAAAATACAACAACTCTTTGCATACTACACTGCACTGTATAATCACACAGTTTAGTACACTTGTAAATGTATACATGTATAAGGTGTTATGGATCTGTACATGTTTCAAAGCAAACTGTTTATAATTGGAACCAAATTCTGCCTGTAGGTTTCACTATGAAATCAGCATATAACATCCACTAGTAGCACATTATGTAATACAGTGAGTGAAATATTAAATATATTTTTGGCACGTAATGTTAAAACAAGTACACCAATTTCAACATACTTAAATATAAGTATGAAAGTCATGTATTTTATTTTAGATGTATGGTGTTCTGTAAGAGATATTTAAAGGGAGGCAACCAGTACTATTCAAGATCATGTAATTTGACAATGTTTGTCCGTAATTTTAACTGAGTACAAATAGCACCAAAATGCATCAATCAGTTATTACCGACCAACCCATGTACGGAGGTCAAGATGAGGGTATGTCACCTTCTCAACCTCAGCAGCAACCTATTGACCCCACTGAAGCTGCGTTTCAAGCAATAAGGAATGATGTACGTCATGTGTCACTAATTCTAGGATGCCAGGGGGCTGCTAATACAATAAAATCATTCGAGGGAGTCCCGAAATTATACCATGATTGGATCAGAGAAATAGAGAAATATAAATTAATGGTCTTCGCGTCTGACCAAGATTGTGTTTTGTTAGCGTATCAAACATCCCGGGGCCCGGTAACAGGTTTTATACAAAGATATAGGGAGGAACACCCAGGTGTCAATTGGGTTACTTTAAAACAGGAATTGGCCAAACGTTTTAGTGAAATCCCTGATAAACAATTAGCTCTTACTTTGCTCCGACAAATCAAACAGAAGTTGGGTGAAAACATATACGTATATGTTGAAAGGTTACGATCATTCGCAGAAGCTGGTTATCAAGATCTTAATGCACCCGATGTCCAGAATCAATTGGTAGATATTTTTGTGAACGGCCTCATAAATAACGAAACGTTAAAAGTTTCTATCTTAACAAAAGAGCCACATAGATTAAGTGACGCCGTAGATATTGCCACTAAGGAACTCAATTTGAGACACCGAGTTGCCGTTGCCGGAGGTCAAACTAATCCTAAATTTCACTATTCACAGAATAGGGCATTAGAGGACCACCCCATTCAAAGTCAGATTAGACAGAGTGAAGGTCATATCCCCATGGAAATTAATCATTCCAGGGGTAGATATTGTTATAAATGCCAGGGGAGAGGGCACCATCCAAAGGACTGTAGAATTGTCCGCAATGTGGGGGTAACTTGCTATGAATGTGGGCAGCAAGGCCACATGACCAGGGAATGTGGGCAAACCCGACAACGTAGGGTCACGTATTTTAAGTGTGGTGAAGTAGGCCACATTTCTCCTGAGTGTGGAGGTAAGGCGATGCATAGAAACATTGACCAATACGGTGGTAAGCAGAACCTACCAGGTCAAAGAGGTCACATGCGGGGAAACTAAGACGCTCTTTCTATGGTGAGGTCGGTAGAAAGAGTAGAACGAATAATAAGACCGACACATCTAGAGATAATATTAATAGTCAAAATGGAAAACCTGTAACTATAAATGTTTCGGGAAGTCCTAATTCATGTTTTGATGATCAAAAGTATAGAACTCTAGTAGATAGTGGAGCACAACTTTCGAGTATGCATGAAAGGGTATATAAGGGGCTGAAAAATAAGCCTAGATTAATCAAAAGGCCCATTAACTTGCAAACAGCAGGTTCTACTCCCTTATGCGCCCTCGGATGCATAATTATTAAAATGAAAATCGGTGGTACCGTAGTGTTTCAAGAGTTTTGCGTTGTAAAGTCGGTCAACCATAACCTTATCCTAGGGTTAGATTTCCTCCAAAAGAATAATGTCAGGCTTTATTTTGACCTAAAATGTATGAGAATACAGGGGAAAACGTATGTTAGGTTAGAAGAGGATATTCACATTGCTAGTACAGTTAGAATGAAATATACTCAAGTAATAAAACCAAATAGTGCACAAATTTGCTATCGTAAAGTCCGAGAGCATCCTAATTTACAAGTAGGCGATTTATTTCAAATTTCCGAAATATACAGAGGTTTTATTGTAAATGAACCAGCTTTACACATTTTTAATTCAGTGACTAGGCTGCCGAAAAATAGGATTGTGCCAATATTAGTTGTAAACAAAACTAACACATTTTACAGAATACGTAGGCATGGCCTTGTAGCGCAACTTTCAAGTGCATCTGATACAAATGTAAAAAATGTCAACACCATATTTGATAAAAATCAACTTCCCAAGGTCATATATTTGCTAGATCTGGATGCACCTGACGAATATAGATCAAATCTAAAACAAATGGTCATGAAAAACCGGGATTTATTTGCAAGTAGTGACTCAGAACTAGGTCATACAAACGTTGTAAAAATGAAAGTAGATGTAGAAAACAATGAACCCATTAAATTGAGACCGTACAGGGCTCCCATAAACAATAGGCAAATAATTAGTAAAGCAATTGACGAAATGCTAGACGCATGTGTCATTCACAGATCTAGGTTACCATGGTCTTTTCCTGTCGTTATTGTTGATAAAAAGGATGGAACAAAACGGTTTTGTGTAGATTTTCGAAAATTAAACCAAATAACAAAGAAAAATTCGTTCCCTTTGCCTTTGATAGATGACATCTTGGCATTGCTTGGTAAGGCAAAGTACTTCACAAGTTTAGATTTAAAAAGCGGTTACTGGCAAGTTGTCATGGATCCTAAAGATCAAGAGAAAACGGCCTTTACCACTTTCAAAGGCTTATACGAGTTCAGGGTAATGCTCTTTGGTCTTTCCAATGCCCCTGCTATATTCCAGGAACTTATGTCGGTCGTACTTCAAGGTTACAACGACTTTAGTACTGCGTACTTAGATGACATTTTGATATTTAGTGCAACATTTGAGGAACACATGCAGCACATAAACATGGTTTTTGAAAGGTTACGTTCATACCATCTAAAACTGAAGTTGAAAAAGTGCAGTTTCCTACAAACAGAAACACGATACTTAGGATTTACAATCAATAAAGATGGCATCAAGCCAGATCAGAAAAAGGTTGAAGCAATTAGAACTTTGCCTACTCCTACTTGTGTGAGGGAGGTCAGGTCATTCTTAGGAATGAGTTCATATTATCGTCGGTTCCTTCCAAACTATTCTCAAATAGCGGAGCCAATCATAGCGCTGACAAGAAAACATGCACACTTTAAATGGACCAATGTACATCAAAAAGCTTTTGATTATCTGAAAGAAAGCTTAGCCATTGTCCCACTCTTAACTTATCCCAACTCTAGTCTACCTTATACATTGTACACAGATGCAAGCGACACTTGTGTTGGGGCATGTCTCACTCAAATGTGTGAGGGGGAAGAGAAGCCTATATACTACTTGTCTCACAAGCTTAGCAGAAGTCAATGTAAATGGTCAACAGTTGAAAGAGAAGCTTATGCAATACATTATGCATTATCAAAACTTGATTACTATTTACACAATGCACAATTTGTAATCAAAACAGATCATAAGCCACTCAAATATTTACTTGAGTCCCCGATGCAGAACAAAAAGATACAGCTTTGGGCATTGACAATGTCTGGTTACAATTGTACAATTGAATACATACCTGGTACTACAAACACTTGTGCTGATTTATTGTCAAGGCATCCAAGTAATACATCATCATTGCCCATCAATGATAATGACAATGATGTACATGTACAATGTGACACGGAACTTGATGTCAATGATAATTTGTTTGAGGTTAATGTATTGGACTCTACATATTTTTATCCAAAGGCATTTGCAAGTTGCAATTTACCTGAAGTCGATACTTTAAGAAAACCTGATGGCACTGAACCAGAAGTCAATATTAATGATAATGAGGTCAATGAGTCCGATGACTCCGAAATTAACATGCCTCTTGCAAAATTAGTTAAGAAAATGAGGAATGAAAGGTCAGATTCTGATAGCGAAGATGATATTCCCCTTATGGAACTTGCAAAAAGAGTAAAATGTCGGGAAAATAGGGAAATGTCCAATTCGCCGGGTAGTGTCAATGACGCTGATCAAAATGTAAATAATGATAATTATCATGAAAACATGGAAACCCAGGGTAATTATGAAACACGCATTTCAATGTCAGATAATGATGAACCTATGTCGGTAGATATCGACAACATTGAATGCAAGGTAGAACCAAAAATGTCAAAATATAGTGGGAACAATCACAAAGTTAAAACTTTGTTGAGGTTAATCTCAGATATGCTATAGAAACCTTGAGTTAGGTTGTACAGAACTCGTTAAAGTCGCAAAGTAGTTATTATGACTACATGTATGCATTCTCTTTTCTTAATATTAGTATTTTTGTGTGTGTGTGTGTGTGTGTGTGTGTGTGTGTGTGTGTGTGTGTGTGTGTGTGTGTGTGTGTGTGTGTGTGTGTGTGTGTGTGTGTGTGTGTGTGTGTGTGTGTGTGTGTGTGTGTGTGTGTGTGTGTGTGTGTGTGTGTGTGTGTGTGTGTGTGTGTGTGTGTGTTGTGTGTGTGTGTGTGTGTGTGTGTGTGTGTGTGTGTGTGTGTGTGTGTGTGTGTGTGTGTGTGTGTGTGTGTGTGTGTGTGTGTGTGTGTGTGTGTGTGTGTGTGTGTGTGTGTGTGTGTGTGTGTGTGTGTGTGTGTGTGTGTGTGTGTGTGTGTGTGTGTGTGTGTGTGTGTGTGTGTGTGTGTGTGTGTGTGTGTGTGTGTGTGTGTGTGTGTGTGTGTGTGTGTGTGTGTGTGTGTGTGTGTGTGTGTGTGTGTGTGTGTGTGTGTGTGTGTGTGTGTGTGTGTGTGTGTGTGTGTGTGTGTGTGTGTGTGTGTGTGTGTGTGTGTGTGTGTGTGTGTGTGTGTGTGTGTGTGTGTGTGTGTGTGTGTGTGTGTGTGTGTGTGTGTGTGTGTGTGTGTGTGTGTGTGTGTGTGTGTGTGTGTGTGTGTGTGTGTGTGTGTGTGTGTGTGTGTGTGTGTGTGTGTGTGTGTGTGTGTGTGTGTGTGTGTGTGTGTGTGTGTGTGTGTGTGTGTGTGTGTGTGTGTGTGTGTGTGTGTGTGTGTGTGTGTGTGTGTGTGTGTGTGTGTGTGTGTGTGTGTGTGTGTGTGTGTGTGTGTGTGTGTGTGTGTGTGTGTGTGTGTGTGTGTGTGTGTGTGTGTGTGTGTGTGTGTGTGTGTGTGTGTGTGTGTGTGTGTGTGTGTGTGTGTGTGTGTGTGTGTGTGTGTGTGTGTGTGTGTGTGTGTGTGTGTGTGTGTGTGTGTGTGTGTGTGTGTGTGTGTGTGTGTGTGTGTGTGTGTGTGTGTGTGTGTGTGTGTGTGTGTGTGTGTGTGTGTGTGTGTGTGTGTGTGTGTGTGTGTGTGTGTGTGTGTGTGTGTGTGTGTGTGTGTGTGTGTGTGTGTGTGTGTGTGTGTGTGTGTGTGTGTGTGTGTGTGTGTGTGTGTGTGTGTGTGTGTGTGTGTGTGTGTGTGTTGTGTGTGTGTGTGTATTTTTCGGATAAGGATGGTTCTCATTTTGTTTGTGTCTATTTCACAATTCTATCTTAATGAAGCAATGTTTGTTCGCGAGAATGTTGTTTTTAAAAAGACGAATGATATACACGTAAATGAAGGGCGTTGGTTGGTTACGTTGGTTCATGATTTAAAGCCTTATAAATCATTAGTACGCATAATTTATGAAGATTTGTTAGAATTAAAGGAAATCCCGATGATTGAATTTATAAAGCATGTTAAAAAGTACCAGCTCATAACTATAAAGAACAGTCGCAGTTATTTTCATTATGTAGTCATAGGGATTGTGTTAGCAATTATTGTAATCATTGTAATTTGTTGTAAAACAAACATCAGCCAACGACTTCAGTTTTCCAAATTTATAACATGTTTAATTAGTAGACACAACCATAGTGATTCAACGAATTCTCCTACTCCATCCACGTCGCCATCCCTGGAAGATATGTCGTTAATGGCTGATGTACACACCGTTAATGAAGAACAACTGGTCGACTCGTTACGAGGGGACGACGATATCATTTCTCAGGGGCAACATCCCCCTGTGACCAGTGAATTTCAGGCTTCACAATTTACGTCAATGCGTGGAGGCTTGAATCGTAGAGGAAGTATATTGCTACATGCGTTGAGGCGAAATCAAGACAGACAACAGCTGCGACAATGTGCACTGAGTAATACGACGTCGTAAAATTGTAAATAAATGGAGAACTGTTGAAGATATTATTGTGTACAAGTTGGATTTATTGTAAATAATGTTCAAATAGTGATATAAACAATGGACTTAGCATACATCCAGGGAGTGGCCCTCTTCGTTACCCACAAGGTGACATATAAGACCGGCTCGTTGGATTGTTATGAACAATTAGTCACCGTTTCACCATTTTATCATAATGACACTTATGACTGCTATGTTTTATTTGAAGAATATTGGAGATGACATAGCATCTATGATAGAGGCATCAAAACAAATGGATATACTTTTGGCAACGACTCGTTCACAACAGCAACTGATAAAACATCAATGTCAGACAATTGAAAACCAACAAAAATTCATCAACGAACAGCATGAAATGATGATTCATCTACATAAACAACATGTGGACTATATCAATGAGCAATCAGAGCAAATCGATAGAATGTTTAAAGCTTGCTTTGATGTCAGAGCTACAAAACGATCCTCAATAAATAAGCAACGATAAACTTAACTGAAATAATATAATAACTTTACAACGTCGAAATAACTTTACTACCACTTCGGACTTGCGGATGAAACAATCAAATATTCATCTGCTAATTGGACTAAGCACTTCATTTATATATGAAGTCATGATCATGTCTTGGAAAATGACACGCTTCGTTCATAAGTGTGTCATACATTCGTTTGGGTACAGCGGGCCTCCTGGCCAGGTATATTATCATGTCACGTCCAACGATAACGTACCTTAGGCGATGTTACCAACCCATGATGTCACGAATACCACCGTCAACGATGACCTTACCACCAACTAGAAACATTGACAATTTAACTTGTTTTATTAACTGCATGTTTGCGTGTGTTACTTTTGTGTTTTATGTTCAAGTTATTACGCGTGTGTTTAAGCATATAACACTTGAAGCGCATAGCCTTATATGATGATATAATATGTCATGTACACCGAATGCATATTGGTGTCAACAATTTCATAGTAACATTTTATTATTATTTGTTTATTATTTTAATGTATATTATGACGTAGGCACATAGTAGCTTTGTTGGTATTGTGCTGGTCAGATTAATTAAAACTAATTAATCTTCTGATCAGCGGAGGAGTGTAACATAGTTACCTTTTGCCGTACGCCTATATACATGTGTAGTGATTAATTACCTTATATTTTGATGACTCTCTTCATTTAATTATTTAAACATGTATGATTATATAATAGGACAACAGTCTTTTCAATTTGCTGTTATATGCCAATAGCATTGGAATATCCACAGGAATTATATGCTCTTTATTAAAAATCCATGTCTTTGTATTGAAAATGTTTGTATGTGCTATAAACATATATATACATGTTTTATGCAATAAATGTGTTGAAGTGAATTGAATGTATGTCCTTTTTGGAGATACAGTTAATTTAGTTTAATCATAGTTGAATGCATTCATGCATATATATATATATATATATACATACAATGTACAGAACAAAACAAATGAACACACTTGTATAGTTATGCAAAGCATATACGTTCCATGTTATTGTTTTGCACAAGTTGATTGCATTCATGCATATACTCGTGTATATATATATATATATGGAATGGTCACACAAGATTGGAGTGCGAATCCAGGGATAGTCCAGGCGTTGCAAAGCATGGAAAGGGGATGTCAACCACCTCATTGTTTGGCTATTTGCAATTATGTTGGCCTTATATAAATTTACACCCTGAAAAGAAAGCTGTCCGTAGCGTTACGGTTATATTGGCATTTACCGCAGCGGCAGCATGCAGTATCACATAGGTCACAAATAATAATTTCTAAATATCCATTTTGAACACCGAGACGTATGTCAATTCGTTATTATGGACATAATGCAGTCAAGTATTCAAATGTCTATTATGATCACATCTTATGAATTCGACCGGGGCCAAATTAGAGAACACGTGGCCCGCCGCAAATATTCACTGCAGCCGCCCCACATACACCAGTCGAAACACATAATTACACGATCTGCAAAAGTAAATATCCCTTCCAAGTCGTGTCAGTAATTCGGTACTTTCACTCAGTTTTTCGAGTTTGTAGATCGTATAAACCTCGCTTAGTGATGAAAATGAATTATTCAAATAATTTCCAAATAATGTGTAGCGTAACACATTTTGCTTTTACAGTGTTATTTATACGTGGGAGCTTGCATGTCTTTGCTTTTTTGCGTTGTAATGTCCGATTCAATAAAATAAATCTGCATTGTAGTGTATTGTCACGCTGGCTGGTGACGGTGTTATCGTTCGTTGAACTCTATTTATATTCCTGCACAGGTTACAGCATTACTGATATAAGCTACCATGCTGCTTAGCTGTTTTCGAAAGAAGAATACCGTGTTATTTGAAATATCATATAGGAACAGACTGTCTATTATTTGCTGAATTATCAGCCATGATTATGACTTATTAGTAAAACGCGATAACTGTGGCCTTTATTTATCAATAAATATTTATATTATAAATAATATATTATTTACCATAGCAATGAAATAGGGAATTGGGATGGACATGTTATACGATTTATACCAAATATCGCATGTTTGAATCAAGTAACTACGTGGTCTAGTGGATAAAACATGTGCTTCGTAATATTGCTGTCCGGTATCGAATCCTGTACGATGTGTCATTTTTTATATTTGACAACCCGATTTCTTTACCTGTAGAAGGAATACACAAGTAAATATATTTGTAACATGAGTTTCGACTGCATCTTTTATGTACGTATATATGTGTAAGTATCGACAGTGTGTCCGCTTCGTTTGAATGTCAGTTGGTCTTTATTAGTGTATGTACTAGTGTTTGCGTTCGATTGATATTTCACTATCACGACACAAGGCATTTTCTTCTGAAGCGATTTAGTACTCCGCCATGGACGGTCCTAAGCCCGACTGAGAAAGGAGCAAGGTTGTGCGTAGGGCCAGCATTCCTAACACGTAAAACAACCACACGCTACAGAAACCAACACCACAGCAACTACTACGGACCAAGAGGAGAGCTTATGAAACAGAGCAATCTGCGGACAAATCTTCTCTCCCCTAAGAACGTCTCACGGATCGGATTTTGGAATGTACGAACACTATACGAAACGGGAAAAGCGGCTCAGGTGTCCAGAGAGATGGATAGGTATAAAATAGACATGTTAGGACTAAGTGAGGTACGTTGGACCACAGCAGGAAAGGTTACATTGGCAACAGGACACACGCTTCTATACTCTGGAACAGCAAATGAGAACGATGCACATCGCAACGGAGTTGGACTCATGCTTACCAAGAAAGCGCACACATGTCTTTTGGAATGGGAACCAATAAGTGACAGACTACTGACCGCCAGATTTCACTCTAAATTTCAAGAAGTTACCATCGTCCAGTGCTAGGCACCAACCAACGCTGCAGACATGGACGCCAAAGAAGACTTCTACCAGCAGCTTCAATGAGTGTTAGACCGGGTGCACAAGAGGGACATCACCATTGTTATGGGTGATATGAATGCGAAAATTGGAGGAACCAACACTGGTAGAGAGACCGTCATGGGAAAGGAGGGACTCGGGACCATGAATGAAAATGGGGAACTCTTCACCGACTTCTGTGGGCTAAATGATCTTGTCATCGGTGGAACTATCTTCAAGCACCGCAACATTCACAAGACCACTTGGACATCACCCGATCAGGCAACAGAGAACCAGATCGACCATGTCACGATCTCAAGAAGATGGAGGAGGACTCTCACGGATGTCAGAGCGTATCGAGGAGCTGATGCAGGTTCCGACCATGAACTAGTCATCGCCAAACTACAAGTCAGAATTGCCAGTGCAAGAAAGATGGGCATCCAGCAGAACAAGCGATACGCAACATCCAAGCTGAACAGGTTTCAGGCCCTAGCCGACTTAGAAGACGGATCGCTAGAAAAGAAGTAGGACCGCGTCAAATGCTCTTTCACAACAACATGCGAAGAGAAGCTGGGATTTAGAACGAAGAAGTACAAGACCTGGCTCACAGACCACACCATCCAGATCATTGAAGAAAGAAGAAGAATTCGACACCGACTGAAGCAGGCGAAACCCAGAGCACAGAAACAGAACATCCAGGGAGAATACAGCACCAAGAACAAAGAAGTCAAGACGAGCGCACGACAAGACAAACGGGATCAAGTAGACACGCTGGCTGGACAAGCACAGGAAGCAGCATACCACAACGACATGAAGACCCTATGCAGCATAACTAGACAACTTTCCGGCAGAAGGAGCAATCCCAACAAACCAGTGAAGGACGTTGATGGTAACACCCTCTCCAAACCAGAAGTCCAGATGACAAGGTGGAAGGACCATTTCAAGGAACTACTCAGCCGTACACATGTGACCAACCCACCAGACATAGCAGACGGACCAGAACTGGAAGTAGAGATGGGACAGATCACAAGGAATGAAGTGACAAGGGCCATCAACAAGATCAAGAATGGGAAAGCACCGGGGCCAGACAACATCCCACCAGAAGCACTGAAGGCATCGACTGAGACCACAGCAGCACTACTACTAGACCTTATACAGCAAGTCTGGGATGAAGAAGTGGTTCCAGAAGAATGGAGAGTAGGGCACATCGTCAAGCTACCCAAGAAGGGTGACCTCAGCAACGCCAAACTGAGGAAAGAACAGGCAGGATTCAGGGCAGGAGGATCATGCACAGATCAGATAGCAACAATCCGCATCATCGTTGAACAGTCCATCGAATGGCAGTCTCCAATTTACATCAACTTCATCGACTTCAAGAAAGCGTTCGACACGATTGATATAGACGTCATATGGAGCATCCTCGGGCATTACGGCATACCAGGAAAGATCATCAACATTATTCGGAGCCTGTACAACAACACCACTTGCCATGTGATCCATGACATGAACCTTTCACAGCCATTTCCCGTCAGTACCGGCGTCCGTCAGGGCTGTATGCTCTCGCCTCTCATTTTCTCCGTCGTACTGGACTGGATAATGAGAACGACAGTAGACAGACCAAGAGGAATACAGTGGAAACTTACAGAGAAGTTGGAGGACCTCGACTTTGCGGACGATCTAGGCCTCCTGACCCACACATACCAACACATGCAACAGAAGTCAGAACGCCTACACACAGTTGCGAAGACTACAGGGCTGGAGATCAACATTAAGAAGACCAAGTGCATCAGGGTAAACGCGGCAAGGAACATACCCATTCAGATAGATGGCCATCCAATCGACAATGTTGACTCCTTCACCTACCTCGGCAGCGTCATCAGCAAAACAGGGGGAACAGAAGAAGACATCCAAGCCCGTATTGGGAAAGCACGACATGCCTTTGTGACGTTGAAGCCAGTATGGAACAACAATAACATCCACCTCAAGACAAAGCTCAGACTGTTTGAGACGAATGTTAAGACAGTCCTCTTGTACGGAGCTGAGACCTGGAGACGCACCAAGGGCCTTGACCACAAACTACAGTATTCATCAACAACTGCCTCAGACAGATCCTACGCATCAGATGGCCAGAAAAGATCACCAACCAGGAGTTGTGGCGGCGAACAGGACAGGACATCATCATCACAGACTCTATCACACAGAGGAAGTGGCGGTGGATAGGGCACACTCTACGACGAGACCAGCCCAACATAGCACGCCAAGCACTGGATTGGAATCCGCAGGGCACACGGAAAAGAGGTCGACCAGTTACGACATGGCGAACGACTCTGGACAGTGAGCTGCGCCGAAGCAGGATGTCCTGGGGGAAGCCAAGGCAGCAGCAACAGACCGGTCCAAGTGGAGAACAGTGGTGAAGGCCCTATATCCCAACCGGGGTGAAGAGGATTAAGTAAGTAAGTATTGTATTATCTAACGGAACGTTGCTTTGCCGCATGTCCCAAGCGTTACAAATGAGCTAGGCGTCTGAGAGAATACTCGTCGTGATAGCGCAGTGGTAGGGCGCTCGATTCAGGTGCAAAAAGGTCCAGAGTACGAGCACCGCTGGAGCCGTTAGATTGAGCCCCTAGGCAAGGCATTTAAATTCCACGTTCTTCTCTCTCCCCCGTTGCGATGGATTCCATCAGGAATGAGGTTTCGAGAATGATTGATATAAGTTATAAGAACGTGTTTCCCCAATGGAGCTAAGATACATTTGTATAAACGAGACCTGCAAAGATTTGGCAGGAATGTGTGTTGGGATCGAAAGAAAATGTTGACTTGTTTTTGCTATTGATTAACGATGAAGAGTTTAGATCAAATTTCATGAATACCGTAAACCGTCTTATATACGCCGGAGCCACGATGTTAGAGCTTTCATCTGTAGGAATAATTCGTGAATTTAAATTAAGCTAACTCCAGATTGTTTCCACCTGATTCGCGAATATACTTCTCGCAATAAATTATAACCGGCAATTAACGCGAAAATTAACCAGAAGCGAATAAATGTTGGTTTAAATTTAATTTTTTTAATGCCGATCGTACCATTTAAATGAGCTAAAGCTAACAAAGGAACCACAGAAATTTAACCCGAAATGATGTTCTATACAAGTTACAACCCTTGGCATATAAAATGTCTGATATATCCCGAAATGTGGAAGTGGAAGTCGTGATAGCGCAGTAGATGCGCGTTCGCTTCAGGTGCGAAAGGTCTGGAGTTCGAGCCCCGCTGGAGCCGTTACGAGTGTGCCCTTAGGCAAGGCATTTAAATTCCATATTTCCCCTTCTCTCTCCCTCGTGGCGATGGATTTCATCAGGAATGAGGTCTCGAGAGTGATAAATATAAGTTGTAATAACTTGTTTCACAATCGAGCAAAAATAAATTTGTATAAACTAAATGTATATCGATCCTATGTTACATATCAAAACCCTGTTAGTTAATTAATTACTTTATATTTTAAGCTGACCTCTATAAACTATAGCTTTCGGTTCTAATCCTTTTTCATACATGTATGTAAATATTTGTGTAAATTGTACATTTGTATATGTTGTATCACTGTTTGAAATAAACTATGTTTAAACTAAATGGTTTTGTATTTGTTCGTGTCATTCGTTTATATATATTTTTCAACAAGAATGGCCCAAACATGATCCCGTATTACTTTATATGTTAAGCTATTAACGGCAAATGGTTTTGTATGGAATGCTGTTCGTGTCATTCGCTTAACTGTCGTATATATTTTCAATACCCACAACACAAACACAACGCATGTATACACCCATGACACAAACACAACGCATGTATACACCCATGACACAAACACAACGCATGTATACAACCATGACACAAACACAGCGCATGTATACACGCATGACACAAACACAGCGCATGTATACACCCATGACACAAACACAGCGCATGTATACACCCATGACACAAACACAGCGCATGTATACAACCATGACACAAACACAGCGCATGTATACACCCATGACACAAACACAACGCATGTATACACCCATGACACAAACACAACGCATGTATACAACCATGACACAAACACAGCGCATGTATACACCCATGACACAAACACAACGCATGTATACACACATAGCACAAACACAACGCATGTATACACCCATGACACAAACACAACGCATGTATACACCCATGACACAAACACAACGCATGTATACAACCATGACACAAACACAGCGCATGTATACACCCATGACACAAACACAGCGCATGTATACAACCATGACACAAACACAGCGCATGTATACAACCATGACATAAACACAGCGCATGTATACACCCATGACACAAACACAGCGCATGTATACACCCATGACACAAACACAGCGCATGTATACACCCATGACACAAACACAGCGCATGTATACACCCATGACACAAACACAGCGCATGTATACACCCATGACACAAACACAGCGCATGTATACACCCATGCACAAACACAACGCATGTATACAACCATGACACAAACACAACGCATGTATACACCCATGACACAAACACAGCGCATGTATACACCCATGACACAAACACAGCGCATGTATACACCCATGACACAAACACAACGCATGTATACAACCATGACACAAACACAGCGCATGTATACACCCATGGCACAAACACAACGCATGTATACACCCATGACACAAACACAGCGCATGTATACACCCATGACACAAACACAGCGCATGTAAACACCCATAGCACAAACAC
Source organism: Archivesica marissinica (assembly GCA_014843695.1). Lineage (NCBI taxonomy): Eukaryota > Metazoa > Mollusca > Bivalvia > Venerida > Vesicomyidae > Archivesica > Archivesica marissinica. Next base: position 24,532,537 of record CM026394.1, read on the forward strand.
AACGCATGTATACAACCATTAACAATAAATACTAACCTGTGATTTCGGCACTGACGTATCCGTGAGATTAATTAGTTCGCCGGAAACACTCTTGGGCACCTGGCCGTAATCCACTCCCGGCGACGGAGGTGCGTACGCGTCATGTATGAAATGCGTGTAGCTAAGAGTGTTAGGTGACTGAAGCTGTTGCGGGTACTGGATCGGATCGAGCGCATAGCTTTCTGGGACAGGATACTGCTGATAGTGGCCGCCATTGACTAGCTGTGTTTTGAAATACATTTGTCCACCAGGATCAACGGGCATGCTTTCATTAGTGTATGCTGCATTAGTTACATAGCTCAGTTCATCATTACTTCCCTTCATACATTCTTCTGGGTTACTTTTCCTTTTAGTGTTGTCCCGTTTTTCTTTGCGGTTGTTTTTCCAGGCATGTGATCTTTTATTTGTGAGCGTCACATCAGCCGGCGGGATCGATTTAAATTCCGGATTATTCCGGTTTACATTGGGCGCTGACACTTCTTCATTCTCTTTAATCGCATGTACAACCTGTTTTGGTTTTACGGAAATAGAATGTTCTGTTAATGAAGAAGAGCCTTCTGTTATTTGCACCGGTGCTAAATTCTCCGTAATACATGCCAGAGAATCGTTTTCCAGTTCATTATCTAATGTATTTACTAAAGTATCTAGTTTTCCATTTTTCAAGTTGTCAGTTTCGTTATTGTCTTCTTGTCCATGTGTTTCCGTATGTCTAGCACTTTGTTCTACAACATTATCAGTGTTGTTATTGGTCTGCATTACTAACGTTTCTGCAGTGTCCTGAACATCTATATTTCCCCCACTACCAGAGATGACTTTAATAGCATCTGTCACATGTGCATCAGCTACTTCATACTCAGCTTCTTGTTCGGTATCAGATTCGCTGTAACTTCCGCTTGATTCGCTCGATTCATCAGATAAACTCCCGAGCGTATCCACAGGTCTTGGCGATTTTGTGCTTTCAAATTCTCCTTCCGATGCCAGCGCATACAAATTAGAGTTGTGGGGCATTTCATAAAAGTCATGGTTACTTCGCCCTATCTTATACTTGCTATCATCTAAAGGAATTAATATTTTTGCACCGTTTGGGGCTATCGCTGTTGCGGTGCTTCTGGTCGGTACCATCGCAGTATGCATGTGAAAACGTTGCCCATAATTATGTGGAATATAATTATTCACATGTGGTGGTTGTGCAAATCTTTGCGGAATATAATTGTTCAAAGGCTGTTGTTGTGTAAAATGCTGTTGTTGAATATGTTCATATAACGGCGGTACGTGTTGATGATAAAACTGTGTTCCATTTGTCATCTCGGCATGATACTGTTCTTGATTATAACTGCTGGCATTCACATTATGAAAGCTAGCTGGTGTTTTCGTATTGTCAAATGGCTTAAATGTAGCAGACCGTCTGCTAGTTTTAATTCGTTGGCCAGTATTCGCTGTTTTGGTTTGTTCCGCATTTTCCATAATAATGGCAGATTTAGCATCAGGAAACTCGGTATGCGATAAAAAATTGCTTCCTACTCCTTGATTTCGCAATTGATGCTGCTTATGCACATTTCCGTCGCCTTGTTTATCTGTCGCATTGGTATCTTCTAAAGTGTTGTTTTCGACAACTTTCGCATATGTTGACGAATTTCGTATTGACTTAGCTTTCAATCCTATCTCTGAGTCGACCAGTCCGTTATCATCCGGTGAAATATCCAGTACGTTATTCTTAGTAACATTATTCCTCGGCTCCACGCGGGATACATTCGATGATGTATATTTCACTACCCTCTTTTGATTGTATTGTCTTTGCATTTCAAACAGTAAATGTATCTACATGTGCATATCTGGACGACACCATATTGTTTTATGTATGACGTAACGTCAAAATGGTCGATAAATGCAACGCCATTTGCCTTGCCATTTTCCCGCGTCATTTTTACGGTCAATGATTATAATGTATATTTATCTGTTTCTGACGGAAGATCTAACCGGGCAGTTCTTTCGCTTCATGTGCGAAAGGTCCGGAGTTCGAGCCCCGCTGGAGCCGTTACGATTGTGCCCTTAGGAAATGCATTTAAATTCCACATGCATCTTCTCTCTCCCTCGTTGCGATGGATTCCATCAGGAATGAGATATCGAGAGTGATCACTATAAGTTATTAGAATTTGTTTCGCAATCGAGCTAAAATAAATTTGAATATACTAACCGGGAAGTAGTCTTTTAAGCAGTATGTATTTCTGGTTAGTAAACTAACGAGGAACAATGAGGAATGATGTCAAATCACATCCCTAATGTTATCCTACATTTAGTTTAAACATTATTTATTTCAGTATTTTACATGTACATAACATAATTAACATTTTACATATAAATTAACAGCAATAGACTGAAAGGGATTAGAACGAAAGCAAACTTATATAGTTCTTCTCCATAACAATTGGTTGTTATATAATAGGTCGGAGCATAATATATTTAACACTGAAAATACGTGAATCCTAATCACGATATATGCTAAACAATTTCTCTATTATCCTACATTTCGTTTCGGTATATTGAATACTATGAGAATCGTCGGAAGATATTATATACATGTATTGCTATATATATAATTAAGGAATGAATTGCGGGTTAATAGTTTCCATCTGGGTATGAACTACATTGGGTGTTGTTAGAGTGTGTGGAGACCGAAGGCATCCGCGCTAACTTTAAACACGCCCAATACAGTTCATATCCCGATGGAAACTATTAACCCGCGATTCATTACTTATATTTACATTAATTATTCTTTTCAATGACACAAAGAAAATATAGCACCCCTTGCATTATAGATGGATTTAGTCCAGATTTACAACCTACCGGTTGCCGGAATAGATCGTCATTGTAACAGCGTAAACAGTTTTCTCCCAACGAAACACTGCCTAACACTGCGAATGCGCATGCCCGTAACTTCCAGTACGCATGTCAGCTATATATCATTAGTTGGGAACCCTCATACGAAAATGTGTGCAATCAGTGCATATAGATACATCGAAGGAAATGCAGTAGCGATATAAATATCATATAATAACAGAATAATTAGTGTTCAATGCTACATATGCCTTAACAGCATTGTTTTATATACTACATGTGTACGTATTAATATTCTCATTACAGACGGATCTGTAGTCCAGTGGTTAACACGCTGGACTGGTAATCCACGGATCGCAGGTTCGATCCCCGTCTGACCCTAATAAAATTAACAGTCTTTCAGATGGGACTTTAAACCGAGGTCTAGTATCGTTGCTGTACACCGTGCACGTAACAGAACAAGAGGATACTCTGGAATGGGTCTCTGTCTGTATCATTGCACCACCCTCCAATCATTTAAAATAACTAATCTCTTCAGGAGGCGTCGCTCATATGGGCGGGCTTATTAGCGACGATAAATTAACGTAAAACACACACAATGAGATGACAACTAACACGGGTTTGACTGTATTGATAAAAGTTTACATAGCATTAATATGTAATAGCGAGTGAAGAAAACCTCTGGAGGATAACATGCAGTATGAAATAGCAGACGCTATAGTTAAAACAGTATTGTAACAATTGTTCAACTTATTCGTTTATTCTATCGACAAGAACTGTATTAAATACGCGCGTGAAACCATGCTCCGGGCAACATTCATCGATTTTCATGTAGCAGAACCATTCGGCATTGCACATACCGAGGCAAATACAACACAAATCAAGCATCCATATTATAAGGCTTAGGTTGTTTCAAAGTAAAAAAGCAATTTGTCTGACTAGGACTTACTTCATGTATCTAGCGATATTATAGTGCCACAGTGTTATCTTAGAAACGGGAGTGGTGCCACGTGTTACGAACGTAATTCCAGGAAATTGTCTGTGACGTGTAAAATAAATCGGGATATTTAACAACGTATGTCTGCACGGTAAGTTCATGTTTCTGCGACACCGTTCTTGTTAGTCGTCGGCTAGAACGTCCAGAAAGCGGGCGACTATATCTGATGCGTTGTAGGTGGTGCATTATTAAAATTGGCAAACAAGTTCGGAAAATGGATGCGAGGAATTTACATACCTGGTGCGGGCCGTTGTCTAATGTTGCTAAAACTTGTGGCCCTAACCATTTGTATGTTCATGCTATGTATTGTATCTTTATGTGTATGACATGTCGACTATTGATTTGCAATAAACATATGATTAAGCTGAGGCCATAATAATTGTAAGGAAATAATACCTTTAAAGCGGATGGTTAATTAGCTGTTTACAACAACAATGTGTGATGTATAAAATGATAAAATGTTATATTATGAAAACCTAATAATAACTGATCCCTGGACAAGGAATTGAAAACCGAAATAAATAAATTGATCAGAAATGCCATTACAGTCTACATCCGTTATGTAGAATTCCGTCGGACTGAATAAAACACTTCGACATAACCGAAGTTTGACATAACGAAATTCGATATAAACTGATCCATTTATATATGTAAAATGATAGTGTCTGAAACAGGACTTTGATCAAGGTAACCGGAGAATTCGACATAACCGACTTTGACATAACGGATGTAGACTGTATAGGGAAACGTTTGTCAAACATAATGAAGCATTTAAATATGTGTTTATATATTTAAATATGTGTTTATATATTTAAATATGTGTTTATATATTTAAATATGTGTTTATATATTTAAATATGGGCACATCCGGCTAATTATGTGTGTATGTTTCGTGAATATAACTATCAATAAACGTCTGATAACCAACTACCATCTACAAGCCTACTTAACAGACACTTCATATAACTTCATGGGGGGGGTATGTGTATGCGTCGCGGCTAGCTAAGTCAATATCTAGTGTTTGCCCGTAACCCATTCAACCCCAAGTAACCGACATGGACTGGTGTATGATATTTTTAGATCAATAAATTAATAAGAGCATTACCTTTCGACCAGTTCATTTATCAAAATGGGTAATTTTATCTAAAAATAGTAATAATTATTACTGGCAAAAAGTGCAGATCCTGATCTACACTTTTGTAAGTCTATTTAGAGGACTGTAGCGTTGAAAGGGTTAAAGTGAAATGTTCCGGTTCGAACCCCCGCTTGGTTACACATTCTCACCCTGTGGCATTTACCTGTTGTATTTCTTTCTTTCTTATTTTCATAATAAACATTCCACATGAATAATCTTAAAACACACTCAGCCTCACTCAGTTCAAAGTGCTCTACTTAAGGTGGAACAATAACAATACAAACTATATCACATATTCTACTATTATTACTTCAGATGATATTGCCTTCATTTTCTTTGTTGGGCTACGGTTCTTGTGTAGTATATGTATGTGTATGTCAGTTGGAGAACTCGCTTGTTGTGAGGTACCGGGACGGGTGGGGCTATAATTAAATGATCCAATTCAGAATTTAAATTTTACGAAAAGTTTAATTCTTATTTATTTAACCTGGTTCAGATTCTGGATTAGCGTAATGCAGCCAGAATATCGGGGTATATATTAGCTAGTGCTGGATTCGAACGCACACCTAACCAGATTGGGTAGCCAATGGGTGAATTTTGAAACACCCAGTGCACCTATCCAGGTTGGGCAGCCAATGCTAGAGTTCTAGTTACTAGATTCTGTGAATGCCTGGCTGGCTTGAAGCTGATTTCATACTTATGTTCATGATCCCTCTATAAGTCATATCTGCACATTGTTATATACATATATATTTATTGTAGTTAATGGTCTCATTCCCCCTTTTCTACTCTACTAGACAATTTCATATATCATATAGTGCTAACAACTTATATTAATCACTCTCGTTGGCGCGGATGAAAGCGTAAATGTAGTCATTCGTGTGGGAGGAAACCGGAGTACCCGGAGAATACCCACCTGTCCGATCTGGCGACCACCGTACCATCTCACATACTTCCCGGTTCGAGGATCGAACCCGGGCTGCATTGGTGAGAAGCGATCGCGTTAGCCACTGCGCTAATCGAACAGCGTTAAAAGTATGTTGTCAGAAATATCGGATGAGAAATTATTTTCTTATTATGTTGTTGTTTTGTTGTTTCTACCAAAAACAAGACTATGCATCGGAATCTAGCAATGTTTTGTCGATTCACCGGCTGTCGCACGCATGCCTGTGTAGTCGATACACTATTGATTGTGAATATCGGTCGTGGGTGCTGAATGCACCACGAGTCTGTCTGACTGCTGTATTACACGTAATGGCACTTGTAAATGTCTGCTATGCAATTTATGGAATGTAATTTGGCTGTATTTACTGTATAATTGATCGAGAATTTATACGACAGTGTACAAGCTGTTACGACTGGTTGACTTTGCTTCTAGATTTTCTGAGGATAATTTCAGCGACAGATCTGTTGAGAGAAGCAGACGACTGCTACTCCTGTGGCAATTTCATTGAGTACACGTGAGTTTTCGCTTTGAAAAATGCATTTATCGATTTGTTGTTGAAAGTCTGATGTCAATATTTTCTATGGAATGTAAATTTACGTCGAGATCTGCTATTGAATGTTTAACGTTAAACTTTGGTATCAAATGTATGACGTCACGATTTACTATCGAATGTCAGACGTCGTAGAGTGATATTGAATGTCTCTGACGTCACGATATGATGTTGCTGTTAGACGTAACATTTATGCTATTGAATGTCTCTGACGTCACGATATGCTGTTGCTGTTAGACGTAACGTTTATGTTATTGAATGTCTCTGACGTCACGATATGCTGTTGCTGTTAGACGTAACGTTTATACAATTGAATGTCTCTGGCGTCACGATATGTTGTTGCTGTTAGACGTAACGTTTATGCTATTGAATGTAGCTCACGTCACGATATACCGTTGATATTTGACGTAGCGTTTATGCTATTGAATGTCTCTGACGTCACGATATAATGTTGCTATTTGACGTAGCGTTTATGCTATTGAATGTATCTGACGTCACTATATGCTGTTGCTGTTTGACGTAGCGTTTATACAATTGAATGTATCTGACGTCACGATATGATGTTGATGTTTGACGTAGCGTTTGTGCTATTGAATGTATCTGACGTCACGATATGATGTTGATGTTTGACGTAGCGTTTATGCTATTGAATGTATCTCACGTCACGATATAATGTTGATGTTTGACGTAGCGTTTGTGCTATTGAATGTATCTCACGTCACGATATAATGTTGATGTTTGACGTAGCGTTTGTGCTATTGAATGTACCTCAGGTCACGATATATGTTGATGCGTGCGTCGCGTACTTGCGTGCGTCGCGTGCGTGCGTGCGTGCGTGCGTGCGTGCGTGCGTGCGTGCGTGCGTGCGTGCGTGCGTGCGTGCGTGCGTGCGTGCGTGCGTGCGTGCGTGCGTGCCGGTTATGCTGAACATTTTAATGATATATTCTTGTATGTTGGACTTCAAAAATAAAATACACTGATCGGTTGAACAAATTTCAGTGCCACATTCACACACATACACGTACGTTTTCTTCCTTCCAATATTCCCTACATATGTAATGTACACTGACTGACTTCTTGCCATAATTACGAATGTTATGTTAGCGTTATTCCAGCGAACACATGTTCATTTTTATATAGTGGTTGTAACATTTGCGGAATATATCCTAGTCTGGATTAGATCAAATATGTGTTCTTTCTTTCAGTATGTGGTGAACAAATATTGTATTGTCTTCATTTATGTAGTTAATGTCAAAACAGGTGGAAATAATAACGTACGGAACCATTAGAACAATAGAAAACGAATCCGTAATACATGTATTTACGCTTTCATCCGCGCTAACGAGAGTGATTAATAAAAGTTGTTAAAACTTGCTTCGCAATCGTTGTAATATAAATAAAGTTTAAACTTTTTTCTTTTTTTTTAATTACAGCGTCAGCTTGCTACATATACTACTAGTATTATCGTATGGTTGCATAGTTCGATTTTCCACGTGAACCTTTAATTCTGTTCGTCCGTCTGTTTGCCCCCGGGGAACGGAGCTTCCCATCATGGAGCATAATGACAGTGAATAATTGCTTGATGGACACAATTGCCAAAAAATATTGCTAGCATACAATTGTTTTCGTTACAAAAACACTCAACATTCAAGATAAACAGTATATAAATCCATACTGTAACATGTTTAATATACTTGAATATTGTTGGAAAATCTATAATCTGTGTTTCGTTCTGCTCCGTAAAACAAATCACAATAGCAAACGAAAACTATTGAATATACAAAAGGAAGATGCCTGTTATATTAAGCTGAAAATATCGGAACGAACATCCGCCCGTCAGGCTAGCCCAACCTGCACTGTTCAACGGATTTGCCGAGACTTTCACAAATGCATCAACAATTGATTGCTGGGCTGCCTAGAAATCATTATGTGTGCGCCTACATAACATAATGGCAACTGCTGACGAAGTTTACAGAGCGAAATGCATGCGCGCAGATAATAAATACGTAACAAGCGGTATCCATAAATCTGTCTGCCTTTCCAATCGATACTGAGTCATTTCCTTAGGTAATACTTAATGAAGAATAGTTCACATAATGCCACAAACCAGACTTATATTTACATGTTTAGCAGTGCGACAGTTCCCACCAGACTGTTTATTAATGTGATAATCGTATAGTTAAGTTTCATTTTAAATCGATTGCGAAACAAGTTCTTGTAACATTAATTTAATCGCTCTCGAAGCCTCATTCCTGATGGAATCTATCGCGATGAGGGAGAGAGAAGAGGCAACGTGGAATCCATCGCCATGAGAAAAAGAGAAGAGGCAATGTGGAATCCATCGCCGTGTGTGTGTGGGAGAGAGATAGAGAGAGAGGGGAGAGAGAGAGAAAGAGAGGGGGGAGAGAGATAGAGAGAGGGGGAGAGAGAGGGGAGAGAGATAGAGAGAGAGGGCACTGATGGAATACATCGCCATGAGGGAGAGATATTATGCAAATGGTTTGGGTCACAATATGTTACATAAGCGGTCTAGAGGGTGGATCTCGCGTGACGTGGTAGTGTAGGCGACATTCACGTGATGTTACATAAGCGGTCCCAGTGGATCTCGCGTTCACATGTTTGTGTAGGCGACATTCACGTGGTGTTACAAAGGGGTCCGAGTGGATCTCGCGCCCACATGGTTGTGTAAGCGACATTCACGTGATGTTACATAAGCGGTCCGAGTGGATCTCGCGCCCACATGGTTGTGTAAGCGACATTCACGTGATGTTACATAAGCGGTCCGAGTGGATCTCGCGCCCACATGGTTGTGTAAGCGACATTCACGTGATGTTACATAAGCGGTCCGAGTGGATCTCGCGCCCACATGGTTGTGTAAGCGACATTCACGTGATGTTACATAAGGGTCCGAGTGGATCTCGCGTTCACATGGTTGTGTAGGCGACATCACGTGATGTTACATAAGAGGTCCGAGTGGATCTCGCGTCCACATGGTTGTGTAGGCGACATTCACGTGATGTTACATAAGCGGTCCGAGTGGATCTCGCGTCCACATGGTAGTGTAGGCGACAATCAGGTGATGTTACATAAGGGTCCGAGTGGATCTCGCATCCACATGGTTGTGTAAGCGACATTCACGTGACGTTACATAAGCGGTTCGAGTGGATCTCGCGTCCACATGGTTGTGTAGGCGACATTCACGTGATGCTGCATAAGGGTCCGAGTGGATCTTGCGTCCACATGGTTGTGTAGGCGACATTCTCGTGATGTTACATAAGAGGTCCGAGTGGATCTCGCGTCCACATGGTTGTGTAGGCGACATTCACGTGATGTTACATACGCGGTCCAGATGAGATATGACATGCGACTGCAGGTGAATCTACAATTTAGACGTGCTAGTTCAAGAGACATAAATAGACGTGGTAGTGTAGGAGAAATTGCACGTGTCAGTGTAGGAGAAATTGCACGTGGCAGTGTAGGAGAACGTGCACGTGTCAGTGTAGGAGAAATTACACGTGTCGGTGTAGGAGAAATTGCACGTGGTAGTGTAGGAGAAATTACACGTGGCAGTGTAGGCGAAATTGCACGTGGCAGTGTAAGAGCAATTGCACGTGGCAGTGTAGGAGAAATTGCACGTGTCAGTGTAGGAGAAATTACACGTGGCAGTGTAAGTGCAATTGCACGTGGCAGTGTAGGAGAAATTGCACGTGTCAGTGTAGGAGAAATTACACGTGGCAGTGTAGGAGAAATTGCACGTGGCAGTGTAGGAGAAATTGCACGTGGCAGTGTAGCCAACATTGGCGTGGTAGTGTATAGTACTGTGCACGTGATATGACATACGACTCGACATGTGGTAGCATAGAATGCATGACAATGTACGTGACCTTGCACTAGAGGATGTGTGTTAGTTGATACCTCCACATGTTTCATTGCTTTTTCATATTGCTCATGTTTCAGCTAAACCATGTCGGACATCCTTGTAGTGTTACCGCCGTTAACGACGGATGACTGTGTCATATTTGCCAAGAACTCCGACCGACCACCAACAGAGGTACAAGAGGTTATCTATTACCCGCAGGCGGACCATGCGCCGGGTTCAAAGGTCCATGTAAGTTACTATACTTGCTAAATGTGTTGTTATTTAAATACCATAACACTCAGGTTTTCCTGGGATACAAAACAATTATTAAAACACTTGATACGTTGCCAAATCCCCACAACTCAACTTATTTATATCAATACACTGCGTGCATTTTTGTTTTGAATTTGGAATAGTACAAACAGATAATGGCATGCAAGCTTTTGATAACTTCCTTCCATCTTTAAATTGCAATATGAAGACACAGGCGCCGCTCCGAGCATTGTTTCAGGCACGGATGGGCACCTGGGTCGGCCATCGACCTTGCGCAAGCCGGCTGAATACCTTCCACACATATAATAACCCGACCACATTAGGCTCGAGCCAACAGTGATAGGTAGCAAATAAGTGGGTCAGTAAGTACAAACTATTATCCCTTTTTATTCATATTGTAATACTGCAGCCTATTGTATCTGTATTGATGCAGACTACTATTCGAGCATTGAAGATCTCTCAGGTGTGTTTTACGTTTATTCATCGTCGCTACCGGTTGCCCATATGAGCGACGCCTCCTGAAGAGATTAGTCATTATAGATTATTGGAGGATAGTGCAATGATACAGACAGAGACACATTCGAGAGACTCCTCTGGTTCTTTTACAGTGTAAAGCACCGACACGAGACCTCGGTTTAAAGTCCCATCTGAAATTTTGTTATTGGGGTCAGACGTGGGATCGAACGTTATTCTTATTAAGGATATAAGTTATGTGCGAAATTCTCGTTTCTACACCGCATTAATATTGGCATTAAAGGCACACCCGACATATTTTCAAATATCACAATGAAACATGCATTGTCAGTTACTAACAATTTAATTATTTATATATATATATATATAATACTGGAAGTCGTTGTAGTGCGTTCGCTTCAGGTGCGAGAGGTTCGACCCCCGCTGGAGCCTTTACGAGTGTGCCCTTGGGCAAGGCATTTAAATTCCACGTCGTCTCTTCTCTCTCCCTCGTGGCGATGGATTCCATTAGGAATGAGGTCTCGAGTGTGATTAATATATTGTGTAAAAACTTGTTTCGCAATCGAGCTAAAATAAATGTGTATAAACTAATAGGATTAACTGTATTGTTTACGGACAATGGAATGCTTTGATTTTCTCACTTTTCATGTGAAAAATATTGCCTAACACCCCCTCCCCCATATCGATCATGTCTTTAAGTGTTGCATAACCTTGCAGAGCTACCGCTAATACAGTCGGCAACATTGTTATTTATTTCCCTGATTGTCTGCATGCGCTGTTCAAACCGGATACGGCTTGTGCAATGAAACGTTTGCATATTCTGTCTGTTCTGGCGCACAACTACCATATATCGCATACTTCCCGGATCGCATTGATAAGAAGATAGCGAGAAAACCACACCAGTCATGTTGTATTGAGATGCATCGAGGAACGTAGTCCATTATCAGTGTTTGTCCATTCATGTTTTCAGTGCACTTTTATTGAGATTGAGCAGACCAGCCATACATACGCCGTGGTACTCAGCAAGCCCGCCTGGTGCTGGGGTGCCGAAATGGGATCAAATGAACATGGTGTTTGTATAGGTAACACCTCCGTCTGGACGAAGCTCTGTCACCCTGGTGATCACGAGGAAAAACTGACTGGCTGCGATTTTGTTAGGTGAGCTTCCCCGTCTGACCCTAATAAAATGATTTGTCTTTCAGATGGGATTTTAAACCGAGGTCACCGTGCGCGTAAAAGAACCAGAAGAGACTGAGAATTGGTCTCTGTCTGTGTCATTGCACTGTCCTCCGAATATCTAAATTGACTAATCTCTTCAGGAGGCGTCACTCATATGGGCAACCGGTAGCGACGATAAATAAACGTAACCCAAAACAAATAGCCACGATATAACATGTCGAAGCCCAACGATGAATGCCTAAAACTGACCGTCAGTCACCTGACTAATATTACAACTTGACCTTAGCCAATTTACTTGACCACCACTCAGCTGACCCATAACAAGCTGAGATTATCCAATCCGAAGAGGAAATTAGTTTGTGTGTGGGGGAGTGTTTGTTTGTTTGTGGGGGGGGGGGGTTGTTTGTCGAATTCCTAACAAAATACTTCGACATAACCGAAGTTTGACTTACCGAAATTAGATGTAAACAGAGTCTGTTATATGCAAACTGATTGTGTCTGAAAACGGTATTTTGATCCGACTTCGAGATAACCGGATATTTCGACATTACCGTATATAGACTGTATATATAATTAATTATTCAACTCGGCACAATTAATAACCACAGTCATCAATTAATCATGTTCTGTGAACCTGATTTCAATAAAGCGAATGTTCTGTTCTGTTCTGTTCAAATTATTGTAAGTCGATAATATATGTATTTGTTGTTGCAGAACTCGCATACCACATTCCGGTGCTATTCATTTTCATCTTGATCAATATTTGTTTCGCTTGGCGTCATAAATTATTGATGTGTCCAAGGCATTCTGTGCTATGTTTTAATCTTGACTAATTGTTGGGCATTTTGTTGGAACATTACAGATGTCTCTCATTGAATTACAAGATAACAGAGGGTATCTAGTTCAAATTACAAGGATAACATGTCTGCTTTATTAATGACACTTTCCTAGATAAGAAATAAGAGCCGCGACATTAAGGTATGTCTATATTTAAACGCAACGGGGAAATTAGACGCAACGGGGAAAATTAGACGCAACGGGGAAATTAGACGACTGCTGTGCTCTTATATGGAATCCAACTATTGATCAGATAACAGAGAAGATTAGATTGATGTAAGGCAGCAAATCGCAAGATTATTCAACATAATACGCAATGTATATTTTTGGTTTTTGTTTAGCAATTTGGGGTTTAAAGTCGCCCACAATGTGTATGTCATATGGCGACTCTCCAGCTGCCAGTGGTGGAGGACGATACCGGGTGCCCATCCCTATCAGTGTTTCACACACACACACGGACGTGCACCCAGGTAGAACCACCGACCTGCCTCGTGTCAGTTGGATAGCCTCCTCATATGAAATAATCCGGGGATTTAAACCTACAGCAGTGAGGGGGTGATTTGGACCGTCAACGACCGTAAACCACTCTGCCACGGAGTCCCCCGTGTATGTGTTTTACTGCAATTTAGAACCCAATAAATGTATGTGTTTTACTGCAATTTAGAACCCAATATATGTATGTGTTTTACTGCAATTTAGAACCCAATATATGTATGTGTTTTACTGCAATTTAGAACCCAATAAATGTATGTGTTTTACTGCAATTTAGAACCCAATATATGTATGTGTTTTACTGCAATTTAGAACCCAATATATGTATGTGTTTTACTGCAATTTAGAACCCAATAAATGTATGTGTTTTACTGCAATTTAGAACCCAATATATGTATGTGTTTTACTGCAATTTAGAACCCAATATATGTATGTGTTTTACTGCAATTTAGAACCCAATAAATGTATGTGTTTTACTGCAATTTAGAACCCAATATATGTATGTGTTTTACTGCAATTTAGAACCCAATATATGTATGTGTTTTACTGCAATTTAGAACCCAATAAATGTATGTGTTTTACTGCAATTTAGAACCCAATATATGTATGTGTTTTACTGCAATTTAGAACCCAATATATGTATGTGTTTTACTGCAATTTAGAACCCAATATATGTATGTGTTTTACTGCAATTTAGAACCCAATATATGTATGTGTTTTACTGCAATTTAGAACCCAATATATGTATGTGTTTTACTGCAATTTAGAACCCAATATATGTATGTGTTTTACTCAATTTAGAACCCAATATATGTATGTGTTTTACTGCAATTTAGAACCCAATATATGTATGTGTTTTACTGCAATTTAGAACCCAATATATGTATGTGTTTTACTGCAATTTAGAACCCAATATATGTATGTGTTTTACTGCAATTTAGAACCCAATATATGTATGTGTTTTACTGCAATTTAGAACCCAATATATGTATGTGTTTTACTGCAATTTAGAACCCAATATATGTATGTGTTTTACTGCAATTTAGAACCCAATATATGTATGTGTTTTACTGCAATTTAGAACCCAATATATGTATGTGTTTTACTGCAATTTAGAACCCAATATATGTATGTGTTTTACTTCAATTTAGAACCCAAACAGTGTACTGTGCAAATTGGAAGGAAACGTAATGTACACGTATGTCATGAATACACTATATAGTCTGCCATTTAGGCTCCCCAATGGAAGAACATATAGCTACGCCCTTCCATTCTATTCGTACGTTCATTCGTCCGTTCGCTTCTCCTTATAGGGAAAATAATTATAAGATTATAAAAGGGTTTCAAATGAACTTGAAATTGTTGAATGTGTGTTTACGTTTATTTATCGTCGCTACCGGTTGCCCATATGAGCGACGCCTCCTGAAGAGATTAGTCATTTTAGAATGTTGGAGGATAGTGCAATGATACAGACAGAGACCCATTCCAGAGTATCCTCTGATTCTTTTACGTGCACGGTGTACAGCACCAACACGAGACCTCGGTTTAAAGTCCCATCTGAAAGACTGTTAATTTTATTAGGGTCAGGCGAGGGATCGAACCTGCGATCCCTGGAATACCAGTCCAGCATGTTACCACTGGACTACAGTTTACACGTGTAAATGTGGAAGCCCTAGCCAGTTGGTAACAACGAAACTGACATATATATATTGCGCGGACGCAACACGTTTCGACGTTTTTCTAATCGTTGAATGGGGTAGAAACAAACCATTAAATCGCAACGTAACAATATAACGTTCTTGAAGATAGCAGAGACGACTAAGCATCTGGAATTTTAATAGTTAATTATTTAGGTATTTTATTACGAGAGCGTGTCTATAGCCATAGATACGCCCCATGCAACTCTAACATATACATGTATGCACGCAGCCAAATCGTACCACACAGAACTCGACCATCTGCCTCAGCATGTACCCTAGTCATACACGTGGACTTTATTATTACGTCATTAACAGGGAGCTAAATAGAGCAACATAATGGGGCTACATGCACCCCACGCGGTGAGTTTCGATTTTATTGAATGACCCGGACTATTAATATATAAACACAGTTTACATGTAAAATCCTTTTTTATACTTGCTTAAAACGTCATTTTACCACATGCACAGGGCAGTCATATACAGTCTTCATCCGTTATGTCGAATTCCGTCGGACTGAATAAAATACGTCGACATAACCGAACTTTGACTTAACGAAATTCGATATAAACGGAGCCAGTTACATGTATATGTACAATTATATTGTCTGAAACGAACAAATACACTAAAATAGTATAATACCAGTCACGGGATGACGTTCAATAGAGAGTCACATATATTATATTGTTAAATCGAAGTTATCCGACATATAATCACGCCCAACAATCATTTTAAATAGCTGAAGTTGTGATATCGCTGTGGTAGCACGTTTCCTTCAGATGCGAAATGCCCGGAGTTGGCGCTCAGCTGTAGCCGTTACGATTGTCTCCTTAGATAAGGCATTTAAATTCCACATTGCCTCTCTCTCTCTCTCTCTCTCTCCTCTCTCTCTCTCTCTCTCTCTTCCTCTCTCTTCCTCTCTCTCGCTCTCCCTCGTGGCGATGGATTCAGTTGCTATGCAACCATGTCCGGGGTACCATCATCTTAGACAAAGTTGCTATGCAACCATGCCCGGGGTAACATCATCTTAGACATGTGCATTCAGTTGCTATGCAACCATACCCAATATTTAACAATAAAATTGTTGGTTTCCCATATTCATGCGAGTTGCTTATTTCCTATTACAGACTGGGTCTCGAAAGAGCTCAATCAGCAAAAGAGGGTGTAGACATTATAACCAGTCTACTTTCTGAACACGGACAAGGTGGTCTGTGTAGCGAAGACCACAATTTTGGGCAATGGACGTATCACAATGCGTTCGTATTGGTCGATTCCCGAGAGGCGTGGCTACTGGAGACTGCTGGGAAATATTGGGCAACTAAGAAAGTTACGTGTAAGTCAATTAAAGTGTGTATGCGCTGTTTTTCTTCAGTTGGAGAGATAATACTATAATGCATTTATCCTAATATAAACTTCAGTAAACAGGCATTTACAGAGTTATTTGTGATGTTGCTAAAATTATTCACAAATTCAGTCTAAAGTAGGGGTATGTATTTTACCATTTCAGATTAAACTAGGGGTATGTTTTTCACCATTTCAGTCTAAAGTAGGGGCATGTTTTTCACCATTTCAGTCTAAAGTAGGGGCATGTTATTCACCAATTCAGTCTAAAGTAGGGACATGCTATTCGCCAATTAAGTCTAAAGCAGGGACATGCTATTCACCAATTAAGTCTAAAGCAGGGACATGCTATTCGCCAATTCAGTCTAAAGCAGGGACATGCTATTCACCAATTAAGTCTAAAGCAGGGACATGTTATTCGCCAATTCAGTCTAAAGCAGGGACATGCTATTCACCAATTAAGTCTAAAGTAGGGACATGTTATTCGCCAATTCAGTCTAAAGTAGGGACATGTTATTCGCCAATACAGTCTAAAGCAGGGACATGCTATTCGCCAATTAAGTCTAAAGTAGGGACATGCTATTCGCCAATACAGTCTAAAGCAGGGACATGCTATTCGCCAATTAAGTCTAAAGTAGGGGCATGTTATTCGCCAATTCAGTCTAAAGTAGGGACATGCTATTCGCCAATACAGTCTAAAGCAGGGACATGCTATTCACCAATTAAGTCTAAAGTAGGGACATGTTATTCGCCAATTCAGTCTAAAGTAGGGACATGTTATTCACCAATTCAGTCTAAAGTAGGGTAGACATTTGGTAGATCATTCTAGTGTAGTGAGTGTTGTTTTGTTAACTGACGTCGCGGTGGACAACGCCATCCTGAAAATAGCAATATCATTAAAGTGAAAATATCATTTAAGAATGTTATCATATAATCTGCCCATATTTTAAGGGCATTCGTGGCCGAGTGGTAGCCTGGGTTCCAGTCACATATCAGAAACTCAATACGGCCCAATTAATGATCTCGGTATTAAAATATATGTATATGACTGACCAGGCGAAATATATCGACGCATGTTCCCAGGTTAGCTGAGTGGTTGCGGTCGTTGACTTCAAATCACTTGTCCCCTCACCTCTGTATATTCAAATCCAACTCGGATTCCGATTTCTTTCATGTTTAATCATATTTTATTTGCTATTTTACATATATAGTACATATAGACTTAACATTTATTATATATGATAAAATGCAAAATGGGTTGGGCAACAAGTTCTAGCAACATTAGTAAACTGCCCTCCCCAAGAAGAATAAATGAATAATTGGCAATCAGGCATTCTGCAAAGAAGCAAACAAATATGGTGGAATATAGAAAAGAATTAACAAAAAATAAAGCCAAACTGGTAACTTGGTAAATAGAAGGAAGATGAGTAGTAGAGATTAACCATGTGAGATACATGTGTTTATACCAAAGTGATGTCCTGTTCCGTATAAACACATGTATCTCACACGGTTCTTTCATGTGAAGAAGCTATCAAGCTGGCTTTCGGAAGGTCAGTGGGTGTACCCGGGTACCCGCCCACGTCTGTAATACTGCTCGGAGGGATACTCGGTGTTTTCCTCCACCAATAATAGATACAAGGTCACCATATAACCTAAGCTGTTGGTGAAACTTTAATCTACAAAAACAATCAAACAAACAAACACAATTCACATCTCGCGATTACCGTTACGGCACTTTATGAATCCCATAAGTGTGACTATATGTTCATATTTCCATACCTTGGTACATTTGTTATTGTTTCTCATATTGTCTTCTTTAATTTAATAGCTGGTGTTCTAGCAACAACTAGTTTATTGACAATTGGAACGGATGCGGAAATGACATCAGAAAACCTCACTGCGCAAGCGCAGTCAGGCGGATTCTGGAAATCTGAAGATGGGCCTGTCAACTTCTGCCAGGCGTTTTCATCGGAATACGCCGGTATTTCTCTGTCGGATAAACAAATGCCCGCCAATAGATTACTGTCTGCTAAACGTTCCTTAGAAAAGGCATCCAGCGAAGGTTAATACTACTTCTTGTTTATGTTCTGATACATGTATGTAGTGGAAGTCGTAATAGCGCAGTGGATGCGCATTCGCTTCAGGTGCGAAGGGTCCGGAGTTCGAGCCCCGCTGGAGCCGATTGTGACCTTAGGCAAGGCATTTAAATTCCACATTGCTTCTTCTCTCTCCATGGCGATGAATGCTATCAGGAATGAGGTCTCGAGTGATTAATATAAGTTGAAAGAACCTGTTTCACAATCGAGCTAAAATAAATTTGTATATACTACATTTTATGTTACATTGTATTTCCAATCATCCCATGTTTCAAAGTTCCAATCTACGTAATATATACATGAGGTGTAGCCCCGGGTTTCTCATGGAAGTCGTGATAGCACAGTGGATGCGCGTTCGCTTCAGGTGCGAAAGGTCCAGAGTTAAGGCATTTAAATTCCACATTGCCTCTTCTCTCTCTTTCATGGCGATGGATTCCATCAGGAATGAGGTCTCGAGAGTGATTCATATAAGTTGAAAGAACTTGTTTCGCAATCGAGCTAAAATAAATGTGTGTAAACTATCATGGAGGGGAAGGGTGTGAATTATAGGGCGTGAAATATCTACAAATGTTATTCCTACAAGCAAGAAGTCACTCCACTACTTTTGGTGCTAGTAAAATGTCCGACGTCTACGGCCTCCACCCATCCCATCGTATTGTAGGATATCTCAAGCCCGACACGCCATCACCGTGATCCCCCACGTGTACTACCGTTACATGTGATGTGGCGTCTGTGGTTCAGTGGTAGCGCGTCGGATTTGGAATCGAACGGCCCCGGGTTGGATACTCGGTCAGGCCACGTTTGTTGTGTCACTGAGCAAGGCACCTCACACACATTGCTTAGTACTGGTTAGCTGCTCATGTCGGCTAAGCCTGCCCAGGAAAACATGTCTAGGTCCCCACAAGGGACATTACGGTTGTAGCAGTAGTTGTAGAAGGATCGATCATACTATTCTTATATATAACGCTTGTTTAGAAAGTGTGTTCTATAATTGTGTGTTTTGAGTTTATTTATCGTCACTACCGGTTGCCCATATGAGCGACGCCTCCTGAAGAGATTAGTTATTTTAGATTTTGGAGGAAAGTGCATGATACAGACAGAGACCAATTCCAGAATCTCCTCTGGTTCTTTTACGTGCACGGTGCAAAGCACCGACACGAGACCTCGGTTTAACGTCCCATCTGAAAGACTGTTAGTTTTATTAGGGTCAGACGGGGGATCGAACCTGCGATCCCTTGATTACCAGTCCAGCGTGTTACCACTGGACTACAGATCCGTCTATAATTTGAACCTTATTACGACATTAAATAATGCTGGTCATTGTGATAGAACGCTTGTTTATAAATGCTGCTATATAATTTGAAGGTTATTGCGACATTAAATAATGACGGCAGGCCCGTCGCTGGGCATACGCAAGTACGCACGTGCGTATCATTGGTCTCAGAAAATGAAAAAATCCAATAAAACCCCAGGGGGGTAGTAGGGATACATAGGCGCCGTGACGTGTGTAGTGGTGGAATAATTGAGCCCATTGCAAATATGGTGCATCTCGAAATTTAGTGTGTGCTATTGTACGTGCTTGTTTAATTGATAAGGGCGATAGATCATGTATATTATACATCTAGCCTTAATTTATACCTTTATACGGATTAAGAACTTTAGTCCTGTACGTTACAAAATGCACTGAAATGCAGGAAATTGCTTCCTCATTTCAAACAATTTCAGGGGAGGGGCATGCCCCCGGACCCCCCTAGCGTACTCGCTCGCTATGATCACTCGACAAACAAGCATATTTGGCCGTGCGTATCATAAAAATAGCTCAAGCGACGGTCATGGCGATATACATGTACATGTAATTGTATCATAACAATGTTCTATCATGATTATTCTATCGTTTGTCTTAGGTAAGATAGATATCCACAAGATACTCGACATTCTACGGGATGAAGCCGGAAGCATCAACTTCGTGGGAGAACTTCTCACAGTTGGAAGTCAAGTATCAGTTATGTCCCCACCCACTTCCGGTCATCCATCTTGTCATTGGTTTACAGCCACGCCTAATACGAAATACTCCGTGTACAAGCCTTTTATATTCTGTGACCATGCATCTGTCGGGAAGTGGACGGTTTCGCCGTCGTCGGGCGAGACATCGCGACCAATATTTCAATCCTCTATCGACAGACGACACCTGCTCTACAAGGCCCATGAAAAGGGGAAAGAATTCATGCAATCCGGAAATCCGAAAGGACAAAAATTACAGAAAACGATGCAGGTGTTGGAAGAACAATGCGTTCGAGAAGTGACAGAATACCTGAAAACCTTCAAAGACTCGGATCTAAACGAAATAAAAGATTTATTTAGTGACATTGCAGAATCAGAAGCGAAATTGTATATTTGATTATTTCTCTATCTGCTACCTGGTGATTTTACATTTTATCTACTTCCGGATGTAATTCAATATATGTTGTGATATGAAGGCTAGATAACTGTGAGAGAATTACAACTTTGCGAATATCTCATTCAATGAAGAGTGGATGTAATTCAATATATGTTGTGATATGAACGTCAGATAGCTGTGAGAGAATTACAACTTTACGAATATCTCATTCAATGACGAGTACCGCAATTCCGACATTGGGTATGGAAGGATTCCCGACAACAAACAACCCAATTGGGTACGAAACGTCTCTGACATTGAGTACGAAACCTCTCCGATATTGGGTATGAAATGTCTCTAACACTAGCCACTAATCTGCGAGTGAACAAATGTTCAGAGACATTATAGACATTTATTTTAGCACGAGACATTCCTGTGATACATCGCCGTGAGGAGATATTGTATATGTTAGTGTGCCTTGACTAAGGACACCACCACCGTGGGACTCGGAGTCACAAACCATCGACTAGTCTACGAGGCGGATACCTATTTATCTTACACCACGGATGCTCCGAAACAAGCAATGACTGCAAATAACGCTATATCCGACATCTAGATATAAAGTAGATTAGATTCTATTTAATGCATACATAGTATTTCTAGAGTTCCTTAAAAGGTTTACAGCTGAACTATTCGGATGTGCTGCCAGTGGAACCCAAGAAGTACACATTCAGCCAGTAAAGAGGACTGCTGCATTTTAGCAAAATAATATGCCTATTTGTGTGTTATAATGATATTATACAGTCGAACTTGTGTTAGTGGTCACCTCTATTAAGCAGCCAACCTGTATTAAGCAGCCATTTAACATATTCCCAATGTGTTGTTTTATTAATTTATTATACATTTGACCTCTATTAAGCAGCCACCTTATTAATATAAGATTGTATTTATCTTGTTTTCCAATCCTTTGTTATCTTCCTGTAACCTGTGTGTTTACAATGTCCATGCATATGTGCTCTTTGTACAAAAGAGCAATAAATAAAGTTTAAACTAAGCAGCCACATTTTGTGATTCCATTGGCTGGCTGCTTAAGACAGGTTTGACTGTAATTATAAATAATATGGCCACATCACCTAGCTATCTGTGTATGAATGTGTATTTTATGCGAGTATGTATTCAATAAATTATTTGTATTGCTCCTGGTTGTTTGTGTTATCACTTTAACCATTTCCTTCATAGAGATTTAGGTTAATATACTATTATAAATTATCTCCATTCAAATGACAGCCATTTAGCTACCATGCAGTGGATAAGTAGTCGCCATATCTATCCCACCTCCATAGATATTACTGGGACTACATGAGATTTAGGTTAATATACTATAATATCTCCATTCAAATGACAACCATTTAGCTATTATGCAGTGGATAAGTAGTCGCCATATCTATCCCACGTCCATAGATATTACTGGGACTACATGAGATTCTGGCCTTTATTATGAACATTGGTTTGACTACTACATTGTCAATGTATGTCGTATTGGCAATGGCGTCAAGAGGAGCTTCTATGAGGATTACTACTATTGTCACGATTGTGGCAGTCATTAACCCTTTCAACACCACAGACCTCTAAATAGGTTTACAAAAAGTGTAGATCCAGATGAGCCGGCTCGTGACAAGCCGTCTCATCAGGATCTGCACTTTTTGAAAGTAATATTACTATTTTTAGACAAAATTACCCATTTTGATAAATGAACTGCTCCAAATGTTATGTTCTTATTAATGTATTGGTCTAAAAATATCATAGACCAGTCCATGTCAGTTACTTGGTGTTGAATGGGTTAAAAGAGATTTTTTTTTAAATTTATGTTCCAACTCAATTGAGGTAGAACAGCGACTCTCCAGCTGTTATTGGTTAATGACAGGCATTCATGTAGAACCACCGACCGTCTATATATATTGCAAGCTCACCGTGTTCAAAAATCTGTGTTATTATCATATGATTTTGTAATAAGTATAGGATATAAGCCAAAAACGATCCAATATGTAAAATATTGGACTGTGTGAGGCACGTCGCGCCGAAGAAAGTACCAATATTTTACATATTGGATCCGTTTGAGACTTATATCTTACTTAAAACACACTTATACAACAAGATCATACTCATTAAAATTGTTAGTTTCGTACAATTACGCGTAGTATTTAATTTGTGTGTGTTTTACGTTTATTTATCATCGCTACCAGTTAACCATATGAGCGATGCCTCCTGAAGAGATTAGTCATTTTAGATTTTGGAGGATAGTGCAATGATACAGAGAGACCCAATCTAGAGCCTCCTCTGGTTCTTTTACGTGCACGGTGTAAAGCACCGACACGAGAACCTCGGTTTAACGTCCCATCTGAAAGACTTAATTTTATTAGGGTCAGACGGCGGATCGAACCTGCGGTCCCTGGATTACCAGTCCAGCGTGTTAACCACTGGACTACAGATCCGTCTGTGTAGTATTTAATATCATACTTTAGCCTAATAATAATGGACTGCAAGTACAAAGGTATGACGTCATGAGTGTTTTATTACCAGTTATAGGAGTGACCAAATCAATGGCTCTTACCGGTACTACAATGTAGATTTGATCATGTGACAAATTTCTCAGCAATAACCACAAGTGAGTAACTTTAATTACAGGAACTTGGGACTTATCCATAAAGCACCAAAAACCATGTACCTCTATCCTAGGACACACACCCTCTATTAGAATAAACTAGTTTAGTTTATACAAATTTATTTTAGCTCGATTGCGAAACAAGTTCTTACAACTTGTATTAATCACTCTCAAGACCTCATTCCTGATGGAATCCATCGCCATGAGGGAGAGAGAAGAGGCAACGTGGAACTTAAATGTCTTGCCTAAGGATACAATCGTAACAGCTCCAGCGGGGCCCGAACTTCAGACCTTTCGCACCTGAAGCGAACGCGCATCCACTGCGCTATCACGACTTCAATGATCCATATTATATGGAGATGATTGGAAAACAGAAATTGTGAATATTGTGCTACATGTATACCTGGTTTTAACCCCTTTGCACGCTAGCGGCAGATAAAAGTCACTTTTGAAAACAGCATAGAGCCTGATCAGACGGCACGTTCTGTTCCATCTGATCAGGTTCTATGCTGTTTGCTATTCGGATAGTGGAGCTGGCTGAACACTTGGCTGAATAACAAACAACATAGGTGACATGTGACATTACACCGCGGCTGATCTGGATAGCTGGAGATTTGTCCCCAAATGTACTGCTCCTTGTGAAATTACTATACATGATGTATGTAGCTTACCTCCCTTAATGGATATTTATTATTTAATGACAAAATCATCAATATCTTTGTAAATGGTGGCTTACTGAAGTTAACACAAAGATAAATATGCATATTACAGTATTATTTTTCCACATGAAGAAATAAATGCATAAGACTTGAAACATACAATGAACATAATAAAATAACAACTAAACAAGTCTTATACAAGTTTAGGATCAACTCTTCAGCCTCTTTCATACAGGTATATAACCAGAGCAGTAATTCATGTTCTTTTGAGAATTTTGCCTGTCTGTGCTTTTTTGCAAGACACTTTCTTTGTATTTTTCTCTTCTCCAGTTAGAGTCACACTCTTTCTTTTCAGTGTTCTTGTTTTCACAACATCCATCTGTTCCCAGACCTCATCAGCATTTGCTTCATCATCATCTTCATCTTCTTCAACATTATTATTTGAATTTTCAGACTTGTCTTCTGTGATCTCTTCATTATCACTTGTATCTTTGCTCCAATCACGTTTGGACATGAGCAAACAATTCAGCCTCGACTTCAAATACATTTTATGTAACAATTCTTTTGTGTTGATGTCATGGACTCGGAAATATCTGTCCAATCCACATGATGCTACGACTGGCAACGAGGAGTGGCATTGTATGGACCTGATACCACCTGCAAAACCCTTAAACCGATGCACAAGTTTTCCTTTCCGTATATCGAGAAGTGCCATACTGCCTTGTGTGTTACCCACAACAACTTGAAAGTCAGAGCAAGAAGACATTGCAGTTATAGGATACTCATCAAACGTCATGTCAAGCACAGGTCTACGCTGTACATTTGGATCATAGATTCGTACTTGATGATGACCTGTATGAATATAAAACATGAGATCATGTTCAAACATTTTATTGTCGACATGTACAATAGTTTTTAATACTACATATAATATTGAGTCATAACAAAAATTTACTTTCAATTCCGCCTCCGTGATCGAGTGATTATGGTCGCCGAGTGGCTATGGTCGCCGACTTGAATAGCACTGTAACCTATCATCACTGATGGTCACGTGTTCGAGCCCTACTCAGACCGTGTCATTTATCTGAAAAGTACTGGTCAACCGCTGGAGCCTGCCCAGGAAAGGTGTTGTTAGGCAAACTGCCCATCGCTCAAATGGGAACCATTAGCGATGCTAAATGAGCCCCACTCAGACCGTGTCATTTATCTGAAAAGTACTGGTCAACCGCTGGAGCCTGCCCAGGAACTGTAGGCGTTGTTAGGCAAACTGCCCATCGCTCAAATGGGAACCATTAGCGATGTTAAATAAACTTAAATAAGTTTACTTTCACATATCATAGAGCTCATCCACCATGTAGATCAGAATTTAGGGAGAAGTAAGCTTATATAATATTATTTAATAAATTTCAACAAAATGGGGTTAAAATACACAAACTGAATATATCAAGTTTATGCAAATTTATTTTAGCTTGATTGTGAAACAAGTTATTACAACTTATATTAATAACTCTCGAGACCTCATTCGTGATGGAATCCATCGCCACGAGGGAGAGAGAAGAGGCAACGTGGAATTTAAATGCCTTGCCTAAGGACACAATCGTAACGGCTCCAGCGGGGCTCGAACTCCGGACCTTTCGCACCTTGAATATCAAATGTTATAACATTAGAATGGCTAGTGTAGTTTAAGATTTTGTATACAGTATGACTATTTTTTTAATCATGTGGCCCACAGGGAGCAACGTTATGGTTGCTTAGTGGATTTTTCCACCCATTTTGATCCATAGGAAGCGACATGAATAGAAATCATTGTATGCAGGATATACAAAACGATGCCAAGTACAATGTATGTAGGATATATACAATTCTATGATGATGTATGCCGGACATACAAATCTGTACTTGCAGGACATTTTACAAATCCATGTATAACAGTATATATATGTAGGGTGTCGAGGTTTCGTCAACTAGAGGTTTCGTCAACCCTGGAGGTTTCGTCAACGATGTGAAATGTTTGCAAGTTATTAATTGGCAAGGACTTAGTTATGGACATTAATTGTTAATTGATTTAACTAGATCTGTGTTATTTTCATTGTTATGTGATTTTTATGTATATTTGTTATAGATGGCTGACAGTCCCAGTGTAGAAATCTTCCGGTAGATCCGCTGATTCCAGTGGAATATATACCGTTACTTGGCTTTGGCATGTGACATGCATCTCGAAAAAAAGGGCTTACATTGTACGCTTGCAAGCTTCAATTATTGTTGCTTAATCGCCTAATTGACGAAACCTCTCACATAATCGAAACCTCTTAACAATTTCCCTCTATATCGCCTTGTTGACGAAACCTCCAGTTGACGAAACCTCCTGCATTCTATATGTAGATGTAGGACATACAAATCAAATTATACCGAATATACAAATCTGTGTATGCCAAATGTACAAACTTATCTGTGTATGTTGGATATACAAATCAGCTTGCATATTAAAGATAGAAAAGGGCACGCCAACCATGATGAATTACACTACATGACACTCTATACTGTACATGTATAATACTAGTTAATGAAGATACAGTCTTCTAATTTCCACAGTGTACCTGTACCAGGATTTTAGATATTTAACATTATTTAATACATTGAATTTTTCACTTGACCCAATTTACTCAGTCGCGATCTTGTATACATATCCTAACTTTGAAATAATACAAAGGCCTTACCAGTCGATGTGACTATTTTACTTTCTGACATGTAAATAATGCCTGTAACCCATACGGGCACCCTGAGGTTAAGCCAATCATTTCGTACATTTTTGGCTTGAAAAATTGGCGACCCGGATTCTGTATTATTTATGTCGTATAATTTCAAATCTGATTCTTTTCCACCTGTACCAATTATGTTCTTGTTTAATGCCAAGCTTTGCAAGTGTGGACCAGTATTGATTTCATACACAGAGTTATCAGTGGGTTTAACACACACTAAACCAGAATCATATGCTGTAATTAACGAGTCTTCATTCTTCGCGATGCACTTTAGTTGGGCTCCTGATCCACCATCTTGCCATTTGAATTCCGATAAAGTTTGAGATTCGACATCAAAATTCGCAACATGCTGACTTTTTAGCCCAACACTATAACTACGCTCTGACTGATCGTTCCAACACATACATGTTATTTCATTTGCTTTGTCGGGTGTTTCGATTTTATTTAAATTTCTCCAAGTGCCTTTACCAACGTTTATTCCTTTTAAAAGACCAGTTTCTGATCCAACAAACACGTTTGTCATGGGCGCGGCCATATTTATTTTTCCTAATCGGATATGTTTCAATATTTCGGTCCGAGATGCTGAACATTTATCTACATTACAGTACCGAAAAGATTTCATAGCTACATAAAGTATGTATGTATGTTCATTTAATGTCAAACCCCTTGCAGGGACCTAGACATGTTTTCCTGGGCAGGCTTAGCCGACCTAAGTGGTTAACCAGTACTAAGCAATGTGTGTGAAGTGCCTTGCTTAATGGCACTACATACGTGGCCTGACCGAGTATCGAACCCGGGACCGTTCGATTCCAAATCCGATGCTCTACTACTGTACCACGGACGCCACACACCGGATGATCTATTCACATGTCGGATGGTAAGGCATTTACTTAAGGCTTGGGTTAATTAATATCCAAACCCAGACGACATGTCCATTCGTCAGAGGTTATATTTTTTGGAAGAAATGGTATATGTATTAGGAAAATAGACACTGCACACAACTAGGAAATGTTACGTTATTTTAATTGCAAAAACAAGTTGCATGGATGAGACGGGACTAAAGCTGAAAATACTTCAGTGGATCCTGAACATTATCGAACAAAACAATGTGATAAGCGAGCTGTGAAAGATAACCAATTCAAAGACTTTGATTCAGTAAATATCCTTGATCGATGAGTATCGAAAAATGCACTATCATACACTATTCCATTTGCTCACACAGAACAGTTCAAACATTCATGTTTGTGAAAACACTCATAGATTGGAATGTGTTGTGTGCTTTACGTTTATTTATCGTCGCTATCGGTTGCCAATATGAGCGGCGCCTCCTGAAGAGATTAATCGGTTTAGATTGTTGGAGGATAGTGCAATGATACAGACAGAAACCCATTCCATAGTCTGCTCTTGTTCTTTTACCTGCATTGCGTATAATACCGACACGAGATCTCGGTTTAAAGTCCCATCTGAAAGACTGTTAATTTTATTAGGGTCAGACGGGGTATCGAACATGCGATCCCTGGATTACCAGTTCATCATGTTACCACTGGACTACAGATCCGTCTGTATAGATTGGAACCACCTGGTTGAGTGTATGGTACATGCAAAGACAGTAGAGGGTTTCAGGTCAGCTCCCCCCCCCACAGCGCAATTAAGACGCTGACTCCCGTAGCATCTATACCAGTAACATTCCTGCTATGAAATTCATCAGATACAGAAAGCCACCACGTTTCGTCTAAATATGCTGATTTCTTATCCGTGGTGATGACGTTTCCATGCAAGGCCCTACTATAAATGTACCCTTTATAGCGTCAAGTTGTAGACCTGTACAATGTATGATGCAGAGTCACCCTCTACTGAATTCATGTGCTCGGATTTACGGACAATTCATAACAATGTCTATCTCATTATTATCATAGCAAAACGCAACATTCATACAAACTGTTAATAGAGCGATACCATGTTTTAGTAGATATACCAACTGTTAGTAGAGTCATACCAACCGATAATAGAGTCATGTCAACTTCTAGTAGAATCATACTACCCATCAGCCTTAGAGTCATACCAACCGTTAATAGAGTCATGTCAACTTCTAGTAGAATCATACTACCCGTCAGCTGCAGAGTCATACCAACCGTTAATAGAGTCATGTCAACTTCTAGTAGAATCATACTACCCGTCAGCTGCAGAGTCATACCAACCGTTAATAGAGTCATGTCAACTTCTAGTAGAATCATACTACCCGTCAGCTGCAGAGTCATACCAACCGTTAATAGAGTCATGTCAACTTCTAGTAGAATCATACTACCCGTCAGCTGCAGAGTCATACCAACCGTTAATAGAGTCATGTCAACTATTACTAAAGTAATAGCGAATGCTAATAATGTCGTACCAACTGCTAATAGGATCAGACCAACTGTTAGTAGAGTCATACCAGGTGTTAATAGAGTCGTACCAACTGTTAGTTTAAACAATATTTTATTCAAGAATGATACATGACATAGGAATAGCTGCAACTGCACAATTAGGATTGGGGGGGGGGTACACAGTCACTTATTCGAATCCCTTTCCTTAAATACAATTACATACACTCTGCTAGTTTCAAAGTTTTATTTGTTTAAATCCAGAAGGTCTCAGACCCATGTGGCATACATGTACATATAAACAAATATGGCGACAGCAATTCACTGTCAATATATCTAATTAATTATGTAACACTAAAGCAAATATTTATTTACATGTGATAATATAGAAGAGGAATGCTTTAATAACATATGCATGTAATGTTAACTTACAATACATTCTTTTATTTTTATAAATAACACAACAAACATCTTGCATGCAATTATTAAGAATATATTAAGTAAATATTAAATGTATTGTTAATATATAAATAAAATTATTTTATTAGGCCATAATAAAATAAATCCTAGATTTTCATCCAAATTTTTTGAAAATGGGGGGGGGGGTGAAATTTTATTTTTTATTTTATATTTTCAGGATATCGATATTTATGCTGATAAAATGGTGTTTTGACAAGATTCAACTTGACAAGATTTTTTTTTTTTTTTTTCAAATAGTAATAAAAAAAAATCGGGGCGGGCCCTAAAAACGGGGGCGGGCGGGGATGAAAATCTAGGAAATATTTTATTATGGCCTTATATAGATTAATATTCTGTAAACTAAAATATATAACCAATGGGACTTTAATTTACAACTGTTATTGTATACCATAACCTTAAACTACTAGTAAATATTGGTATACTTATGATCTTAACACACATGTAAATAGTTTAATGGCCCACACTGTAATGAGAATGTATCCTAAATATATTGACATGAGTTGATAGTCCGAAAACATGATAAGTATGCTTATTAATAATAAAACTTGTACATACTCATCTTCTGGAGGTATACAACTTCCAATATATGGACAGTCTTGCTCTGTTATGACAGGTTACATTACAAGTATTGTTTAGTATGACATATTTTATAATGCTATAAAACGAGTTTAAGCACAAGAAGGAAATAAAACATGCAACAAAAACGTTCGGAAATTTACGATTTTGTTGGAATCTTTCGTGTTATACATGTACATGTAAAAGGAAGAGACAAAAATGGGGGGGGGGAAACCTGTGAGTTTGCTGTTCCGGACCTCCCCCAACCGTTCCAGCTCGTGACGTTATTGGAATATTTCGTGTTATACATGTACATGTAAAAGGAAGAGACAAAAATGGGGGGAAAACCTGTGAGTTTGCTGTTCCGGACCTCCCCCAACCGTTCCAGCTCGTGACGTTATTGGAATATTTCGTGTTATACATGTACATGTAGAAGGAAGAGACAAAAATGGGGGGTGGAAACCTGTGAGTTTGCTGTTCCGGACCTCCCCCAACCGTTCCAGCTCGTGACGTTATTGGAATATTTCGTGTTATACATGTACTTGTAGAAGGAAGAGACAAAAATGGGGAGAAACCTGTGAGTTTGCTGTTCCGGGCCTCCCCCAACCGTTCCAGCTCGTGACGTTATTGGAATACTTCGTGTTATACATGTACATGTAGAAGGAAGAGACAAAAATGGGGGGAAACCTGTGAGTTTGCTGTTCCGGACCTCCCCCAACCGTTCCAGCTCGTGACGTTATTGGAATACTTCGTGTTATACATGTACATGTAGAAGGAAGAGACA
>CM026394.1:24564922-24664922 GCA_014843695.1 Archivesica marissinica
CCAACCGTTCCAGCTCGTGACGTTATTGGAATACTTCGTGTTATACATGTACATGTAGAAGGAAGAGACAAAAATGGGGGGAAACCTGTGAGTTTGCTGTTCCGGACCTCCCCCAACCGTTCCAGCTCGTGACGTTATTGGAATACTTCGTGTTATACATGTACATGTAGAAGGAAGAGACAAAAATGGGGGGAAACCGTGAGTTTGCTGTTCCGGACCTTCCCCAACCGTTCCAGCTCGTGACGTTATTGGAATATTTCGTGTTATACATGTACATGTAAAAGGAATAGACAAAAATGGGGGGAAACCTGTGAGTTTGCTGTTCCGGACCTCCACTAACCGTTCCAGCTCGTGACGTTATTGGAATATTTCGTGTTATACATATACATATAGAAGGAAGAGACAAAAATGGGGGGAAACCTGTGAGTTTGCTGTTCCGGACCTCCCCGAACCGTTCCAGCCCGTGACGTTATTGGAATATTTCGTGTTATACATGTACACGTAGAAGGAAGAGACAAAAATGGGGGAAAACCTGTGAGTTTGCTGTTCCGGACATCTCCCAACCGTTCCAGCTCGTGACGTTATTGGAATACTTCGTGTTATACATGTACATGTAGAAGGAATAGACAAAAATGGGGGGAACCTGTGAGTTTGCTGTTCCGGACATCTCCCAACCGTTCCAGCTCGTGACGTTATTGGAATACTTCGTGTTATACATGTACATGTAGAAGGAATAGACAAAAATGGGGGGAAACCTGTGAGTTTGCTGTTCCGGACATCTCCCAACCGTTCCAGCTCGTGACGTTATTGGAATACTTCGTGTTATACATGTACATGTAGAAGGAATAGACAAAAATGGGGGGAAACCTGTGAGTTTGCTGTTCCGGACCTCCACTAACCGTTCCAGCTCGTGACGTTATTGGAATAGTTCGTGTTATACATATACATGTAGAAGGAAGAGACAAAAATGGGGGGAAACCTGTGAGTTTGCTGTTCCGGACCTCCCCCAACCGTTCCAGCTCGTGACGTTAGTGGTATCTTGCCGTCGCTGCTATATATTGCTGTACTTTTAGGATAACACATTTAATTTGTTCAAAAGACAGATTGTTGTTTCCTGATAGTAAATTGCAGCTGTTAGTGCACACGGGAGATGCGTGAACATATGTTGTCAAAGACGTGTGAATTGTGTACAATGCAGTAGGAAGTGGCTACCAACTGTTAGCACAGTCATACCAACTGTTAGCACAGTCATACCAACTGTTAGTTGAGTCATACCAACTGTTAATAGAGTCATACCAACTGTTACCAAAGTCATATCAACTGTAAGTAGAGTCATACCAATTGTTAATAGAGTACACCAATTGTTAGCAAAAATATATCAATTGTTAGTGAAGCAATACTAACTGTTAAAATCGCCATATCAACTGTTAGTAGAGTCATACCAACTGTTAGTATCTATCTATCTATCTTCCGTTAATGTCGAACCCCTCGCGGGGACGTAGACATGTTGCGCGTCAAAAACCGCAAAGAAGTTAAAAGTATATGAGTAGTTAAAAGTATAATTTAAGAAGGTAATGAACATTAGTTGTGGTAAAAGTTTAAAAGCAGCTACGCAGAACAACTAGGGACTGGAATGTTCAATATGGCAGACTGCCGTATTGAATTGCTCTATGGTAGGGAGATGGACAATATCAGGAGGGAGGTGGTTCCAATGATAGATTGTTCTTGGAAAGAAGGAAAACTTGTAGTAGTCTGTAGTTGCTGTAATTAACCTATAGCTTAAGGAATGGCAATGGCGAGCAGGACGGGAGAGAGGAACTAGGTAATTTTCAATGGGAATAGCAACAAGATCATTATGAATTTTATACATAAGGAATAACCTATTGTCAATACGCTGTTGATCTAGTCTGCGTAGATTTAGGGAATGTAGCATGTCTGTAACACTAGAGGTACGATAGAAGTCAGCCTTTATCCAACGGGCTGCTCTTCGCTGGACACCTTCAATTTGGTCTATCAATGTTTGGGTATGGGCGACCAGATCTCGGAGCCATATTCAAGCTGGGGTCTCACTAGTGTCTGGTAAGCCATGGTCTTAAGGGGTTCAGATTTGACCTGGAGGTTTCTACGTAGAAATCCTAATGTTTGGTTTGCTTTCTTTGTTGACCTTTTTATGTGGGTGTCCCACGACAGGTTATTTGAGATATCCACGCCAAGGTATTTGGCTGAGGTGACTGACTCAAGTAGGAATCCATGTAGAGTAATACCAACTGTTAGTAGAGTCATATCAATCATTGCGAGTATACTCTTCCAGAGGTCTGCAATCGCTGATAGATGATGATAATTATTTAATCGAATAATTGGCTCTCCGATTAGCGCAGTGGCTAGCACGTTCGCTTCTCACCAATGTAACCTAGGTTCGATTCTCGGACCGGGAAGTATGTTTGATGGTACGGTCGTCGCTAGATCGGACAGGTGGGTTTTCTCCGGGTACTCCGGTTCCCTCCCACACGAATGATCACATTTACGCTTTCATCCGTGCCAGCGAGAGTGATTAATATAAGTTGTTAGAACTGGCTTCGCAATCGTTGTAAAATAAATAAAGTTTAAACTTTAATAAAATTGATAGATCTGCAAGGCACTTTAGAGATCTGTAGGCTGACCATGTATGTTCCATGATAAACCTCTTGCGGGAACCTAGACATGTATTAATGGGTAGGCTTAGTCCACACACGTAATTAACCACTACTAAGCAATGTGTGTCAGGTACCTTGCTCAATGAGACGACATACGTAGCCTGACCGAGTATCGAACCCGGGACCGATCGATTCCAAATCCGACGCTCTACCACTGGACCACGGATGCTACGACCATCTTGACAGGTGTACCAAACTGAAGTGATGAAGAAACATTGTTTGACGGTAGGAGTACTTTACTGTATTTGATCTTGTCGGTGTTTCACAAATTAAACAGAGGTCATAATGTCGCTCTATGATTAGCCAATAGAATTGTTGGTTACATCTGTATTTATTTGGCGGCAAATGGCGGAATATAATAAACACAAAATGAGAATGGAGTTATGAAAACAATCGGGAGAAGCTGCTTGCATGGTAAAACAACATGTTATGTGTATTCTCGGTAGACTATATATTTGGTTATTAGAATGGTAGAAGCCTAAGAAGGGCCTCCGTGGTAAATAGTTCTAACTCGTTGTTGTAGCGTTGTTTACAGTTTTGAGTTTAGAAATCCTTTTCATCAGTTCACTGACGTTTCAGTTTCACCACTGTCTTCACACAGGCATTCGGTGAGGTGCATGATTGGACCCGCCCACCCGGTTACTGCAAATTAAACAAACAGATCTACAGTATATTTAGTAACATTTTATTTGGAAAAAAACATACAATGATTGAATGAAATTGCTATTATCAGTGATTATAATATGATAATGATATGCTGCCATAGTCGAATGCAGGAGGTTTCGTCAACTGGATGTTTCGTCAACAAGGCAATATAGAGGGAAATTGTTAAGAGGTTTCGTCAACGATGTGATTATGTGAGAGGTTTCGTCAATTAGGCGATTAATTTAAGCAACAATAATTGAAACTTGCAAGCGTACAATGTAAGCCCTTTTTTTCGAGATGCATGTCACATGCCAAAGACAAGTAAAGATATATATTCCACTGGAATCAGCGGATCTACCGGAAGATTTCTACACTGGGACTGTCAGCCATCTATAACAAATATACATAAAAATCACATAAAAATGAAAATAACACATATCTAGTTAAATCAATTAACAATTAATGTCCACAACTAAGTCCTTGCCAATTAATAACTTACAAACATCAAATGACATCGTTGACGAAACCTCCAGGGTTGACGAAACCTCTAGTTGACGAAACCTCCGACACCCGCCATAGTCACATAGTGGCGTCCCTGGTCCAGTGGTAGAGAGCGTCGGATTTGGAATAATGTCTGATACTCAGTGAAGCCACAGTGTCATTGAGTAAGTCGCCTCGCACATATTGATTCGTACTGGTTAGTTGCTTGGGTCCGCTAAGCCTGCCCAGGAAAACTCTAAAATATTTTAAACAAAAAATTATTATTGACCACCAGTGCCATGTACTGTACAAGTTTGATTCCGTGTTGGAATGCTGCCATGTCAGTTAATTCTGCCCGCTAGGGTTTTTTTGTCATGAGAAGCGTGAGATTTCTCTGCCCCATTTTTGTGAGAAGTTTGATTAATCCGTCTGTGTAGTATAAAATGGGAATTGTTGACATACAAACGGATCTGTAGTCCAGAGGTAACATGCTGGACTAGTAATCCAGGGATCCCAAGGTTCGATCCCCCGTGTGACCCTAATAAAATTAACACACTATACTAGTAACAGAGTAATCCAGGGATCGCAGGTTCGATCCCTCGTCTGACCCTAATGGACCCTGATGTGGCGTCTGTGGTCCAGTGGTAGAGCGTTGGATTTGAACGGTCCTGGGTTCAATACTCGGTCAAGCCACGTATGTAGTGTCATTGAGTAAGGCACCTCACACACATTTCTTAGTACGGGTTAACCACTTAGGTCGGCTAAGCCTGCCCAGGAAAACATTAATGGAACATACATACTTATAAAATTAACAGGCTTTCAGATTAGACTTTAAACTGAGGTCTTGTTCCGCTGCTTTACACCGTGCACGTAAAAGAACCAGAGGAGATTCTGGCATGGGTCTCTGTCTGTATCATTGCACTATCCTCCAAATATCTAAAATGAATAATCTCTTCAGGAGGCATCGCTCACCTGTAACGATGATAAATAAACGTAAAACACACACAATTGTTGACATGATTCTTAGCATAATATGATACACCACAATAATTCTCACCACAATAATTCTCCGAGTATATGAAATCTGATGGGCAAGTTTATTTGGCAAGTAGCTTTGAAATTTTGTGCACACTTTTTGTGTACTACATTTTGATTGTTCATTTCTAGAACCTTTCTTTCATATTGTTACATTGCTAGTTGATATGGAGTTTGAATCATTTGTGCTTTCAGATTCTAGGTAGTAATTGCTGACTTTGGACTGCTCGTCTTAATATCTGGAAATGAAGAAAGAGACTGCAACATACAGTAAGAAAACATAATCACGCTATGTGATAGAATTGTATAATTTGAGACCAATTATGGCATGTACATGTATTAGATGAATAAACCAAAAAACGCAAGCATTACCCTATGATTAGATAGAACCATGCATTTGGTAAATAACTGGAAACTCGTGCAGATAGAATAATAGTTTTTCGAAAATGTCATATCATTTTATCACAAAAATCCAGACGATTCCAGTGATATATTTCAGATTTCAGATTTCAGAAAGCATCAAGTAAAATAATGATCGGGATAAGTGTTGGTAACGTGTCGTATTTGATCATTTCACTGATGCAGTAGGATCATGGGTTCAGAATAAAACATCTTATATTTCAACTGCATGCAAACTTTTATTCTATGTTACAGAAATTAGTCCAAAAGGAAAACGAAAGCTTCACTATCCTACAAAGTCATCAAGGTCCACCGTGAAATTACCGCTGATTGGAAAAACTATTTTTCTTGATGTTAAAGACCCGAAGCATCTGAAGAGTTTATGTCAAGACTTGAAAAAGCTTGGTGCTGTAAGTAGCAGTTCATATTTATTATGTAATAGTGCTAAAGAGCTCCAGTGTACGTTTACGTAGAATATGCAGTAAACAGAGATATTCCAAGGAGTGGGTGACGAAGGATAAACCTAGTCTGGTGAACGATTACTCTGGGACTGATTATGTTTAACGCCAACATTTACATTCTTTGAGCATCATAGCACCTGATCTGTGTGTGCACCATGACACCTGCTCTGTGTGTGCACCATGACATCTGCTCTGTGTGTGCACCATGACATCTGTGTGTGTGCACCATGACATCTGCTCTGTGTGTGCACCATGACATCTGCTCTGTGTGTGCACCATGACATCTGCTCTGTGTGCACCATGACATCTGCTCTGTGTGTGCACCATGACATCTGCTCTGTGTGTGCACCATGACATATGTGTGTGTGTGCATCATGACATCTGCTCTGTGTGCACCATGACATTGCTCTGGTGTGCACCATGAATTGCTCTGTGTGTGCACCATGACATCTGTGTGTGTGCACCATGACATTGCTCTGTGTGCATCATGACACCTGATCGTGTGTGCACCATGGCATCTGATCTGTGGCACCAAACACCTGCTCTGTGTGTGCCCTGACATCTGCTCTGTGTGTGCACCATGACATCTGCTCTGTGTGTGCACCATGACATCTGCTCTGTGTGTGCACCATGACATGCTTGTGTGGCACCATGACATCTGCTCTGTGTGTGCACCATGACATCTGTGTTGTGCACCATGACATTGCTCTTGTGTGCACCATGAATCTGCTGTGTGTGCACCATGACATCTGCTCTGTGTGTGCACCATAACACCTGCTCTGTGAGCACCATAGCATCTACTCTGTGTGTGTACCATAACACCTGCTCTGTGTGTGTACCATAACACTTGCTCTGTGAGCATACCATAACACCTGCTCTGTGTGTGTACCATAACACCTGCTCTGTGTGTGTACCATAACACCTGCTCTGTGTGTGCACCATAACATCTGCTCTGTGTGTGTACCATAACATCTGCTCTGTGTGTGCACCATAACACCTGCTCTGTGTGTGCACCATAACATCTGCTCTGTGTGTATACCATAACACCTGCTCTGTGTGTGTACCATAACATCTGCTCTGTGTGTGTACCATAACACCTGCTCTGTGTATGTACCATAACATCTGCTCTGTGTGTATACCATAACATCTGCTCTCTGTGTGTACCATAACACCTGCTATGGGTGTGTACCATAACACCTGCTCTGTTAGCACACCATAACACCTGCTCTGTTAGCACACCATAACACCTGCTCTGTTAGCACACCATAACACATGCTCTGTGAGCACACCATAACACCTGCTCTGTGTGTGTACCATAACATCTGCTCTCTGTGTGTACCATAACACATGCTCTGTGTGTGTACCATAACATCTGCTCTGTGTGTGTACCATAACATCTGCTCTGTGTGTGTACCATAACATCTGCTCTGTGTGTGCACCATAACACCTGCTCTGTGTGTGCACCATAACACCTGCTCTGTGAACATACTATAACACCTGCTCTGTGTGTACACTATAACACCTGCTCTGTGAACATACTATAACACCTGCTCTGTGTGTGCACCATAACACCTGCTCTGTGTGTACACTATAACACCTGCTCTGTGAACATACTATAACACCTGCTCTGTGTGTACACTATAACACCTGCTCTGTGAACATACTATAACACCTGCTCTGTGTGTACACCATAACACCTGCTCTGTGAGCACACTATAACACCTGCTCTGTGTGTACACCATAACACCTGCTCTGTGAGCACACCATAACACCTGCTATGTGAGCACACCATAACACATGATCTGTGAGCACACCATAACACATGATCTGTGAGCACCATAACACCATGTAATGGTGTGCTGCATAACCCTATTGTGTCAATTATCTTATTCATGATTCAGTTTGATTTCGACTTCTGTTTGTGTTGCAGACTTTAGAAGATTTTGTTAGTTGTGACATCAACTATCTAATTACTAGCCAGCCACGTCCTAGAAAGAAGGGGCGGACACTGTGCGGAGATGGCAGTCCCACACCAAGTCCTTTCAACTGTTACCCTTCGCCGTCGCCTGGCAACCATGAAGAGAAGAGAGTCACTGCGGTAGGTGGAAGCTAATGTAACCTATCTGAGGTACTGTACACTGACAAACCTATCTGAAGTACTGTACACTGACAAACCTATCTGAAGTACTGTACACTGACATACCTATCTGAAGTACTGTACACTGACAAACCTATCTGAGGTACTGTATACTGACAAACCTATATGAGGTACTGTACACTGACAAACCTATCTGAAGTACTGTACACTGACAAACCTATCTGAGGTACTGTACACTGACAAACCTATCTGAAGTACTGTACACTGACAAACCTATCTGAGGTACTGTACACTGACAAACCTATCTGAGGTACTGTACACTGACAAACCTATCTGAGGTACTGTACACTGACAAACCTATCTGAGGTACTGTACACTGACAAACCTATCTGAGGTACTGTACACTGACAAACCTATCTGAAGTACTGTACACTGACAAACTTACTGTACACTGACAAACCTACTGTACACTGACAAACCTACTGTACAGTACACTGACAAACCTATCCGAACCATTTTGCCAAAATGACTGCCAATATTGGAACTTAATTATTCATGATCTTTACAAACAGTATGTTGTTGTGTTGAGTCACAAGAGGTAGGGTTCGCTGTGCATCGACTAAACGGTTCACGGCTGTCCCTGTTTGAAATTGCTATCACCCTGTTTGAATTAAGTTACCCTGTTTATAAATTTCTGAGAATATGACTTGTGATATGTTGTTATAGTTACAGACACAGTGGTTATAATTGAATATTTCATGAACATATTTCTCCTACAATGTATCAAATTTAATAATGTAATGAAATAAGGGGGATGTCCCCCCCCCCCCCCCAACCGACCCTCATCACAATAACCTCCCCGACCCTATCACCATAACCCCCCCGACCCTCATAACCCCCCCCCCTCCCGACCCTCATCACCATAACCCCCCCAACCCTCATCACCATAACTCCCCGACCCTCATCACCATAACCCCCCCGACCCCATCACCATACCTCCCCGACCCTCATCACCATAACCTCGCCACTCATCACCATAACCTCCGACCATCATCACCATAACTCTCCGACCCTCATCACCATAACCCCCGACCCTCATCACCATAGCCCCTCGACCCTCATCACCATAACCCCCCGACCCTCATCGCCATAATAGCATGGTAGTTACATCAAAATTTTATTTATTTCAGGTGACTCGAGGTAAAGCTCTTGCAGAAAAGGCTCGATATACCAGACAGGTAACTAACATTGCATGTCTTTCTATAATGTCTAGGCATGAGCGATATAGCCTGAACTGTGCTGATGTGCCGTTAAACCAAATACTCACTCACTCTACAATGTCTATGGTTTTAATCCGGCGTTTGAATTTGAACTCTTTCGGAACTGAATAATATGGCTTTAATTAATAGTGGCATCTGCTTGAGCTTCTGCCAAATTTCCCAGAAATTTTACATAAAAGCTGAGGCTGCTTCGACATATTGGGAGAAAAATGCATACACCAGAAAGTTGCATTTTGAGTAAAGCGATATTACATCGCAAATGGCCAAAACTAACACCGTAGTTCATGTATAAATAGCATTTCTACCACAAATTCTTTCGAAATAATTTGAACACTAACTTTTAATCAATAAACAATGTTCTACAAACTCTCAAAAGTAAAAGTAGGATCTTCTATATCGGTCAGCCACACTCCTGAATTGTACGTTTGTTTATTATTGGAGTCTGCTATGCGTGGTACTGTCGTTTAGAGATTATTTAAATCTGATCAGTCTAAGAATAATGTGCACAGACACAAATGTGAGATACGTGTATAACGGTAATTCTGTACCATAAATGCTGTTATTCGTGATAAGCGCGGTGTATAGCGCATGTCTGTTGATCCTATATACATTATTATATACATCTTATACAGTAGTACGATTAGCGCAGTGGTTAGCATGCTCGCTTCTCAGCAATGCAACCCGAGTTTGGTCCTCGGACCCGGAAGTATTTGAGATGGTACGGTGGTCGAATGATCGGACAGGTGGGTTTTCTCCGGGTACTCCGGTTTCCTCCCATACGAATGATCACATATACGCTTTTATCCGCGCCAACGAGAGTGATTAATATAAGTTGTTAAAACTTGCTTCGCAATCATTGTAAAATAAATAAAGTTTAAACGTATACGTCACTCAGATTCTGTGACAAACATTACGGAAACAATTATACCATAGTATATTATAGGAAATTACATTCTCTAGATATTTGTTGTTTTTACCGCTGTATTGCTTTAAGTTATCTGATGTTTGCTTATATAGTTCTATTATCTATTTCAGACTAATACCCTGCTGGATAATGCTGAGAAATGGGGAGTCAAAATTGTTTGCCTCGAAGGTAATGTTTACAAGCTACACCCTACTTTCTAAAAATAAGAAAAAGATTACATATTTGTTTGTTATCTGTTCATTTCGCATACAGCGTGCTAAAGGTTAACATTTGTTTGTTATCTGTTCATTTCGCATACAGTGTGCTAAAGGTTAACATTTGTTTGTTATCTGTTCATTTCACATACAGCCTGCTAAAGGTTAACATTTGTTTGTTATCCGTTCATTTCGCATACAGCGTGCTAAAGGTTAACATTTGTTTGTTATCTGTTCATTTCACATACAGCCTGCTAAAGGTTAACATTTGTTTGTTATCTGTTCATTTCGCATACAGCATGCTAAAGGCACCAATGCAACACGGGTTCGATCCTCGGACCGGGATGTATGTGAGATGGTGCAGTGGTCGCCAGATCGGACAGATGGGTTTTCTCCCATACGAATGACCACATATTACAAATTACGCTTTCATCCGCGCCAACGAGAGTGATTAATATAAGTTGTTAGAACTTGCTTCGCAATCGTTGTAAAATAAATAAAGTTTAAACTTTTATTTCAACCATAATAAAATGTTTGTATGTTATACATGGTAATTATGAGGTCTACATTTTCGGTATAAAGTAATTTGATTTGATTTTGTTATTTTATTAGAACTAACAAGGATTACACATCTGTTTTCACCCTCACCCCCTTAGAAGTGCCCTAGTTTTCATCAGCACCCTGTCCTTTTCCTCACCCCCCTTAGAAGTGCCCTAGTTTTCATCAGCACCCTGTCCTTTTCCTCACCCCCCTTAGAAGTGCCCTAGTTTCCATCAGCACCCTGTCCTTTTCCTCACCCCCTTAGAAGTGCCATAGTTTTCATCAGCACCCTGTCCTTTTCCTCACCCCTTTAGAAGT
Source organism: Archivesica marissinica (assembly GCA_014843695.1). Taxonomy (NCBI): domain Eukaryota; kingdom Metazoa; phylum Mollusca; class Bivalvia; order Venerida; family Vesicomyidae; genus Archivesica; species Archivesica marissinica. The sequence continues at coordinate 24,575,991 of CM026394.1, forward strand.
GCCCTAGTTTTCATCAGCACCCTGTCCTTTTCCTCACCCCCCCCTTAGAAGTGCTCTAGTTTTCATCAGCATCCTGTCCTTTTCCTCACCCCCTTAGAAGTGCCATAGTTTCCATCAGCACCTGTCCTTTTCCTCACCCCCTTTAGAAGTGCCCTAGTTTTCATCAGCATCCTGTCCATTTCCTCACCCCCTTTAGAAGTGCCCTAGTTTCCATCAGCACCCTGTCCTTTTCCTCACCCCCTTAGAAGTGCCATAGTTTTCATCAGCACCTTGTCCTTTTCCTCACCCCCTTAGAAGTGCCATAGTTTTCATCAGCACCTTGTCCTTTTCAAATCGCAGCTGGAGCATTGATACTGTTTCTCGAGTGAATTTGAATTTTGGCCAAACACAGTCCGATTTCAAAAATTATTTATGCGTTAAAAATACAACAAAAAATATAATTTTCTTAAAAATTGTCAACGTTATTGCTTAGAAACTTGGCATACACATCCGAGGACTAATTCTCTACACCCACAGTAAGTCCCCCACCCTACAGTAGAGTCTTGAAACCGTCTTGAAACTTGACATACACATTCGAGGACTACCCACAACACACACTGCCACTCAGCTTGAACTTGAAATTTGGCAGTTCGTTGGAATGCATATAAAAGATATTTTTTCTTTTCACATGAACCAACACGTATGCTGTCAATCGCACGAGGTGAGACACCTTATAGGACGGTGGCGTTGTTATTTTACTGTAAATGTTCCTCAACAAATACCAGATGGAAGCAACACATGCCAGAAGTTGAATTCTCCATCTTGAAGAAGAAAACAATTACGCTATTTTCCCCCATCACTGTCCTATAGGCTGTTTTTGTCGTACATGTATATATATGAATTTATTTGTATCTAATCAATTAAACTAAATTTCAGGAGCATTTAAATGGATTGACAGAGAATTGAAGAAGCTACCCAAGGCTGTCGGAAATCTGTCCAAGGTAATAATTACAATAACTTGTGTGACGTTTTTATAACATGTGACATTTTCATACCATGTGCCATTTCATACTATGTAACGTTGCATACTATGTGACGTTTCATACTATGTGATGTTTCATACTATGTAACGTTTCATACCATGTGACATTTCCTACTATGTGATGTTTCATACTATGTGACATTTCATACTATGTGATGTTTCATACCATGTGACATTTCATGCTATGTGATGTTTCATACTATGTGACGTTGCATACTATGTGACATTTCATACTATGTGACGTTTCATACTATGTGACATTTCATACTATGTGACGTTTCATACTATGTGACGTTTCATACTATGTGACATTTCATACTATGTGACGTTGCATACTATGTGACATTTCATACTATGTGACATTTCATACTATGTGACATTTCATACTATGTGACGTTTCATACTATGTGACATTTCATACTATGTGACGTTGCATACTATGTGACGTTTCATACTATGTGACGTTTCATACTATGTGACGTTTCATACTATGTGACGTTGCATACTATGTGACGTTTCATACTATGACGTTTCATACTATGTAACATTTCATACTATGTGACGTTTCATACTATGTGACATTTCATACTATGTGACGTTTCATACTATGTAACATTTCATACTATGTGACATTTCATACTATTGCACTGAAATATGAGCTACTGGATCTGCACTTTAATTTATTACTATTTTTAGACAAAATTACCCATTTTGATAAATGAACTGGTCCAAATGTAATTTTCTGATTGATTTATTGGTCTAAAAATATCATGCACCAGTCCATGTCAGTTACTTGGTGTTGATTGCACCAGTCCATGTCAGTTACTTGGTGTTGATTGCACCAGTCCATGTCAGTTACTTGGTGTTGATTGCACCAGTCCATGTCAGTTACTTGGTGTTGATTGCACCAGTCCATGAAAGTTACTTGGTGTTGATTGCACCAGTCCATGTCAGTTACTTGGTGTTGATTGCACCAGTCCATGTCGGTTACTTGGTGTTGATTGCACCAGTCCATGTCAGTTACTTGGTGTTGAATGGATTAAGAAATCATGAAATCTGTATTAATATTGTTGAAATCAACAAAGACTTGTGAGAAATAGTCGGCCTAGATGTGATGAGGGAGAAAGCTTATTTATACAGAAAATATTAGATTTGTCCATAATATTGCTAAAAGTTGTTCCCGTTCCGGTTCAAAAGAAACAAATAGTTTTCACATTTCAGATGTCTCAAAACCTTTTTTTTCCAGAAATCTGCCAAGACAAAATGTGTCTCATCATGTAAGTATTTGCTCCGTGCAGTGTGCACTGCCGGCCATACGTGCAGTGTGCACTGCCGGCCATACGTGCAGTGTGCACTGTCGGCCATACGTGCAGTGTGCACTGCCGGCCATATCTGCAGTCTGCACTAGCTGGCCCCATACCTGCAGTATGCACTGCTGGCCATACCTGCAGTGTGCACTCACCATATCTGCAGTGTGCACTGCCGGCCATACGTGCAATGTGCACTGCCGGCCATACCTGCAGTATGCACTGCCGGCCATACGTGCAGTGTGCACTGCCGGCCCCATACCTGCAGTCTGTACTGGCTGCCCCATACCTGCAGTCTGTACTGGCTGCCCCATACCTGCAGTCTGTACTGGCTAGCCCCATACCTGCAGTCTGTACTGGCTAGTTATCTGCAGTCTGTACGGGCTGCCCCATACCTGCAGTCTGTACTGGCTAGTTATCTGCAGTCTGTACGGGCTGCCCCATACCTGCAGTCTGTACTGGCTAGCCCCATACCTGCAGTCTGTACTGGCTAGTTATCTGCAGTCTGTACTGGCTGCCCCATACCTGCAGTCTGTACTGGCTAGCCCCATACCTGCAGTCTGTACTGGCTGCCCCATACCTGCAGTCTGTACTGGCTAGCTATCTGCAGTCTGTACTGGCTGCCCCATACCTGCAGTCTGTACTGGCTGCCCCATACCTGCAGTCTGTACTGGCTAGCCCCATACCTGCAGTCTGTACTGGCTGCCCCATACCTGCAGTCTGTACTGGCTAGCTATCTGCAGTCTGTACTGGCTAGCTATCTGCAGTCTGTACTGGCTAGCTATCTGCAGTCTGTACTGGCTAGCTATCTGCAGTCTGTACTGGCTAGCTATCTGCAGTCACTGCACAGTTCTTGATATTCAAAAATAGTGATGCCGGATGTATTAGGTCATGATTAAGCAATTTCTAGTCCCCGTTCCCCCATTTTTGCTCTTTTGACGTCTCCCATTAAAAAGGATAAACTTTATTTATTTTACGATTGCGAAACAAGCTATAACAACTTATATTAATCACTCTCGTTGGCGCAGATGACAGCGTAATTGTGGTAATTCGTGTGTGACGAAACCGTAGTACCCGGAGTAAACCCACCTCTCCGATCTGGCGACCACCGTACCATCTCGCATACTTCTCGATCTGAGGATCGATTGAACCCGGGTTGCATCCGGTGCATTGGTGAGAACTGCTCTAATCGAACGTCACCCATCAATCTTATTATTAGAAAGCTACATGTACAAATATATACTGGTTCTACCCGGGAGCTCGGGTCAAATGAAAGCCCTGAATATATACCAGTTCTAGCACAGGGTTCCCGCTGTCGGTCGCCAAATGCGACAAAAAACAAATATTGGCACTAAATTTTGTGAATTGGCGAAAATATTTGGCGCCACTTTTTTTTTTTTTGGCACATGTTTTGTCAAATACATATTTATTTGTGAACTATATGGCTCTTAGTTAGCTCCAAGTTTTTTCAATTTGCGACAGTAGTGGCACAGCCAATAATTCAGACAGAGGGAACCGTAGTACTGTAATTGATATAGAATGATGTCGCAATGCTCTGTCTTTATTGTGTGTAGTACGGTAATTGATCTAGAATGATGTCGCAATGCTCTGTTTTTATTATGTGTAGTACAGTAATTGATCTAGAATGATGTCGCAATGCTCTGTTTTTATTGTGCGTAGTACGGTAATTGATCTAGAATGATGTCGTAATGCTCTGTTTTTATTGTGCGTAGTATGGTAATTGATCTAGAATGATGTCGCAATGCTCTGTTTTTATTGTGCGTAGTACGGTAATTGATCTAGAATGATGTCGCAATATTCTGTTTTTATTGTGCATAGTACGGTAATTGATCTAGAATGTTGTCGCAATGTTCTGTTTTTATTGTGCATAGTACGGTAATTGATCTAGAATGATGTCGCAATATTCTGTTTTTATTGTGCATAGTACGGTAATTGATCTAGAATGTTGTCGCAATGTTCTGTTTTTATTGTGCATAGTACGGTAATTGATCTAGAATGATGTCGCAATATTCTGTTTTTATTGTGCGTAGTACGGTAATTGATCTAGAATGATGTCGCAATGCTCTGTTTTTATTGTGCGTAGTACGGTAATTGATCTAGAATGATGTCGCAATGCTCTGTTTTTATTGTGCGTAGTACGGTAATTGATCTAGAATGATGTCGCAATGCTCTGTTTTTATTGTGCGTAGTACGGTAATTGATCTAGAATGATGTCGCAATGCTCTGTTTTTATTGTGCGTAGTACAGTAATTGATCTAGAATGATGTCGCAATGTTCTGTCTTTATTGTGCGTAGTACGGTAATTGATCTAGAATGATGTTGCAATGTTCTGTCTTTATTGTGCGTAGTACGGTAATTGATCTAGAATGATGTTGCAATGTTCTGTTTTTATTGTGCGTAGTACGGTAATTGATCTAGAATGATGTTGCAATGTTCTGTCTTTATTTTAGACAAGATATTCAAGTCGCCATTTGTGAAGCTGGAGGCAGATTCGTACTGCTACCGTCCATTTCATGCGGAACTAGAGGTTTGGCCACGACTGAATGTTGACACACCCAGAGGCTCGTGTCCGTTTGATGGCACGCTTATCAAATGGTAATGTCTTTTTGTTATCTCACCCGAGTCAATGACTTGTCGGTTGTGTTTATAAATAGATTGCACTGAGAATTTTGTTCCATTCTTGGTTCATACAAATTTATTTTAGCTTGATTGCGAAACATATATATATATATTAATCGCTCTCGAGACCTCATTCCTGTTTGGAATCCATCGCCACGAGGGAGAGAGAAGAGGCAATGTGGAATTTAAATGAAGGGCACAATCGTAACAGCTCCAGTGGGGCTCGAACTCCGGACCTGAAGCGAACGTGATACCACTGCACTCCGAAAGTGATACCACTGCACTAGGGTGGCCCTTAAACTTTTTTTTTTAATATGTCTTGCTGCCACCCCACCAATCCATTCGTTTAGTAAATAAAACACACCATAAAAAATATTTTTACAATCAGATCATATTTAGGGTGGCCCTCTGCAATTGAAATTCAAGCAAAACCCAAGCTTGCATCGTCCGGTTCCGTTAATATACGTTGTATATGTATATCATTGTCATGGTTCTTAAATCATGTAAAGGGTTAAATGAAAAATTTCACAGTAAAGAGTAAGTTGTTGTGTATTTAATGTATAAAACTGGTGTGTTGTGAATGTGTCACAATGGTTACCATGGGTACTATTGTGACAGATTACGTAATACATGCATACATGCCACATACATGGCACATGCCACCACTATAAATGATGATTTAAGCCATTCACCATATTGCAGTGGCACATTAATCCTGTGTCAATCTATCATATGTAGATTGTTTCTGTAAATCCTTCTGAACAGTGAACAGTGAACATGGATACCAGAGGCAGGGATAACGTCTATCTCATTGGGGCATATGAAACTGAAATATTGGGAGCAAAGCTCCCATCATATCGACAAACATTTGGATATTTCCTGCACCTTCACAAGGTCGAGAAGTTGACAGTTCGGGATTCGAGTAGGAGGACTATTGATGCTGCATCTGAATTGTGGACGAAGGCCGGCATACCAGTCCGTGCTCCAAAGCATACCATTGATAAACTGGAAGCTGTGTTTGTTGAATGGAAAGGGCTGTTGAAGCATAAGGACAGAACGACTCCAGGACACAAGCTGAAGGAAAATAAATTCTTGGAAAAACTTGACGACCTGTTTGATTTCGCCCATGCTGATGCCCTCACGATGATCACCATCCCAGAAGACAGAGAATTCCTTCTCTCTCAGAGACAGAAGGGCCGTCCCGGTTCCATTGGTGCTCTGGACCAGGTCGAAACATGTCGGAGACAACGTACCCAATCTAGGAAAGCAGCTGAATTGATGCGCCAGGAGCGAGCACGAGAACAGATGAAAACTGCTCAACAACAAGCACGTCTGTCAAGCGATGAGTCTGCTGCTGACGATGAAGCAGTTGATGCTGATGCTTCTACCCAAACCAATCGTACTGGTCCTCATCGTGACGGAAATGACACAACACCCTCAGCACCCAAAAGAGCCAGAATTAATGTCTTGTCTCCTGGATTTGTTGCCGCTTTGGATCGGACAAGGATGTCGTCGAGAAATGCCACATTTGTCCTCAGTGAAATGGCATCCAGTCTTGGGCATGATGTCAGTGATGTGAACATCAACCGGAACTCTATACATCGAGCCAGAGCAGCCTTTCGAGCCACCAAGTCTGCTGATCTCCGATCCGAGTTTCAAGCGTCACTTCCCCTAACAGTTCACTGGGACGGCAAGCTGATGGAAGATCTGACGTGTCACGAACATGTTGACCGTCTGCCTGTGCTCATCTCAGGTGCTGGAATTGAGCAGTTGTTGGGAGTTCCCAAACTTTCCTCAGGAACAGGAGACGCACAAGCTTCTGCAGTCCTACGTCCTGCCTTGATCGAACAGCGTCTTGATAAAGACCTCCTCTTCCTTGCTTGTCGCCATCACGTGATGGAACTAGTTGTTGGGGCGGCATTTGAAAAGACCGCAGTTGGACGTCCACAGGACCCGAAATCCTCATCTTCAAGAGGTTCAAAGAGCAGTGGTTATTTGTTGATCAGGACAGGTTTCAAGTTGCGTCTACTGATCATTCAGTTGAAACCATGGTGGCCCCATTTCGCACTGATATCATTGAATTTGCTAAGACACACTTGCAATCAAAACAACCAAGGGATGATTATAGAGAATTTCTTGAGTTGTCTATCCTGTTTCCTGTTCGGGGAGTTCGATTTCAAGTCCCAGGTGCCATGCATCGGGCACGGTGGATGGCAAAGGTAATATATGCCATCAAGATGTGGTTGTTTCGGGGCCAGTTTAAGATGACCCCATCAGAAGAGCGAGGAATTCGTGAAGTGGCAACGTTCTCTGTTCTGGTCCACCTCCGAGCCTGGATGACAGCACCGCTTACCGCAGAGGCACCTCTGAACGACTTCCGGCTTATGGGTCAACTACTTGGCTATCCACACAAAGCTATCTCGGCTGCTACGAGCAAGAAACTTGGTCTCCATCTATGGTATTTGTCGGAGGAGTTAGTTGGCTTAGCTCTGTTTGACTCGAGGCTTTCCGCTGAATCCAAGAAACTGATGCTAGCTGCCATGGAAGAAGAAGCCCCGGATCAACCACCGAAAAGACCAAGCGTGAAGTCTGATGCATTTCTTGGCAGTCGCGGTCTTGAGCAGTTCTGTACAGCAAATTCCAAAAGGTTGTTTGGTCTGCTAGGTATCCAGGAACTTCCATCGGATCCTACGGAGTGGGATGAGCATGACTCGTTCCGACATGCTACGAAAGTCATCAAGGGGCTGGCAGTCGTTAACGATCGGGCTGAAAGCGGAGTCGCACTGATACAGGACTACAACAAAAAGTTGACTAAGGACGAAGACCAACTACAGTTCCTACTCCAGGTTGTAAGCGAGCACCGGCGACAGTTCCCCGACTGCACCAAGAGAAACATTATTGAAAATATCAAAGCCAGTTCCAGCAAGGCAGACTAAACTTGTGACAGTATGGAGTGTGGACTCTGTGCAGTGAATTGTGGAATATGCCACTGCTATGCCAAAATCGGATTTAAGTTCCCAAATTCCCATGGATATTCTTATTACACTGTTGCTTTTTGATAATTCTTGCAATGAGACCTACACTGAGCAGATTATGTAAATGGTTCTAAATATAACACTATTATAAACAATGTTTAACCTTGTTTGATGCCAAGAGTTGTACTTGTACCTACCTACCTGTCATTTCTAATAAAAACTATGTTGACCGATATTGTCTATTTTATTGTAAAAATACATTACAATTTCAAAGCTCGAGGGCCACCTCTAAATATAGTTCAATTTTAACAAAACCTTTACACACATTTACACAAATGCAATTGTCATAGAATGGAAGGGTGGCACAGTTAAATTTGACAAATTATTTTTTTAGCATGCACCTTAGGGCCACCCTACACTGCACTCTCACGACTTCCACATTCTCGAGTTGTTTTTCATGTTGGCTGACAATCAATTGCCCCTCGCCTGTTTTTGTTTGAGTCGTACTGATTATCCGGAGCATATCTGCATACGTCTGGAGACTGATAGTTCTAGTTCTGCTTGGGGATCAAACCTCGACCCCTGGATGTGCAGGTCAATGTGTTTACCTCTGAACCACTCAGGGCTCATTCTAGAGGGCGACTTGGGCACAATAGTTGCCCTAATGACTCCGCCCCCTGGACAAAATGAATGTATGCATGGCGACTTACCTGGAAAGTTTGTCAACTTCACTTTTCGGAGCACATTTGAATCAGATTACCAGTTCGTATTTGTCACTTTGTGTGTGGGTGGGGTGTGGAGGTAGAAGGTGGAGTGCTACATTTCTATTCCTGATGAACATCGACCACTCATCCATTTTGTATTTCATGTAAATTGTCGATTGTTCAGCATTAATGTTCACTCTGCAAGGCCAACATATCTTTACTAGGGATGGCAACGAATTTTAAAAGTATTCGAATATAAAAACTGGTATACAGTCAAACCTGTGTTAGTGGTCACCTCCATTAAGCAGCCAACCTGTATTAAGCAGCCAGTTTCCAGATTCCCAATCAGTTGTTTTATTATATATTTGACATCTATTAAGCAGCCACCTGTGCTAAGCAGCCACTTTCTCTGACTCCCTTGACTGGCTGCTTAAGACAGGTTTGACTGTATGTTAATACATTTCAGTTAAATCATATACAGTCTACATCCGTTATATCGAATTCCGTCCGACCGAACAAAATACTTCGACATAACCGAAGTTTGGCATAACGAAATTCGATATAAACGGATCCAGTTATATGCAAAATGATAGTGTCTGAAACGAGACTTTGATCCGACTTCGAGATAACTGGAGAATTCGACATAACCGACTTTGACATAACGGTTGTAGATTGTAACTGTTTGTTTAATTTTCAATCAATTTAACATTCACCTAAGAATGATCCCCATGCAGGCCCAGGTGTGAACAAGTTGTCGTGATTATGGCTCCAAATAAGAACGGCAGGCGATTCCACAATGCCCATAATTACAGGTGCTACCAAATTGCCGTGTGCTTGTCATGTACTTTGAAATTAAACTTCTTACCGGTAGTTTATGAAACGACAGAGAAAGAATAAATAGTACGATAGGAATTCACACTTGCTGGAAAACATTTACCCACATTGTAAGATTTAGAGTGACGGGGTCGAAATGAACTTGCATACCGCAAGTCGCAAGGAAAGTTCTGGATGAACAGTCAACACTGGTTCCATCGGAAGCCAGTAAAACGAGATTCTGTTGCTTATTTAAAATTGTTAAATTTGTATGTCGTCTCAAACTTTCCCAAATGGAGATAATCTCAATAAGCTTTAAGCTTTCGATTAAATCCGTTTTCATTATGTATACAATTTATATGTACTGTATATTATGAATGAATAAATATGTTTTAAGCCAAACTTTCCCAAGCAAAGTAATCTTAAGATTATCAGATCCACCAAAGCCAACTACTTTAGTTTAAACATTATTTATTTCAGTATTTGTACATGTAATCAAGAAATGAACATTTTACATATAATTTAACAGCAGTTCTACTACTTTGATTGAACAATCAGCACTGGCCGTATTTGTTTGTTAATACACGTGCTGCTTGCTTCCACAATAGTTGGAAATGCTGTCGACCACAATGTTGAATGTTTGTCCAATTATGATGTCGACTGTCCGATTAGCTCAGCGGTATGCGCGCTCGCTTCTCACCAATGCGACCCGCGTCTGATCCACAGACCTGGAAGTATGTGAGATGGTACAATGGTCGCCAGATCGGACAGGTGGGTTTTCTCCTGGTGCTCCGGTTCCTCCCACATGAATGACGCTTTCATCCGCGCCAACGAGAATGTTTATAAATATCAAAAGACTCTGCCATTTTTAAAGATAACGGTAGAAGTCGCTGATATAGAATTCTACCAAGCCACCATTACGTCACAGTGCTACAAAGAGAAAGTAGAAAATGTGTAGAATTCAAAAGTTCAAGAAATTAGCGAATATTCAAATGCCAAAATCTCCATTCGTTGCCATCCATAATCTTTGTGGCACTATTTCCCCCCACCCACCCATCAAATTAAGTTGCTAGTGTCTGTTGGTTGCTAATATCTTTTATGTTGCAGTGGCGAGGAATCTAGAGAGGAGCGTGGCGACTTGTTGGCGGCTCAAGTGGATATCCCGAGCGAAGATACGCCAAAGGAAGAAAAATATGACAGTGATTCAACGCCTAAACCCTTTGCGGAGTATGTACACTGTAGCGAACATTCGCATATCGCATGTAAAGACTCACCAAAATTCCGATGCATGACCAAACTTACCACCGTACAATACCATTCACCGTTCACTCATCTTCTATTTTGGCTCAATTTAAAGCAAATCAAAAGATCCGCGTAATCTAATACTCTCTAATTCCTCCCACATTAATGACCACATATACGCTTTCATCCGAGCCAGCGAGAGTGATTAATATAAGTTGTTAAAACTTGCTTCGTTGTAAAATAAATGAAGTTTAAAAAACAAAAAATACTGGATATTTATAATATAGACATTCGAATGATATTTTAGTTTGCATGTCGCGTGACATGTTCGGTAATTTAGTGCGTATGTCACGTGACCTGTCTATTATTAGAACAATGGAAGATTAGCAGACGGACATCACAAAAATAATAGGAAGTTAAATCTTGAAAGTAATATGTGAATCGTGATGCGGTCATGAATCGTGATGCGGTCATGCATTGTGGCGGTCATGCATCATGATGCGGTCATGCATCGTGATGCGGTCATGCATTGTGGCGGTCATGCATCGTGATGCGGTCATGCATTGTGGTGCGGTCATGCATCGTGATGCGGTCATGCATCGTGGTGTGGTCATGCATCGTGGTGCGGTCATGCATCGTGGTGGCGACGATGCATCGTGGTGCGGTCATGCATCGTGGTGCGGTCATGCATTGTGGTGCAGTCAGGCATCGTGGTGCGGTCACATGTGATGCGGTCATGCATCGTGATGCGGTCATGATTGTGGTGGTCATGCATTGTGATGCGGTCATGCATCGTGAGGCGGTCATGATCGTGAGGCGGTCATGCATCGTGAGGCGGTCATGCATCGTGAGGCGGTCATGCATCGTGATGCGGTCATGCATTGTGGCGGTCATGCATCGTGATGTGGTCATGCATCGTGATGCGGTCATGCATCGTGATGCGGTCATGCATCGTGGTGCGGTCATGCATCGTGATGCGGTCATGCATCGTGGCGACGATGCATCGTGATGCGGTCATGCATCGTGGCGACGATGCATCGTGATGCGGTCATGCATCGTGATTGCGGTCATGCATCGTGATTGCAATGTTTCTTCTAGGGTGTTGAATTCCGTAAATGTTTACATTGGAACGGGGAATTCCGTAAATGTTTACATTGGAACGGGGAATTCCGTAAATGTTTACATTGGAACGGGGAATTCCGTAAATGTTTACATTGGAACGGGGAATTCCTTAAATGTTTACATTGGAACGGGGAATTCTGTAAATGTTTACATTGGAATGGGGAATTCTGTAAATGTTTACATTGGAACGGGGAATTCCGTAAATGTTTACATTGGAACGGGGAATTCCGTAAATGTTTACATTGGAACTTCTTACTATTAATACCAATGCACCACATTTTGATAGCACAGTTTTCCTTTTCAAATACGCCCACAATTTGTTAGTAATATGCAACCATAGTTGATTTACTTTTGCGGATGGCTAACTGTCCGCGTTTGTATAAGCACAAGTAATATGTAAAACCAGGGTCCCTGATTAGTAGACGGATCTGTAGACCAGTGATTAATACGTTAGACTGGTAATCTAGGTTCGATCCCTCGTCTGACCATAATAAAATTAAATTAACATTCTTTCAGATGGGACTTTAAACCGAGGTCTTGTGTCGATGCTTTACACTGTGCACGTAAAAGAACCAGAGGAGACTCCGGATTGGGTCTCTGTCATTATCAGTGCACTATCCTCCAAAAATTTAAAAGGACTAATATCTTCAGGAGGTGTCGCTCATATTGGCAACCAGTAGTGACGATAAATAAACGTAAAACATAGTCATGGATATTCTTTCTATAAACAAGTCAGCAGAGTATATATTGATGTGTATATAGAGTATACGTCAATGTGCTTACATAAAACACACACACACAGTAGATATGATAACGTCGTTGTTTCATTGAACAGAAAGACTGGAAAGAAGTCTGAAACAGACATATTTACTGGGAGCAAAGTAATGACGGCCGGTGAACTAAAACGGAGAAAAGATCTGAAGCGAAGACAGGATAGAAAGAGGGGCTACTGCGAATGTTGTCATGTGAAGTATGAAGATCTGGACAAGGTATGAAATGATGTGCAGGAATTTGGGTCATTTTATTTTGATATAGCTTGGTGAATAGATGGTCCCGGGTCGTTTCGCCTCAAATACACGTTTGTACTACGAGTTGTTTCGCCCTAGTTGCTCCGGGACGATTCGTCCTAAATATAATACAGTATAGACACATTAGAGGAATCGTATTAATATTACATAGCCATGTTATGCTTATGGCGATGAACATATTATTATGCAGGGATCATTCTAGAGGGCGAAATTGTCGCCCTAGGGACCCTGACTTCGCCCTCCGGACTTCTCCCTAAAAAAACAAATTTTTTTTTTTTGGTTTTTACTATTTTCAAACAAAATTTTGTCTAGTAAGATACACTGACCCATTATAAAGCACTCCTTCTATTCAAATGTTGTATTTAATGGTTGTACTGTGCATTTTAACCCTATTTTGCAGAAGTATATTAAAGAACACCATTTAAGGAAGCGATCACAAGCTTTCTCACTTCTCCCAAAAATTCTTACCTAGAATGAACCAACCATGATTATGTTTATGCCAAATAACACCTGTATTAGCAGTGGACATAAATTATATTTCATGAAATGATATGGGGGGGAAAAAGCAGCACACTGGAACATTTTGACAATATGTACATAGCTTGCCACTTCTAGAGAGAACATATAGACTTTGGGGCGAAACTACCCACCATACCACCGTTACCTACTACCTAAGGCGAACATGTATTTAGGGCGAAACAACCTGACACCGAATAGAACAAATTATATTTTCGACCAGTCGGTTGTTTTTCACGACCTGAATATGATGGCAAATTATGTTATGTTATATTTCGGGTTTTACGCCTGCATCAGCACCATTTTGGGCTATATCGCCGGCGGGCAGTTTACCTAACAACACCTTTCCTGGGCAGGCTCCAGTGGTTAACCAGTACTTGGGTGCACCAATCTCCGTAAGAAACTGCCAACTTTTTCATATAAATGAGACACGGCCTGAGCGCCCCGCTATGATGGCAAATACATAATACGAGAATTGGAAATTAATATAGGTCTTATAATGTTTGTAAATTCCTGATCTTATGAGTATATGATTGAGATGCGTTTCGTGAATAATTGTTTTTGTTTTTTTTTAAACTTTATTTATTTTACAACGATTGCGAAGCAAGTTTTAACAACTTATATTAATCACTCTCGGATGAAAGCGTAATAATTGTTTCATTCCGAGCCAACAGTAGGTTTGCGGTAATATGACAATATGTTATTGATGTTTACAGCATGTTCTGGAGGACCAGCACCGTCTCTACGTGAAGAATAAATCGCACTACCAACAGCTGGATGCCCTGATTATGTCCGGGCCAAACACAGAGCACTTCCTGTTTGATTACCTGACTAAAGCCAGGCACATCGTCAGCACGAGGAATTCTAATGCGTATATATATATTTTATATTATTATGTTTAGGGAAATTCTGTATCATACGTTCTGAAATGCTGTTGGATCACGCCGGGTTTGAGTTACATGTACCAGTTAATCCTAGGGCCATGGAAGTATAAGACTTAACTTCTCACAGCACAATTTGAATAGAACCTCTGTCTTACAGGGGGACACTGCTGGTCATAACTCCAGTAATTACTGTAGTCTCCTCTCTTATTGTCTCGCGGCATAGAACCTCTGTGTTACGGGGGACAGTGCTGGTCATAACTCCAGTAATTACTGTAGTCTCCTCTCTCATTGTCTCGCGGCATAGAACCTCTGTGTTACGGGGGACACTGCTGGTCATAACTCCAGTAATTACTGTAGTCTCCTCTCTTATTGTCTCACGGCATAGAACCTCTGTGTTACGGGGGACACTGCTGGTCATAACTCCAGTAATTACTGTAGTCTCCTCTTATTGTCTCGCGAGATAGAACCTCTGTGTTACGGGGGACAGTGCTGGTCATAACTCAGTAATTACTGTAGTCTCCTCTCTTATTGTCTCGCGGCATAGAACCTGTGTTACGGGGGACAGTGCTGGTCATAACTCCAGTAATTACTGTAGTCTCCTCTTATTGTCTCACGAGATAGAACCTCTGTGTTACGGGGGACACTGCTGGTCATAACTCCAGTAATTACTGTAGTCTCCTCTCTTATTGTCTCTCGAGATAGAACCTCTGTGTTACGGGGGACAGTGCTGGTCATAACTGCAGTAATTACTGTAGTCTCCTCTCTTATTGTCTCGCGAGATACCTCTGTGTTACGGGGGGACACTGCTGGTCATAACTTTTTGTCTCGCGCCTGTAGTGGAAAGGGAGACTAAGCAGTCATCTTTCCGGTGGTGGTACTGGCACCATTAACAAATTACATATTTGTATATAACAAAAACCGTCGAATGTAATGCTTTGATAACTTGCTACTGTTTCTAGATGTTGTTCCCTGCCTTCATAACAAGTCCCCCCCCCCCGAGTGACATTGAACCTCAACTTTGGCCCAATATAGTCTGATTTCAGAAATTATTTATGCGTACTCCCCCTCCCCCCTACACGTTATCATTTCTCAAAAACAATCAAAGATATTGTTTTGAAGCTTCGCATACATGTCCAAGGAATAATTCTCTACACCCACAGTAAGTACCCACTCCCGAGAGTAAACTGGAAATTTTGTAATTCAGAATTTATTTACAGTCAAATCTGTCTTAAGCAGCCAGCCAAGGGAATCACAGAAAAGGGCTGCTTAATAGAGGTCAAATGTATAATAAAACAACATATTGGGAATCTGGAAACTGGCTGCTTAATACAGGTTGGCTTCTTAATGGAGGTGACCATTAACACAGTTTAGACTATATGTCAAAATCAACATAAAACATCATTTTTCCAAAAAAAGACAAAAGTTATTGCTTTGAATGTTTTCATAGACATCTGAGTACTGATTCTCTACACCCGCAGTAAGTCCCAACCTACCAGTGAACATTGGTTAAAATTAGCACAATTTCAGAAATTATTTATGCATAAAACATACTCAATAATCAAATATTATTATTTCTCAAAAAACAAGGCATTGCTTTGAAAGTTTGCATACATATCTGAGGAATAATTCTGGACACCAACAGTTAGTCTCGACATTACCACTGACCTTGACATTTGGATTAATCATACTCCTTGTGTCTCTGCGAAGCAATATGAAAACTGACATCTCGCGTTTCTTGTTACGAAATGATAAAAACTTTGGTGGACAGAATTAACTGCCGAGGTGGCATCCGACAGGAAAAATATTTAACTTTTCGTGACAAATCGAAACGGAATCTTAACTGTACACTGCACTGATCAGTAACAATTTTTGTTTAAATTACGTATAGAAATCATTTTACAAAAAATTTATCAAAATCATATTCTACTGTTTATTTAATTTTCAACCTTTTGATGCCGAACCTATTAATTTAATTGCGCATAATTAATATGAACAAAATATAAAGTCACTGTCTTTCGGTGTTTCAGCAACTCGCCAAAGTCTCCAATCAAATCTGTTAATCTGCAGACAAGAAGATCTCCAAGGAAACTTGCTAAAGATCAAACTACGATGGCTAATCCGTCACCAAGCAAGGCTAAAGGCACTTCTGCTCAGTTGTTGCGACAGTCTCCAAGAAAGTCAGTCCAAGATCAAACGGCACATGTTTTAGCTAGATCTCCAAGAATAAATCTGCAGAAACAACAAGGATATGAAATCACGCCTGCTGCAGAAGATAAACTTTCACCTGTGACAAGAAATCATACAAATAGCAAAGATAAAGAGCAGCAAAATGAAACTGTGTCAATTCGATATGCAAAGGCTACTATTACAGAATTGGATACAGGTTTTAGAGCGAGACATACGGCATCGGTGCCACAGAAAGTGAAGAATTCAAAGATTGAATCACCATTTCAAGAAAATATTACAAAGTCTAAAGAAATTGTTGTCAATGATGTTGAAAAAATAGGTTCAGAAAATACAGTTGAATCACTCGTAGTAAATTCACCAAGAAAGGTAATGACAAATAGAAAGCATGAAGTATTGAGTAGAACATTGTCTCCTCGGAAATTAAATCGCAAGGTACTTAGTGAAGAAACTTCTACAAAGTCTCCGCAGAAACAGGTAGCTAATACTGAAAATGTCCGTTGTTCACCTAGAAAACGGGTGTCTGAAAAATTGACTGGGAAAGACAAAATTAAATCTTGTGAACACATAGATAAAGCAAACTTGAATAAAGAGAATATATGTCTTAATCTAAATGAGCAAGATGTTGAAGAACCAGTTACAAAATCTGATCTCATTGAAGCGAATACTAAACAGTGTGAAGATTCTCCTGACAATTCGGTGGAACATGCTGGAAATGGTAACGCCAATGTTGGTCGTTCAAGAAAATGCAAAGGACTGTCCATTTCTTTTGGAAATAGGACTGAAATTCCAATTGAAAGTTCAGGAAAGTTGATGGATTCAGAACACATGAAAACAAATATAGAACCTGCTAAAGATTTAGACAGTGCTAAGGCTGATGTGGATAATTATGAATTGACTAAGATTGGGTTTTATGAACTAGTGAAATGTGGGAAGGAGCGAACCATGGTTGACCGGTCAAGTGATGACTTTGAAGTTTGCTATGCAAGGAGTTTTGAAAATGTAGCTTTGCCGGAATTAAAGAAAGATGTGAATGAAGACACTGGTAATATAACCAGTGATATAAGATGTAAGTTTGGTGGTTCAGATGCTATAAATGAAAGTAACGGTGATATTAGCTTGACAAAACATCAGAAATCATTTGAGAGCAAACAACATGGAGTAAGATCAGAAAAGAAATGCACACCTGAAACAAATATAGACATTGGTAAAAATGAGAAAGAAAACGTAGTTAATAAAAACACAAAACTTGGCAAACAAAGTGCTGTGAATGAGGATGTTTTTGACATTGATATGCAGTCGGACATCACATCTGATTTACATTGTCTCGATTCTCAAGCTACGTTACATACATTCACTAAGACGCTAGCTGAAAGAATAAAAGAGAGATCGATGGGCAGAAAGTCGTTGGTGGAAACCTACAACGTGAATGCACTTTACCAGCTTCCGTCTAGCTCTTGTAGCAACTCATTTATCAGTGATATATCTGACAGGACCGCCAAAACTGGTCAATGTCCAAAGTCCAAGATCAATGTCCAAAAACTTGAAAAACAGAAGAATGGCAGCAGTATTATTGCAAGTTCTAAAGTCGTGAATAAATATCGTAATCAACGGTTTGGACTAAAACATGGCGAAAATAATCAGATTGGTTACCAAGGGGATGATGAACATGAAAAAACGCCAGAGACTCTCAAGTTGCCATATCGCCAGAAGAGAAAGAAAAAGACGTATTGGCATTATGAGGCTGTGGTTGATAATAACGAAAAGTTGGAAAACAATAAACTTCTGCATGATTTACCAAACGAATTGCGCTACTTGAAAGAAGGAAACATGAGGTATTCTAGTGATAACTCGGACACAGATTCCAGGAGATCTATAATGCGGATAAATAAAATAGAGAAACTAGAATCAAAAAGGACAGACAATGATCATATGGAATGCCAGAAAGTTGTTGGTAACATTGGGACACAATCAACAATGTTAAACCAGAAGGAAAAGTCAAAGAAACAAAGAACAAAACATTATTTTGTTGATGATGTTTCAACTAAAATTGTGGAAGAGAATGAGAAAATAAATGCATCTAAAAAAGAGCTGAAACGGTCACAAGAAAGTAGAAAGAAGAACTATTTTAATAAATTTGTTGCAAATGAAGAAATAAGACAATATGAAAATGATACGAGTTTGTCAAGAAAGTTACACAAAGTTAAAGATTCATTTACACATGTTGAAAGACAAGATAGATTGCGGCAACTAGGTAAAGAGAAGTCTGAAGTTTACCACGGTAGAGTTGTTTCTGTTAAAGTAAACCCAGATGAAAATGATCATAATATAATAAACAAGAACAGAAAGAAACAAAGTAGTATTGAAAGAACCGAACGCGAGTTAAATAAAGAAATGAAAGTAAAGAATGTTTCTGGTCATGCAAATTCCAATTTGAAAAGTATTAAACTTGATAAGCATGTTGTTTCAAAGCAACGTACAAAGGTAAAATACTGGCATTACATTGAAGAAGCAATACACGATGTCAATGCTAACAGGAAAAAGGAAAGTAACTTGCCTAATGAGTTGAGAAATCTAAAAGAGTGTTGGACAGATACAGAAGAAATGTTGGATAAACGTAGCAGAAGAAAGCCAAGGAATGTGTCAGAAGATGCAGAAGTAAATATTTCTGTCACCGAGTCGGACCAGGTGCATGAAGACTTGCATGAAAATCCGAATGCTACAAGTGAAAATCGACCAAGTATAAATGTCAGATCAATAAAACGTATTGCAAAGTGTGATTCTGTTCATCAGCAAGAGAAGAAAGTTGAAGAACGTCGGAGATGTTTGAAAGCTGCAAGCTTGTATTCATTTGCAGGTGATACTTCTGACAGTAAATATGATATAGACAGATTACATAAAAAGCATGTTCACATGGTGGTTAAAGCAGGTAACATGCAAAGAAGATTCTCACGTGTGAATTATAAGGAAATTGATATCTTTGGAAGGGAATCTGATGAAGAAACACATATATATACAGCAAACAATATAGAAAGAACACGTACAAATAATCCAGATGCCAGATATTGTCAAGGGTCCCGAGAACCTGAAATGAGCAGCGAAAAAGTTGAAAGAAAACCTGCTAATATAAAAGGTTATATAAACCAAAAAAGTAAACCAATGACTGATAATGAATCAAGAAAGCAGACTGATGAAGTTGGTGACAACTTAAAAACACAGGTGTCAAGACAATACTGTGATCATGTGCTTTTATCAGAAGAAAAATTAGATGAAGATAGTGACAAATATTTGTCAAAAGAATTGAGGCTAGTAACAGGTAATAATTCAGATGCTGATTATGGTAGACGTGGTAGAACTTGCAAGAGACAATCCAAGTTAATGGACAATAAGTGTGATACCATAGAGATAGAAGAAGAGTCTGAAAGCAATAAAACAAAAAATAGAGATTTGAACAGTATAACAACGTATGTAAAACAAGGAGCAGAAACAGATTTTCTAAAGCGAAAGCCAAAAAAGTATTGGGATTATGTTGTTGAACCAGTTATTGATGCTGGTAATAGAACTGACAATAGCAATTTACCAAAAGAGTTGAGAGAATTGAAAGAACCTAGTTTTTGGAATACAGGTAATGAATTATTGAACAGAAGATCTAGATCAAAAAATAGAGAAAATATTACTGAAAATAGGACTGCAAATGAAAAGGAGACTGAAATGTGTAAAGGTCAACAAACAAAAAGTGTTGTCTCATTTAAGACCAGTGCAGAAGATGACATAGAAGATAGAGGCAGAGTAAATGTAAAAGTTATAATAGAAAACAAGGAAAAACGAATTATGTGTCAGGAAAACAAGAAAGATTACATTGAAACTTCTGAAAGTGATCATTCAAAATCTAGGAAAAGCCATGTGTACTGGGACTATGAAGTGGTACCAGTGGAGAGTAGTACTTTGCAAATTGATAAATCGTTGCCTAGAGAACTGCAGCTTCTCCACAGCACATGGAATGATATGTCTATAGCTGAAAACTCTTGTACGAGGTCCCGGTGCACAGATAGTCGATCCAGACCAGAACAGAGTGTTAAATATAGTAAACAAGATAGCACAGATTCTATAAAATATAGTAATAGATCTGTGCACAGAAGAGATAATGGTGTAACTGCTCTAGATAGCGAAAACAAAAAGTGCAAACCAGAGCAGAGAACTACTGAACTTGGTTTTCAGGATAAATTATGTCCTATAACAAATATGGAGAGGACTGTCCGAAAAAATGATGAAACGGTTGAAAAAGGTGCAATCAAACAGACTTCAGTTATCAGAACTGAAGGAGTATGTAGAAGTCTTAAGTCAGTGTACTCAAAGAGTGGTCATATAGATCCTGTTGACACTCTAGATGAAAATAAAGAACAGTTGAGAAGAGAAAATTACCAACAGCATCCTGATAATGTATCCAACAAGGTGAATGAGGAAAGGAGTGTTTCACCAGTGTTTAATATCATACAAAACTCTGGACATAAAGTAGTGAGAAGATGTTCTCCGGTGTTTAAAAGATCGCCTCGGCCCTTCAAGTCAAGAACATCCCAGGAAGTTGAAAATATTAATCATGTCTCTGAATCCACAAAAATTGAAGTAATGACCTCCAAGAGGCACCTTAGAATAGAACATTCACAAGGAATACCATCAGATAAATTAGGATCTCCAATTAAATGTGTAGTAGCTAGTCTACGTTTTGGTAAAAGCAGTGTTGAACATATCAAAGATTTGGATGACTATTGTGCTGACTCGGAGGATGAAATACACAGGCATAATTCTGAAACTTTGGCAGATGCAAACATCGGTTATACGGATTATATTGTGGAAACTCCAGACAAGGTTGTGGAAGTTATAGAACGAGGAAGTGGCTATAGTAATACTCCACGTGAAATACGGCGCAAACGGTTGAAACGTAGGCGTCAGGAATCCACAGACAATGGTGTTTTATGTGAAAACGGTGAGAGGAAGAAAAGAAAACTGGAATATGTAAATGATGCAGGTCCTTGTTCAGTTGTCGTGGATTCTAACACTATAGATAAAAGTAGTAGTGGGAGATTACTGAAACTGAACTTGGAAGAGACCGGTGATACTGATGGTAGTTTACATACATCTTGTGGGGCGCAGCAAGTAACAGAACATGAGGATATAAATGAAGTATGTGCTGATAGGATCTCCTTAACTTGGAAACACGTTAGTGTAAATAAAGATGAAAATAGCTCTGAAAAAGTAAAGGTTAACAAAAGCTGGACTATGTTAAGTGAACGAAGTGTCTCAAAATTGCTGTCAAGTGATGATGATAATGAACATTTTGATGGGTTTACAGGTGATGATAAAATGCCGTCAGATATGTCATATGAGGAACAATCGGAAGTCGAGATTCCAAATGACAGTGAACATGAATGGGTCATCGAGGATAAAGATGATAGTTCTGGTGACGAAGATAATTTGGAACGATTAGTTCCAGTATATTTCCCGTCTCCGAACAAAACATCAAACTCGTCCTGGAATGATGCTGTTGAACACTATATTGATCATTCTATGAGACAGGGACACGATTCGTCGATGTACTTTAATGTTAACAGTAGTCTGTTGAAAAGTCCTGTGAAGCAACTTGGTGCCAGTCCAGTGAAAGTAACAAGTTTTCAAGGCGTAGAAGCTCAGTTGCAATCTCCTGTGAAAATGAATAGACTGTGTACACCGAAGAAAAAGAGACACAAACCAATTCAAAGTCCAGAAATAGAAAAAGTGGATGCAGAAATCGAGTTTAATTTTGGAAGTCCCCAGAAAAATCGTTGTGATTTTAGTCCATTAAGAACAATCAATAATGTTGTAAAACATCTGTCGAGTCCAGTTGCGTTTAGTCTGACCTCTACCCCAGTTGGTAGAAAATGCAAGAAACAAAAGCAAGGAAAATAGTACAGTAATGTACAGTTTAAACTAACCTGTGTTGACGAAGCCATAATTGAATGAAATTGGAGTATAAATGAGCTAAATCAAAATTTAACCTCATATGCTCTAAGCCCTCATAATTTTACATGAATAGAAGTTCTTGCAAATTAGAGTTCATAGATTGTGTTGATGCCTGGTAGTCTGTACAGAGGGCAACACATGGTAAAGCACCTATTATTGGGGTATCGACGGTTATATATAGATATATAGTTAATATTTGCGTCTTGTGTGTACACTGTATATATATATATTTATCACATGAACAAGCCTGTAGCCGTTACAAATGTTCTTATAATACACACGTGTTTAACATAGGGTTTTCACGAAAATTTGAAACCCACTGGTCAACGACGATCTTTTTGTCAAATTTTGAAGTTTTGCAGAAATATACATAGTCAAACCTGCCTTAAGCAGCCAGCCAAGAGAATCAGAGAAAGTGGCTGCTTAGCACAGGTGGCTGCTAAATAGAGGTCAAATGTATAATAAAATAACAAATTGGAAATCTAGAAACTGGCTGCTTAATACAGATTGACTGCTTAATAGAGGTGACCACTAACACAGGTTTGACTGTATTTTCTGACAGCGGTACATCTTTTCGGAAGCGGTATGAATGAGAATGCTTTATATGAAGGAGCCACCTAATACACCATGACCTCAATTCATGACAAGCAAACGGAATTTATGAAATACGAGATCTTTATTGACATGCAGACTGTAATTACTGTGTATTGCGACATTGCGAGTCACGTCTGAATTTCACAGGTCAAAATCCGGGAGTTTGGACCAAACGAAAACCCTATAACATAAGAAATTAAATCAGGTTGTATCAATCTGCGTGTCTACAAACACAAGCGAAAACGCTATTCTAGCCATTGTTTTTCACAAGTCTTCAATGTCAAGACATACACTTAGTGCCACTTGTAACCCGACATTTAAATAAATCGGTATAATTGGATTATTTGCGAAAGGATTTCGTTCTAATTAGGACTATGTATAAATCAACACATCATACGTACATACAAGAAATTTCTTTTGAATTGATGAACAAAAAGGTACAAAATTTAACAAATAACAAACATCACTGTAAAATCAAAATTCACAAAATAACACAGCAATTATAGATTATGTTATTCAGCTACATTATCTAAACAAAAATGATCATAACGGAGGTGTGTGCATGTCGTAAGAGACATGGGAGGACACACTAGATATTAGTTTCTCGGACATACGGATTGTATTGGGCGACTTCACATTGTTCGGATTTTGCGTTGTGTCATTATTTTGTGAATTTTGATAATACATCACTGTTTGTTATTTGTTAAGTTTTATACATTATTGTTTCTAGTATGTACGTATGACATGTTGATTTATTCTTGGTCCAAATGTGAACAAAATCCTTTCACAAATAATGCAATAATACCGAAATATGTGTCGGGTTACAAGTGGCCCTAAGTGTATAGGCTAAAATGACACAAACTATTACTTTTATTAGGACCTACTTTTAAGCTTACACATGTATATACATGTACTCGCAAGTTGTTAGGTCATTGAATATAGCGGGAACTTGAGAAGATATTTTAAAATGGTTTATTGGCTGTTCATGTGATAAAGAAACTGTGACAATTTTCATTTCATATAAATTTTGATAACATAATTTACGCTAGAGTGGTAATAACACCTTTACAGTAAAAACACTAAGACCACATACTGGACTTTAAAAAAATTGGTCTTATCAGAGTGGTCTCATTACTGAGATGACACTATACACCAGATTAAGTAGACATCTTAAAGCGACACTACATCGGTGAAAACGCAAATGTCTGTAGAATGTAATTTCCTATTATATGGGATGTTTTTCCAAATATTTGCATCAAAAACGGAGTATTTCAACAAATAAACAAACGTCGTATACGCGGTTTGTTAACATAACAAAATATATGTAAATAGGGTCGACATTCATGCGTAATACAATGCGTGTATCCGGAATAACATGATTTATGTTACAGATTTACGGTTATATCTCACATGTGTACCTATGCATATTTATTTGTAGACTAGTCTTAGTTAAATTATCTCTAAACGAAAGTATCGTGCATTTAGTATCGACTCCAATGACAAAGAAACGTCAATTCAGGAGCGTGGATGACCGTTATATATGAAATCCTACTTTCACTTTTGAAGTTTGTAGAACACTGTTTATTGATTCAATGTTAGTGTTCGAATGTATTGAGCAGAATTTGTTGTAGCAATGCATTTATACTTGAAAACATGCATTTTATTTGCTTTTTGTGATGTAATGTCGCTTTAATAAGTGTCGGACAAAAATGTGTGATCATACTTTGAATTTGGAAGAAACTGGTGTTAAAAATATTATTTTGTTTACCTTTATTTATCGTCGCTACCAGTTTCCCATATAATGTAATATGTTATATTTGGTATCAATCTGCAGTGTATAATAATATCGTGGAATACCATATTCCAAACACATGCAATACAATTTACAAAGGTACTAGTGGCATGGCACATTTGTCTATCTCTTTATACATAGCCTTCAATAATATTCATCTTCAAAATGAATACCTCGTCTGTCTCGTACAATGTAGTGGCAAGACTTTTTACCAGTTTCTTGTCTTATCTAGCATTCTATTCGTAATTACTTTCAGTTTTATATTTCTGTTTGGGTACAGAGTTTAGTAAATTTTTGTATTTATTATTTGTTTGATTTCTTTGAAAGTTTATTACCGGTATAGGCAATTTTAATTTAAGACTTATTGTAATTTATGTTGTACTCATGGGGCACTAATAGTTGTTTTATCCATGTTGGTCACTAGTTATCATTTTGTAATCATGTGTCAGAATAGAATACATTGTGTCATGACTATAGTCTATGTGTGTATAGTCAGTCCATGTGTTAGGACCATTGTGTCAAAAAATAGAAGGCAGTTGTCACTCTAAAATACTGTATAGTAAAAGATATACGATTAATTTATTGTTTGTTCCATCGCCCGCCATTTTCCCAGAGGAAGGCATCGTTTCTCCCACCTGCACATAGAAATGCATCGTTTCTCCCACCTGCACATAGAAATGCATCGTTTCTCCCACCTGCACATAGAAATGCATCGTTTCTCCCGCCTGCACATGTATTGTGTTTCTCAAGAGTTGTCCATCCATCTATCGCTTCTAGCTTCATTCATCCATCTAGCTCCATCCATTTATCGCTTCTAGCTTCAGTAAGTTGTCCAGTCTATATATATAATAGGAACATTGATAGAAGTCACAGTGACCTTGTATTGAAATACCTTTTCCCATGAGATACACGACCCTTATTTGTTTTGTGATCACTGTCACAAGTCACTAAAATCACAAAACCAACTACTTATAACACACCTGGCTTGGAGGTTATAAAACTTTTCTGCAAACTCTGGCTTCTGATTGGTTCAACCGTGTGTAAAGCTCTGAATCAACAACAATCAAATCACTTCGAGCTCTAGTTTGAAAAAAAGTTTTATGACCTCCCGTATGTTCAAGGTCATGAGTGGCATTTTGTCAAGGTCACGGGTGACATTTTGTTTCAGCAACAACCCGTTACATATTGGGAGGAAATTTCATGAAATTCACACAAGCGTGCTGCAAAAGTAGAGTAGTATATTCTATTGAAGATAGCGGTCGGTTCACATCTAGTTTCTTTAGTGACGTGAGATTTCATGAAATTCTCAGTAGTCTGGGTCACACTTTGGGATGGGTCAAAGTGCAAATTAAAAAGCAAATTACAAAGTGATATATATTTATTTTATTCTAAACAATACACATATTTAACAGACACCTCGTGCCTGCAATCTGTAAAATCTCCCATGCAGTAAGTCAATTCCGCAATCTGTAAAATCCCCCATGCAGTAAGTCAATTCCGCAATCTGTAAAATCCCCCATGCAGTAAGTCAATCCTGCAATCTGTAAAATCCCCCATGCAGAAAGTCAATCCCCCATGCAGAAAGTCAATCCTGCAATCTGTAAAATCCCCCATGCAGAAAGTCAATCCTGCAATCTGTAAAATCCCCCATGCAGAAAGTCAATCACTCGTACTGTATGTACAGTACAACTCTCCCATACAGTAAGTTAATATATTATTATTTGACTACCTAAAGTTCTATTTTCCCTCGTATGAAACTAGAGATTGTTTTTAAAAACACCACATGTCTCGCCACTCGGTGAAATAATAAAAGTGCAATATATGAAGTTGTAGCAATGAAAAGTAATAGGAAATGTTGGAGATGAAGAATGGACAAGCATACACAATGCTTAATTATGAATTTCATGAAATTATAAAAAAATATTTTAATGGCCAATCCTCCAATCGGCACGGGATAATAATATGCACAAGACATCATCATACTGGAGCTTCCTGCCCAGCTTGGTAAAAAAAGTAGGGATGGCAACGAATATTCGGGAAAATATATTATATATTTCCTCAAAAATACCACCCGCTCAGTCAACACATTTGGAAATGCTTGAATCGCTCTGACAATAAGACAATTGCTAGGTGTAATCTATGCAAATTGGAGTTAACATATTCGGGTACAATATCAATCTGAATAATCATTTGAAGAAGATAACGTTTAAGCATAAAACATAAAAATTAGGTTAGTTTGGTAAATTTGATAAGAGTGAGTGATTTTGAGTTTTGATAGGATTCTATAGAGTATTCGAATAGTATAATTGCTATGTGTTGCCATCCCTAGTAAAAAGGCATTTTGGAGATTAAGCACAAGCAGTGTGACATAAAAAGGGAATGGGGTTATATAATATGCACAACTAGACTGCGTACTGGTTCTTCCTGTCAAGTTTGGTGAAAATCCAACTAGGGGTTGTGGAGGTGGAGCTTGGATAAGCTTTGTGTTATAAAAATGGCTGTAAATCCCCCCAAAAAATCAACCAACCAGATCGGGGTTACAAATATCCACATCTAGACATAGCAATGCTTGCCAAGTTTGGTGAAAATCCAACTAGGAGTTGTGGAGCTTGGATAAGCTTTGTGTTATAAAAATGCAACTAGGAGTTGTGGAGGTGGAGCTTGGATAAGCTTTGTGTTATAAAAATGCAACTAGGAGTTGTGGAGGTGGAGCTTGGATAAGCTTTGTGTTATAAAAATGCAACTAGGAGTTGTGGAGGTGGAGCTTGGATAAGCTTTGTGTTATAAAAATGCAACTAGGAGTTGTGGAGGTGGAGCTTGGATAAGCTTTGTGTTATAAAAATCCAACTAGGAGTTGTGGAGGTGGAGCTTGGATAAGCTTTGTGTTATAAAAATGCAACTAGGAGTTGTGGAGGTGGAGCTTGGATAAGCTGTGTGTTATAGAAAGTGCAACTAGGAGTTGTGGAGGTGGAGCTTGGATAAGCTGTGTGTTATAGAAAGTGCAACTAGGAGAGGTGGAGCTTGGATAAGCTTTGTGTTATAAAAATGCAACTAGGAGAGGTGGAGCTTGGATAAGCTTTGTGTTATAAAAAATCCAACTAGGAGATGTGGAGCTTGAATAAGCTTTGTTATAAAAAATCATCCAGCTAGATCGGGGTTACAATATGCACAACTAGACATCGTACCAATGCTTGCCAAGTAGGTGTAATATAATTATATCTAGCACGTACAAGCTTTGTGTCATTAAAATGGCCGTTTAACCGGAATGAGGTTACAATATGCACAACTAGACATCGTACAGATGGAGACACGGTAAAGCAGACTAGCCGGCAATGGCAAAAACGATGTATATTATAATAACATGTATGTACAACATTGCATCGTCTTTTATCACACTGGAGTGTATTAAACACTTCAACTGCTTGGTATATACATAAATATTTTGTTATTTGTAACTAAGCTGATCAACTTCAAATTTGACATCTGTAGCCCAGTGGTTAACACGCTGGCTGGACTGGTATTCCAGGGATTGCAGGTTCGATCCGACCCTAATAAAATTAAGTCTCAGTTGTGACTAAACCGAGGTCTCGTGTCGGTGCTTTACACCGTGCACATAAAAGAACCAGAGGAGACTCTGGAATGGGTCTGTATAATTGCACTATCCTCCAAAAATCTAAAATGACTAATATCTTCAGGAAGCGTTGCTCATATGGGTAACCGGTAGCGACCATAAATAAATGTAACACACATGCACATATATCACGATTTCACCAAATATGTCATTATCTGTTAGAAAGTGCATGGAAATATATACATGATATGACAGATATGGAAAATTAAACAGCATAGCTTTAAAACTTATAACCCCTAGTAATTATACAGGAATGTATAGGTGGAAAAAAATGTGTAATTTTAGTCTTAATTTAAACATTTTTTCATAGATGCAAATTCTCAACAAGAATATGACAAATTGCATTGCTTAAAATACAGAAATCACATCATTTAAGAAATAATAAGTATCAACCGTGGTATATTGTAGAATAACCCGAGTTTGAAGTTGTTATGCGTAGAAATATATCGCAAAGGCCGAAGAACGACAGACGAGGGTTATTCTGCGATATACCACGGTTGATACTTATTATTTCAATTCTAACACGACTTCTAATAATTTTAGAATAGAATCAAAGGAGTATTTTCTTCAAACGCCTTGCTACTCCGCTGCATTTGGCTTTCGAAATTTCCTCCCGCGTAAGGGGTGATGACATTATTTTTTATGGAAAACATCAATCTAGTGCATAAATGAACAAAAGTTGTAACTGATCAATAATTTTATATATACAGAAAAGTAACTGAAATGTTACTTAACAGAAAAACAAGACGGACAAGAGATTATCTGATTCTAAAAATAGCTCACTTCCGCGAATTCCCACGGTAGTATTTTACAAACATCACGTGACTTTCATTCATAAAACTTTACACGCATTGTATAAATGGAATAGCGGTGCGCGCGCAGCATAGTTCAAGGTAGGTATATCGCAGAATAACCCGAGGTAGATTTTACTCTACAAGTATGTATGTTATTAGCTGGGTCGTGTTAGAATAATGAATAGGGCATATTTGGTATAAATAATTCTAACCATTCAAATGAATACGACCGTGTAAAAGATCATTAACCCATTTCATTCTGGATACCGTTCAAACAGTATTTGCAAAGAACATAGAGCCAGATCAGCTGCCACGGAACGTTCCGTCTGATCAGGTTCTATGCTATTCAGATTATCTTGCTAAGACACTTGGCTGTGTAGCAAACAACATAGATCCTGATCAGCACGCTGCGGCTGATCTGGATCTATGTTGTTTGCAAAAGCCTTTAAATGTATCCAGAATGAAATGGGTTAATGACATTAACATCAATAATATCAGTAGGCATTAAACTGAAAACAAATGTTACATAATGCTGAAGTCATTCACCCATGGCACTCAACCTCCGGTCAGCCCTGTCGGGTAACAGTGTGCTATACATGCTAATAGGTTTTAATTGCATTCAGTTGTTGAGGTAACTATATAATACATATTAACGTAAATTATGTAATAATGACCCTGACCTAGTGGCATCCGACTGTAGTTGTAATAGACTGTCAGATTTGGAATCAAGTGGTCCCGGGTTCGATACTCGGTCAGGCCACGTATGTAGTGTCATTGAGCATGCACATTGCTTAGTACTGGTTAACCGCTTAGGTCGGCTAAGCTTGCCCAGGAAAACATGTCTAGGTCACATAAAATGGAAATAAGACTATACCCAAACACTGGGCCTCTCACCTGAAGGGAACACTCTACTATTGCTATTAATCTTAGCCAACATTGAATTCACTGTTTGATCTACATGTACCAAACATACATGTCTATCTTCTCTCCCTAGCAACTCAAACATACGTGTCTATCTTCTCTCCCTAGCAACTCAAACATACGTGTCTATCTTCTTAACCTCCACGAAGATTGACATATACCGCGTTGTCTGTATAGTAAAAACCACCATAATGCATATAATAATTTAGTCTGTAGACGTGTCAATTCCAATCAAATTTTCTGTTTGTTCTTTATCAACATCCCTCATTCTGAAAGTATAATTAATGATAACATTATCAACATCCCTCATTCTGAAAGCATAATTAATGGTAACATTTTCAACATCCCTCTTTCTGAATGCAAAATTACTAATACAAGATTAAACATCCCTCATTCTGTATAAGTATATAATTATAATCACAGGGATTCGGGATTATTAGAATGTAACAAGATGGTTTTTTTATATGAAGAATAATCATAATCCAATCAGAACGCTCGTTTCAACGCGAATTGCGCCGCTTTAGAAATTTTCAAAACTAATTGAAAATTCTACGAAATCTCTTTTTGACGTATTTTTGCCAAATAAACCTACACGTTAGTGGAAACACATTTTATTGATAATGTTATTCACAGTTAAAACTCTCCCGTCGAAGATTTTTTTTTGTTGCTGACAGAACCTGTGTCCTAGTATGGAAATGTGACCTGCTATGGCCAATGTCTGTGGCAATTGTTTGCAAAGTATACATGCATGCAGCTTAAAGTTGTGTTTTATTTGAAGAACAATATAAAGACTCTGGATAGGCGTTATATTTGGACAGATTTGTACAAAATTGTTTCAGATAGGGCCATTTTACTGATCGATGCGAAATCTGACATCCCACAGAGTAGAATCCCTGTACTTAAATATATATACTAGTACCCCCAAACGTGCCGAATCCCTGTGATTATAATGGTAACATTTTCAACATCCCTCTTTCTGAATGCAAAATTACTAATACAAGATTAAACATCCCTCGTTCTGTATAAGTAAATAATTATAATGGTAACATTTTAATTACCCCTGAACTAAAAAAAAACCCTCATACTGAAGTACATGCCTAAACAATGACAACATTGGCTAGTACCGTAAGCTAGTAAGGATATGCAGAATTTGAATTTGTTTTTCTTTTCTGTGATTTGCTAAGATAATTTTAAAATTCATTAAAACACTGGTTACATACACTGAGTATCAAAACCTCAAGGCTGTCCGATTAGCATCACTTCTCACTAATGCAACCTGGGTTCGATCCTCAGACCAGGAAGTATGTGAGATGGTACGATGGCCACCAGATCGGACAGGTGGGTTTTCTCCGGGTACTCCGGTTTCCTACCACATGAATGACCACATTTACATTTTTTCATCCGAGCCAACGAGAGTGATTAATATAAGTTATTAAAACTTGCTTCGCTATCGTTGTAAAAGAAATAAAGTTTTTAAAAAAAAGGACCCCCCCTCCTTCCTGTTCAATTCGTGCATTTCGTTGTATCCAATCATTTTACTATATTTAATTTACCTCATTACTATTCGCACACAAGATGATCCCTGTAAAATATTCTATTCCTTATTATCATTGTAAAATGCAGTCGTCCGAAAAAGGTGAAATTTTCGAATCAGCGACACGGTGCAAGGATCAACACATTTTCTGCATTATTAATACCATTTTTGGGCATTTGTTTCCCTTGTCCGTGAGGAAGGTGCTAAAAACTATTGTTGATTTAAAAATTGGACGATAACTTTTTAAACTTATTTATAGTCAGAATGGATTGTCCTTTTAGCTACAGATATTTACAATGCTCGAAACGATCATTATGCAGTCTGCAAGTCAAGGTTAGGCAGATGGGACTTTAAACCGAGGTCTAGAGTCGGTGCTTTACACCGTGCACGTAAAAGAACCAGATGATACTCTGGAATGGATCTCTGTCTGTATCATTGCACTATCCTCCAAAAATCTAAAATGACTAATCTCTTCATGAGGCGTGCTCATATGGGTAACCGGTAGTAACGATAAATAAATGTAGAACACACACAAGATTGGGAAGAAAGTTAAATAGCGTATATGTGCAGAAAGTAAACAAACAAATAGTTAAAAAGATAAGAAACGAGCAGGTTAATTAGGAAGGGGGAGATAAGTTACCCACATATGTCGGCTTCCCACGATTCTTTAGTATTTTTTTTTTATCTCTAACCCTTTCATGGAAGCACCTCTTGATGCCATTACCAATACGACATACATTGACAATGTAATAGCCAAACCAATGCTCATAATAAAGGCCATAATGTCATGTAGTCCCAGTAATATATATGGAGGTGGGATAGATATGGCAACTACTTATCCACTGCATGATAGCTAAATGGCTGTCGTTTGTATGGAAATATAGTAGTATATTACCCTGTACCTTAATTAATCTCTATGAAGGAAAGGGTCCTTTGTTCACTTTATTCGCATACTGTTGTTGAGTAACCAGTAGTTAAAACTTTCAATATGGCGGTTTCAATACAATGTATAAATGGTAAGCGTGGTGCACAGCAAGCAAGGTGTACGACAAAAGAGGCACATGGCAAGAGAAGTGAGGCGCACAGAAAGCGGTGTGTATGGTAAGTGAGGCGCACGGAAAGCGGTGTAGGTACATGGAAAGCAGTGTGCATGGTAAGTGAGGCGCACGGAAAGCGGTGTAGGTACATGGAAAGCAGTGTGCATGGCAAGTGAGGCATACGGAAAGCGGTGTGCATGGTAAGTGAGGCGCACGGAAAGCGGTGTGCATGGCAAGTGAGGCGCACGGAAAGCGGTGTAGGTACATGGAAAGCAGTGTGCATGGTAAGTGAGGCGCACGGAAAGCGGTGTAGGTACATGGAAAGCGGTGTGCATGGCAAGTGAGGCATATGGAAAGCGGTGTGCATGGCAAGTGAGGAATACGGAAAGCGGTGTGCATGGCAAGTGAGGCACATGGAAAGCGGTGTGCATGGCAAGTGAGGCACATGGAAAGCGGTGTAGGTACACGGAAAGTGGGGTGCATGGCAAGTGAGGTGCACGTAAAGCGGTGTGCATGGCAAGTGAGGCATACGGAAAGCGGTGTGCATGGCAAGTGAGGTGCACAGAAAGCGGTGTGCATGGCAAGTGAGGTGCACGGAAAGCGGTGTGCATGGCAAGTGAGGCGCACGGAAAGCGGTGTGCATGGCAAGTTAGGCGCATGGCAAGTGAGGTGCACAGAAAGCGGTTGCATGGCAAGTGAGGTGCACAGAAAGCGGTGTGCATGGCAAGTGAGGTGCACGGAAAGTGGTGTGCATGGCAAGTGAGGCGCATGACAAGAGAAGTGCATGGCAAGTGAGGTGCACAGAAAGCAGTGTGCATGGCAAGTGAGGCGCACGGAAAGCGGTGTGCATGGCAAGTGAGGCTCACGGCAAGAGAAGTGCATGGCAAGTGAGGTGCACGGAAAGCGGGGTGCATGGCAAGTGAGGCACACGGAAAGCGGTGTGCATGGCAAGTGAGGCACACGGAATGCAGGGTACATGGCAAGTGAGGCACACAGAAAGCGGGGTGCATGGCAAGTGAGGCACACAGAAAGCGGGGTGCATGGCAAGTGAGGAACACGGAAAGCGGGGTGCATGGCAAGTGAGGGCATGGCAAGTGGCACAGAAAGCGGTGTGCATGGCAAGTGAGGTGCACAGAAAGCGGTGTGCATGGCAAGTGAGGCGCATGACAAGAGAAGTGCATGGCAAGTGAGGTGCACAGAAAGCGGTGTGCATGGCGAGTGAGGTGCACAGAAAGTGGTGTGCATGGCACGTGAGGTGCACGGAAAGCGGTGTACATGGCAAGTGAGGCGCATGACAAGAGAAGTGCATGGCAAGTGAGGTGCACAGAAAGCAGTGTGCATGGCAAGTGAAGCGCACGGAAAGCGGTGTGCATGGCAAGTGAGGCGCATGGCAAGTGAGGTGCACAGAAAGCGGTGTGCATGGCAAGTGAGGTGCACGGAAAGTGGTGTGCATGGCAAGTGAGGCGCATGACAAGAGAAGTGCATGGCAAGTGAGGTGCACAGAAAGCAGTGTGCATGGCAAGTGAGGCGCACGGAAAGCGGTGTGCATGGCAAGTGAGGCTCACGGCAAGAGAAGTGCATGGCAAGTGAGGTGCACGGAAAGCGGGGTGCATGGCAAGTGAGGCACACGGAAAG
Source organism: Archivesica marissinica (assembly GCA_014843695.1). Lineage (NCBI taxonomy): Eukaryota > Metazoa > Mollusca > Bivalvia > Venerida > Vesicomyidae > Archivesica > Archivesica marissinica. Next base: position 24,610,362 of record CM026394.1, read on the forward strand.
CGGTGTGCATGGCAAGTGAGGCACACGGAATGCAGGGTACATGGCAAGTGAGGCACACAGAAAGCGGGGTGCATGGCAAGTGAGGCACACAGAAAGCGGGGGGAGGCGGGAAAGTGAGGCACACGGAAAGCGGGGTGCATGGCAAGTGAGGCACACGGAAAGCGGGGTGCATGGCAAGTGAGGCACACGGAAAGTGGGGTGCATGGCAAGTGAGGCATACGGAAAGCGGGGTGCATGGCAAGTGAGGCACACGGAAAGCGGGGTGCATGGCAAGTGAGGCACACAGAAAGCGGGGTGCATGGCATTTAGATAACTTGATCTATTATAAGATATTTGGATAAGTTTATCTATTATGATAGAGATAGATAAGTTTATCTATTATGATAGAGATAGATAGGTTTATCTATTATGATAGAGATAGAGATAGATTTCTTTATTTATAGAGGGTGACCTAATTAGTTTTGAACTAATCCTCCTTAGGGCCCTCTTCAATTTGTTAACACTATAGAATAAATGTACATACACAATAATTATAACATAGTTATGCCGTACAATATACATGCATAATGTTGTACAATGTAACTTAAACAACAGCCTAAGTAAATCAGGTACTTTGATAGAAATACAAAACGACATAAGCATATTGATTTACAATCATTATATATATATAACTGTCTAGTGTCTACCAATTAAAACGTTGTATCCATACTTTACATTTTGTCTTGAATATATTTAAAGATCAGGATGTCTTAATTTCAAATGGTAGACAATTCCATATCTTTGGACCAGAGTATTCTAATGATTTCTTATACATTTCACATCTAGGTCTTGGAATATAGAGATCCATATTTGAAACATTTCTCAATGTCATATCTGAAGTAACTGAATTGCAATGTCTTAATTGAAAATGTTCATTCAAATAATTCGGTACAAGATTGTTCATAATTTTGTACATTGTTACTGCTTTTTGAAAAATAATCCGTTGGTCAAAAGTCATTATATTAATTTCAGACATTGATTCACGCAAAGAAATATAATCTTGGCCCAGAATGAATTTACAAGCTCGTCTCTGCAATCTTAATAATGTGTTGATATTTTGTTGTGTGGTGTTTCCCCATATGATACAACAATAATCAAAATGTGGTTGGATATATGCCTTGTAATAAAGTATTCTGTAGTTCAGATTCACAATATACCGTATTTTACCTAATAGCCAAATGTTAGTTGAAATCTTTTTCACAATATATTTGATATGTGAGTCCCATTTTAATGAATCCTGAATGTGTACTCAAAGCAACTTCTCTGATTTGCTGGTTTTCAATAATATATTTTCATATTTAAGAGAGAGTGTAGGGTTAGGGAAAGCACATTTTCGCTGGGCTGTCATCATAAATAGAACTTTCGTTTTGTCTGTATTAATCTTCATTCCATTTTGGAAACACCAGTATTTCAAGTCTTCCAAAGCTTGTTGTAATCTTGTTTCTAACACTTCTTTCTTATTATGGATATCATATAATGTAGTATCATCTGCATATAAATCGCTACCGGTGATTTTATTTGAAAACATTAGTGGTAAGTCATTGATAAAAAGTAAGAATAAAAGAGGTCCTAATATTGAGCCCTGCGGGACTCCACAATTAACAGTTCTATTTTCAGATAAAACGTCATTTATAGAAACAGTTTGCTTTCTATCACAAAGATATGATTGAAAAAGCTTCAAAGTATTGTTGCTACATTTGTATAATGATAATTTCTTTAACAAAACAGTATGATCGACAAGATCAAAAGCTTTTCGAAAATCGACCATTACAATTCCAATCAATTTTCCCTCATTCATTGCTCGAATCCATTTATCTATCATATAAAGTAAAGCTGATTCAGTTGAGTGGCCAGTTCTGAAACCACTTTGTGTTTTGTGAAGTAAATTGAAGTGATCCAAAAAAGTCTGCAGCGATTTATGCACGTGTCTTTCAAAAAGTTTCGACAAAGATGGTAAAATTGAAATAGGTCTATAGTTATTGACGTCATTGGTTTTTCCACTTTTGAATAATGGTTTGACTTTTGCAAATTTCCAAGCTTCAGGGAAAGTTGATGTTTTCAAACTCTTATTTATTATAACAGTTAAATGTTGTACAGTGATATCGGCTGAAAGTTTTTAACAGCTTTGGTCCAATATTATCGATTCCAGTAGCTTTAGAAACATTAAGTTCGAGTAATTGTTTTCTGATATTACTCTGTGTAACTTCTGGTATTTCAAACACTACATCAACAGGTACATGTTCATTAATAAAATCTTTTATATAGTCAAAGTTTAAGTGATCAGGGACTGGATCTTTGATATTAGATGCAACATTGACAAAGAATTCATTAAATATATTTGCCATTTCAACATTTTGAGAGTAATCAGATCCTTGATGGTATATTGAGTTAATATTGTTTACAGATTGTGTTGATTTTCCTGAACCAAACTCTTTAAAAATCTTCCAGACATTACGTGGGTTATCATTACCAGACTCTATTTTTCTTTCACATGACTCTTTCCTTGCTGTATTAATCATTGCCGACACTTTGTTTCTAAGTAGTTTATATTGATTAACACCTTGCTCTGATTTATCTTGAGATATATGCATAACTTGATCTATGAGATATTTATCTTATACAAGATACATGCATAACTTGATCTATGAGATATTTATCTTATACAAGATACATGCATAACTTGATCTATTATGAGATATTTATCTTATACAAGATACATGCATAACTTGATCTATGAGATATTTATCTTATACAAGATACATGCATAACTTGATCTATTATGAGATATTTATCTTATACAAGATACATGCATAACTTGATCTATGAGATATTTATCTTATACAAGATACATGCATAACTTGATCTATTATGAGATATTTGTTCTTATACAAGATACATGCATAACTTGATCTATTATGAGATATTTGTTCTTATACAAGATACATGCATAACTTGATCTATTATGAGATATTTATCTTATACAAGATACATGCATAACTTGATCTATGAGATATTTATCTTATACAAGATACATGCATAACTTGATCTATTATGAGATATTTGTTCTTATACAAGATACATGCATAACTTGATCTATGAGATATTTATCTTATACAAGATACAAGCATAACTTGATCTATTATGAGATATTTGTTCTTATACAAGATACATGCATAACTTGATCTATGAGATATTTATCTTATACAAGATACATGCATAACTTGATCTATTATGAGATACAACAGACAATACTAGAAAGTGTGCAGTGCTGACATGCAAACCTGATTTTTCTCTTCCAGGGGCCAACCGCATCAAACAGACTGTGTCAATATACAATTCATTGTGTCATAGCAAAAATATACAGTCTCGAAGACTGGAACCAAAGATTAGTAAATATAGATTGTGCCTAAATATAGATTGTGCCTAAATATAGATTGTGTCTAAATATAGATTGTGCCTAAATATTTATTGTGCAATATAAATAAATATACAGAATAAACTAAACATGACCCAGACTGTGTCCACCAAGCGAGATTGTGTAAATGGCAAGAACCCCCCCCCCCTTGTAAACCCCCCCCGCGGTTGATTTACTTGACAAGTTGGTATATGTTGTATACCTAACAGCTCCAATGTTTACTGTAAGACTTTCCCTGTATACCTTAAACTTCTCCCATGTATACCTTAAACTTCTCCCTTGTATACCTTAAACGTCTCCCATGTATACCTTAAACTTCTCCCTTGTATACCTTAAACTTCTCCCATGTATACCTTAAACTTCTCCCTTGTATACCTTAAACTTCTCCCATGTATACCTTAAACTTCTCCCTTGTATACCTTAAACTTCTCCCTTGTATACCTTAAACTTCTCCCTTGTATACCTTAAACTTCTCCCTTGTATACCTTACACTTCTCCCTTGTATACCTTAAACTTCTCCCATGTATACCTTAAACTTCTCCCTTGTATACCTTAAACTTCTCCCTTGTATACCTTAAACTTCTCCCTTGTATACCTTAAACTTCTCCCTTGTATATCTTACACTTATCCCTTGTATATCTTACTCTTATCCCTTGTATACCTTAAACTTCTCCCTTGTATACCTTACACTTCTCCCTTGTATACCTTAAACGTCTCCCGTGTAGACCTTAAACTTCTCCCGTGTAGACCTTACACTTATCTCTTGTATATCTTAAACTTCTCCCATGTATACCTTGAATATCTCCCATGTATACCTTAAACTTCTCCCATGTATACCTTAAACTTCTCCCATGTATACCTTAAACTTCTCCCATGTATACCTTAAATTTCCCCCATGCATATCTTAATCTTCTCCCATGTGCATACCTGAAACTTCTCCCATACATATCTTAAACTTCTCCCTATTTGACAGGTGTAGCCCTGGGTCATGGTCATAGTTGCTGGTCAATACCCCACCATGAGTCTTCACCCCAGGTGAAACCTGAGATCACTACCCAACCAACCATGAACCCTCAACCCAAATTAGATAGACATGCCTAAAGTGTTCATATAATGCTTAAATCCTTACCTAGATATTGGTACCATTCTACGAGAACATATATAATGTAGAATCTTCTTGACGAGTAACAAGACTGGGTCCCAGGACTCAAAATGTGTCAAACAGCTGACTGCCATAAAAGCTATGAACACGGGAACCGATCCCAGGTAAAACAACCACGTATAGGACACCTGTGAAGACATTTATACACAATGTTGCTCGTGAATATTTAAACATAATATTATTAATATAATTATTCCTGTCCAAAATATACGATATTGCATTGCATGCGTGTGTCCCCGTTTTTTCTACCAACAATATTAATAAAACATTGTGGAAGTCCTGATAGCACAGTGGATGAGCGGTCGCTTCAGGTGCGAAATGTCCGGAGTTCGAGCCCCGCTGGAGCCGTTACGATTGTGCCCTTAGACAAGGCTTTTAAATTCCACGTTGCCTCTTCTCTCTCCCTCGTGGCGATGGATTCCATCAGGAATGGGGTCTCGGAGAGTGATTAATATAAGATGAAAGAACATGTTTCGCAATCGAGCTAAAATAAATTTGTATAAACTGATAAAACATGCTAAAGGGGATGTACACACATTAATGTCATTGTTGTTATGAATTGTTATGAGGAATTGGAGCTAGGAAGAGTTTCAAGAAAATAGGATAAAACTAGTCAAAATAAAATTAAATATTTTTCAGCAATGTTCAAGTAGCGTCTATACTCGCCTATAAGACAACTTTATTACCACCAGATTATGGCCTCAAAGTGGCTTCGCGTCTTATACTGGTAAGTGATAACAAAATTATTTATTATATTTTTTTTTTAAATGTGTTAAATGTTATACCTATCCACAATTACATTTTAGAAAAGAAAACAAGCATCCTGGCACTGAAAACGGATCTGTAGTCCAGTGGTAACACTTTGGCCTGGTAATCCAGAGATCGCAGGTTCCATCCCCCGTCTGACACTAATAAAATTAACAGTCTTTCAGATGGGACTTTAAACAGAGGTCTCGTGTCGGTGCTGTACAGCGAGCACGTAAAATAACCAGAGGAGACTGGAATGGGTCTCTGTCTGTATCATTGCACTATCCTCCAACAATCTAAAATGACTAATCTCTTCAGGAGGCGTCGCTCATATGGGCAGCCGGTAGCGACGATAAATAAACGTAAAACACACACAAAAATACTATGTGCCATAAAAGAAGCCAAAATATACTAAAATATGTTCAGTATGATCAAAGATTTATAAATCCATAGCTGTTCAACACAGAAAGTACCAACATGCATATTGACTCTTGAAAAATACATCTTGACTAAAGGGTCATTGCCTCACTCTTGACTTTCAAAGTCTAGTGAATGCCCTGCAGCTTTTCTACATACGATAGTTCCTATATCCTGCAAACCTCGACTAAAATACGGTTTCACTATTTGTAGTCGTTGAAAAGTCTCCCCACTTCTCCATAAATGTTCTCACTTCTCCCAAAATCATCTGGAGGGAGAAGTGCCTTCTCCCAAAAGTTTTAGTTTAGCTTGAGCCCTGGAGACATACTGATATGGTGTACATGTATAAAGGGGCCATTACTTACCCCTTTTATCACAACATCTGCTATCATTGACAGTGGCGTTACTAGACTGAGAGCTGACGTTGCTATCAATGAAGACGTAAGAAAACAACCCCTGTAATGACAAAGAAAGCATATATTTACCGTCTCCATGGCCCAGTGGTTAAGGGGTCCGACTACGGAGCGGGAAGTCGAAGGTTCGAATCTTGTCAGGGGTTCGTTCTGATGTGGCCGGTTGGTGATTCGCCAGCTAGTTAAATAATTGTTACTGATTGCCTACCAGCCTGGCATACAAGCATAGGATTCGGGAAGTACTGATGTTCATAAAAAGAGGTAGGCATACAAGCATAGGATTCGGGAAGTACTGATGTTCATAAAAAGAGGTAGGCATACAAGCATAGGATTCGGGAAGTACTGATGTTCATAAAAAGAGGTAGGCATACAAGCATAGGATTCGGGAAGTACTGATGTTCATAAAAAGAGGTGTCTCATAAGTCAGAAATGGCTGGCCCTTTAAATAGGGGTGACACTATAATAAACAAACACACACTTTAATAAAGTAACCACCTGTATTTACGTAGAAAGTGAAGTACACATGCAGGCGGACAATCTAATATGGTATCAAAACATTCTCCATTAGAAGCAATGTTAAATTAGCCACGCCCCCTCCCCACCCCGTCTGTAGTGAAATCTATAGAGTGCCCTGGGCTTCAATGTTTTCCAAGCCTCACCTCCCATGTATTTACTGGGAGTTTTGATAAATCCTGTGAGCTGTTTAACCATTTAGCCTTCATGCAGTGGATAAGTAATGTCCATATCTATCCCACCCCCATAGATATTACTGGGACTACATAGAGATTTAGGTTAATATACTATTATATCTCCATACAAACGACAGCCAGTTAGCTATCATGCAGTGGATAAGTAGTCACCATATCTATCCCACCTCCATAGATATTACTGGGACTACATGAGATTCTGGCCTGCATTATGAACATTGGTTTGGCTACTACATTGTCAATGTATGTCATATTGGTAATGGAGTCAAGAGGTGCTTCTATGAAGGAAAGGGTTAATTCGTAATTAATAGTTATTCAGATTGGACGTGCTAAACATAGCTGCTTGATGATCTAACACTGGTTTGATTGAATATCTACAAGGAAACTGGTTACCTACCGGTAATACAGTTAGGCTGCTTAATAGAGGTGACCTCTAACACAGGTTTTACTGTATCCCTACAAGGTCATGGTCACACATTCTAAATCAATTTTCCAGCCATAATTTGAATATTAGCTGAGTGGAATAAATATTAGACTAGGATTGGAGGACAAAATGTTGATGCAATAGTATTAAGGTGAAGGTCATTTAAAGGTGAAGGTTATTTAACGGTGAAGGTCAATTAATGGTGAAGGTCATTTAAAGGTGAAATGTTGAACACCGATTTAATCAAATATCATATCACACGTGGTTACAAGTGGCCATTAGCCAAATAAAATAGATAACTTACCATAGCCATAAAAATTCGGAGAGGACGGTTCCCACTAAGCCATTGATCACAATAAATAAGACTTGTTCACCATTTGGCAGTTGGAATGGTTCTATTTTGCTATAGTGAAGTATCAAAAACCCCGGCCACAATAACAAGGAAGTAAATAAGCCAACAAAACCTGAAATATAGGAAAACATTTTCATCCACGGAAATACAGACATATTATACATCCACGGAAATGCTGACAGATTATACATCCACGGAAATGCAGACAGATTATACATCCACGGAAATGCAGACAGATTATACATCCACGGAAATGCAGACAGATTATACATCCACGGAAATGCAGACAGATTATACATCCACGACAATGCAGACAGATTATACATCCATGGAAATGCAGACATATTATACATCCATGGAAATGCGACATATTATACATCCAGGAAATGCGACATATACATCCACGAATGCGACAGATTATACATCCAGAAATGCGAAATGCAGACAGATTATACATCCATGGAAATGCAGACAGATTATACATCCACGGAAATGCAGACAGATTATACATCCACGACAATGCAGACAGATTATACATCCAGGAAATGCAGAAATTATACATCCAGGAAATGCGACAGATTATACATCCAGGAAATGCAGACAATTATACATCCACGGAAATGCAGACAATTATACATCATGGAAATGCGACATATTATACATCCACGGAAATGCAGACATATTAACATCCACGACAATGCAGACAGATTATACATCCACGGAAATGCTGACAGATTATACATCCACGACAATGCTGACAGATTATACATCCACGACAATGCTGACAGATTATACATCCACGACAATGCAGACAGATTATACATCCATGGAAATGCAGACATATTATACATCCACGGAAATGCAGACATATTAACATCAGAATGCTTATACATCCACGAATGCGACAGATTATACATCCACGGAAATGCTGACAGATTATACATCCACGACAATGCTGACAGATTATACATCCACGACAATGCTGACAGATTATACATCCACGACAATGCTGACAGATTATACATCCACGGAAATGCAGACAGATTATACATCCACGGAAATGCTGACAGATTATACATCCACGACAATGCTGACAGATTATACATCCACGGCAATGCAGACAGATTATACATCCACGGAAATGCAGACATATTATGCATCCACGGAAATGCCGACATATTATACATCCATGGAAATGCAGACATATTATACATCCACGGAAATGCAGACATATTATACATCCACGGAAATGCAGACATATTATACATCCATGGAAATGCAGACATATACATCCATGGAAATGCAGACAATTATACATCCACGGAAATGCAGAATATTATACATCCACGGAAAGCAGATATATTATACATCCACGGAAATGCAGACATATTATACATCCATGGAAATGCAGACAGATTATACATCCACGGAAATGCAGACATATTATACATCCAGGAAATGCAGACAGATTATACATCCACGGAAATGCAGACAGATTATACATCCACGACAATGCAGACAGATTATACATCCACGGAAATGCAGACAGATTATACATCCACGACAATGCAGACAGATTATACATCCATGGAAATGCAGACATATTATACATCCATGGAAATGCGACATATTATACATCCACGGAAATGCAGACATATTATACATCCATGGAAATGCAGACATATACATCCACGGAAATGCAGACAGATTATACATCCATGGAAATGCAGACAGATTATACATCCACGGAAATGCAGACAGATTATACATCCACGACAATGCAGACAGATTATACATCCACGGAAATGCAGACATATTATACATCCACGGAAATGCCGACAGATTATACATCCACGGAAATGCCGACAGATTATACATCCACGGAAATGCAGACAGATTATACATCCACGGAAATGCAGACAGATTATACATCCATGGAAATGCAGACAGATTATACATCCACGGAAATGCAGACAGATTATACATCCACGACAATGCAGACAGATTATACATCCATGGAAATGCAGACAGATTATACATCCATGGAAATGCCGACAGATTATACACCCAGGAAATGCAGACAGATTATACATCCACGGAAATGCAGACAGATTATACATCCATGGAAATGCAGACATATTATACATCCACGGAAATGCAGACATATTATACATACATGGAAATGCAGACATATTATACATCCACGGAAATGCAGACATATTAAACATCCACGACAATGCAGACAGATTATACATCCACGGAAATGCTGACAGATTATACATCCACGACAATGCTGACAGATTATACATCCACGACAATGCTGACAGATTATACATCCACGACAATGCAGACAGATTATACATACATGGAAATGCAGACATATTATACATCCACGGAAATGCAGACATATTAAACATCCACGACAATGCAGACAGATTATACATCCACGGAAATGCTGACAGATTATACATCCACGACAATGCTGACAGATTATACATCCACGACAATGCTGACAGATTATACATCCACGACAATGCTGACAGATTATACATCCACGACAATGCTGACAGATTATACATCCACGGAAATGCAGACAGATTATACATCCACGGAAATGCTGACAGATTATACATCCACGACAATGCTGACAGATTATACATCCACGGCAATGCAGACAGATTATACATCCACGGAAATGCAGACATATTATGCATCCACGGAAATGCCGACATATTATACATCCATGGAAATGCAGACATATTATGCATCCACGGAAATGCAGACATATTATACATCCACGGAAATGCAGAGATATTATACATCCATGGAAATGCAGACATATACATCCATGGAAATGCAGACAGATTATACATCCATGGAAATGCAGACATATTATACATCCACGGAAATGCAGAGATATTATACATCCACGGAAAGGCAGATATATTATACATCCACGGAAATGCAGACATATTATACATCCATGGAAATGCAGACAGATTATACATCCACGGAAATGCAGAAATATTATACATCCATGGAAATGCAGACAGATTATACATCCACGGAAATGCAGACAGATTATACATCCACGACAATGCAGACAGATTATACATCCACGGAAATGCAGACAGATTATACATCCACGACAATGCAGACAGATTATACATCCATGGAAATGCAGACATATTATACATCCATGGAAATGCTGACATATTATACATCCACGGAAATGCAGACATATTATACATCCATGGAAATGCAGACATATACATCCACGGAAATGCAGACAGATTATACATCCATGGAAATGCAGACAGATTATACATCCACGGAAATGCAGACAGATTATACATCCACGACAATGCAGACAGATTATACATCCACGGAAATGCAGACATATTATACATCCACGGAAATGCCGACAGATTATACATCCACGGAAATGCCGACAGATTATACATCCACGGAAATGCAGACAGATTATACATCCACGGAAATGCAGACAGATTATACATCCTTGGAAATGCCGACAGATTATACATCCATGGAAATGCAGACAGATTATACATCCATGGAAATGCCGACAGATTATACACCCAGGAAATGCCGACAGATTATACATCCACGGAAATGCAGACAGATTATACATCCATAGAAATGCAGACATATTATACATCCACGGAAATGCTGACAGATTATACATCCACGACAATGCTGACAGATTATACATCCACGGAAATGCTGACAGATTATACATCCACGACAATGCTGACAGATTATACATCCACGACAATGCTGACAGATTATACATCCACGACAATGCAGACAGATTATACATGCATGGAAATGCAGACATATTATACATCCACGGAAATGCAGACATATTAAACATCCACGACAATGCAGACAGATTATACATCCACGGAAATGCTGACAGATTATACATCCACGACAATGCTGACAGATTATACATCCACGACAATGCTGACAGATTATACATCCACGACAATGCATAGAATGCAGACAGATTATACATACATGGAAATGCAGACATATTATACATCCACGGAAATGCAGACATATTAAACATCCACGACAATGCAGACAGATTATACATCCACGGAAATGCTGACAGATTATACATCCACGACAATGCTGACAGATTATACATCCACGACAATGCTGACAGATTATACATCCACGACAATGCTGACAGATTATACATCCACGACAATGCTGACAGATTATACATCCACGGAAATGCTGACAGATTATACATCCACGACAATGCTGACAGATTATACATCCACGGCAATGCAGACAGATTATACATCCACGGAAATGCAGACATATTATGCATCCACGGAAATGCCGACATATTATACATCCATGGAAATGCAGACATATTATGCATCCACGGAAATGCAGACATATTATACATCCACGGAAATGCAGATATTATACATCCATGGAAATGCAGACATATTATACATCCACGGAAATGCAGACATATTATACATCCATGGAAATGCCGACAGATTATACATCCACGGAAATGCAGACATATTATACATCCACGACAATGCAGACAGATTATACATCCACGGATATGCAGACATATTATACATCCACGACAATACAGACAGATTATACATCCACGGAAATGCAGACAGATTATACATCCACGGAAATGCAGACAGATTATACATCCACGGAAATGCAGACAGATTATACATCCACGGAAATGCAGACAATTATACATCCAGCAGATTATACATCCACGGAAATGCAGACAGATTATACATCCACGGAAATGCCGACAGATTATACATCCACGACAATGCAGACAGATTATACATCCACGGAAATGCAGACAGATTATACATCCATGGAAATGCAGACATATTATACATCCACGGAAATGCAGACATATTATACATCCATGGAAATGCAGACATATTATCATCCACGGAAATGCAGACATATTAACATCCACGACAATGCAGACAGATTATACATCCACGGAAATGCAGACAGATTATACATCCACGACAATGCTGACAGATTATACATCCACGGAAATGCAGACAGATTATACATCCACGGAAATGCAGACAGATTATACATCCACGACAATGCTGACAGATTATACATCCACGGCAATGCAGACAGATTATACATCCACGGAAATGCAGACATATTATACATCCACGGAAATGCAGACATATTATACATCCATGGAAATGCAGACATATTATACATCCACGGAAATGCAGACATATTATACATCCACGGAAATGCAGATATTATACATCCATGGAAATGCAGACATATTATACATCCACGGAAATGCAGACATATTATACATCCATGGAAATGCAGACAGATTATACATCCACGGAAATGCAGACATATTATACATCCACGGAAATGCAGACAGATTATACATCCACGGAAATGCAGACATATTATACATCCACGGAAATGCAGACAGATTATACATCCACGGAAATGCAGACAGATTATACATCCACGGAAATGCAGACAGATTATACATCCATGGAAATGCAGACATATTATACATCCACGGAAATGCAGACATATTATACATCCATGGAAATGCAGACATATACATCCACGGAAATGCAGACAGATTATACATCCACGGAAATGCAGACAGATTATACATCCACGGAAATGCAGACAGATTATACATCCACGACAATGCAGACAGATTATACATCCACGGAAATGCAGACAGATTATACATCCATGGAAATGCAGACAGATTATACATCCAGAAATGCGACAGATTATACATCCACGGAAATGCAGACAGATTATACATCCATGGAAATGCAGACATATTATACATCCACGGAAATGCAGACATATTATACATCCATGGAAATGCAGACATATTATACATCCACGGAAATGCAGACATATTATACATCCACGACAATGCAGACAGATTATACATCCACGGAAATGCTGACAGATTATACATCCACGAATGCTGACAGATTATACATCCACGAGAAATGCAGACAGATTATACATCCACGGAAATGCAGACAGATTATACATCCACGGAAATGCAGACAGATTATACATCCACGGAAATGCAGACAGATTATACATCCACGGCAATGCTGACAGATTATACATCCACGGAATGCGACAGATTATACATCCACGGAAATGCAGACAATTATCATCCACGAATGCGACAATTATACATCCAGGAAATGCAGACATATACATCCAGGAAATGCAGACAATTATACATCCACGGAAATGCAGAATATTATACATCCAGGAAATGCAGACATATTATACATCCACGGAAATGCAGACAGATTATACATCCACGGAAATGCAGACATATTATACATCCATGGAAATGCAGACATATTATACATCCACGGAAATGCAGACATATTATACATCCACGGAATGCAGACATATTATACATCCATGGAAATGCAGACAATATACATCCAGGAAATGCAGACAGATTATACATCCAAAATGCAGACAGATTATACATCCACGGAAATGCAGACAGATTATACATCCATGGAAATGCAGACATATTATACATCCATGGAAATGCAGACATATTATACATCCATGGAAATGCAGACATATTATACATCCATGGAAATGCAGACATATACATCCACGGAAATGCAGACAGATTATACATCCATGGAAATGCAGACAGATTATACATCCACGACAATGCAGACAGATTATACATCCACGGAAATGCAGACATATTATACATCCACGGAAATGCCGACAGATTATACATCCACGGAAATGCCGACAGATTATACATCCACGGAAATGCAGACAGATTATACATCCACGGAAATGCAGACAGATTATACATCCTTGGAAATGCCGACAGATTATACATCCATGGAAATGCAGACAGATTATACATCCATGGAAATGCCGACAGATTATACACCCAGGAAATGCCGACAGATTATACATCCACGGAAATGCAGACAGATTATACATCCATGGAAATGCAGACATATTATACATCCACGGAAATGCTGACAGATTATACATCCACGACAATGCTGACAGATTATACATCCACGGAAATGCTGACAGATTATACATCCACGACAATGCTGACAGATTATACATCCACGACAATGCTGACAGATTATACATCCACGACAATGCAGACAGATTATACATACATGGAAATGCAGACATATTATACATCCACGGAAATGCAGACATATTAAACATCCACGACAATGCAGACAGATTATACATCCACGGAAATGCTGACAGATTATACATCCACGACAATGCTGACAGATTATACATCCACGACAATGCTGACAGATTATACATCCACGACAATGCTGACAGATTATACATCCACGACAATGCTGACAGATTATACATCCACAATGCTGACAGATTATACATCCACGGAAATGCTGACAGATTATACATCCACGACAATGCTGACAGATTATACATCCACGGCAATGCAGACAGATTATACATCCACGGAAATGCAGACATATTATGCATCCACGGAAATGCCGACATATTATACATCCATGGAAATGCAGACATATTATGCATCCACGGAAATGCAGACATATTATACATCCACGGAAATGCAGATATTATACATCCATGGAAATGCAGACATATTATACATCCACGGAAATGCAGACATATTATACATCCATGGAAATGCCGACAGATTATACATCCACGGAAATGCAGACATATTATACATCCACGACAATGCAGACAGATTATACATCCACGGATATGCAGACATATTATACATCCACGACAATACAGACAGATTATACATCCACGGAAATGCAGACAGATTATACATCCACGGAAATGCAGACAGATTATACATCCACGGAAATGCAGACAGATTATACATCCACAGAAATGCAGACAGATTATACATCCCTGGAAATGCCGACAGATTATACATCCACGGAAATGCCGACAGATTATACATCCACGACAATGCAGACAGATTATACATCCATGGAAATGCAGACATATTATACATCCACGGAAATGCAGACATATTATACATCCATGGAAATGCAGACATATTATACATCCACGGAAATGCAGACATATTATACATCCATGGAAATGCAGACAGATTATACATCCATGGAAATGCAGACAGATTATACATCCATGGAAATGCAGACAGATTATACATCCACGGAAATGCAGACATATTATACATCCATGGAAATGCAGACATATACATCCACGGAAATGCAGACAGATTATACATCCATGGAAATGCAGACAGATTATACATCCACGGAAATGCAGACAGATTATACATCCACGACAATGCAGACAGATTATACATCCATGGAAATGCAGACAGATTATACATCCACGGAAATGCAGACAGATTATACATCCAGGAAATGCCGACAGATTATACATCCACGGAAATGCAGACAGATTATACATCCACGGAAATGCAGACAGATTATACATCCATGGAAATGCAGACAGATTATACATCCACGGAAATGCAGACAGATTATACATCCATGGAAATGCAGACATATTATACATCCACGGAAATGCAGAGAGATTATACATCCATGGAAATGCCGACAGATTATACACCCAGGAAATGCCGACAGATTATACATCCACGGAAATGCAGACAGATTATACATCCACGGAAATGCAGACATATTATACATACATGGAAATGCAGACATATTATACATCCATGGAAATGCAGACATATTAAACATCCACGACAATGCAGACAGATTATACATCCACGGAAATGCTGACAGATTATACATCCACGACAATGCTGACAGATTATACATCCACGACAATGCGGACAGATTATACATCCACGACAATGCAGACAGATTATACATACATGGAAATGCAGACATATTATACATCCACGGAAATGCAGACATATTAAACATACACGACAATGCAGACAGATTATACATCCACGGAAATGCTGACAGATTATACATCCACGACAATGCTGACAGATTATACATCCACGACAATGCTGACAGATTATACATCCACGGAAATGCAGACAGATTATACATCCACGGAAATGCAGACAGATTATACATCCACGACAATGCTGACAGATTATACATCCACGGAAATGCAGACATATACATCCACGGAAATGCAGACAGATTATACATCCACGGAAATGCAGACATATTATACATCAATGGAAATGCAGACAGATTATACATCCACGGAAATGCAGACAGATTATACATCCTTGGAAATGCAGACAGATTATACATCAATGGAAATGCAGACAGATTATACATCCTTGGAAATGCAGACATATTATACATCAATGGAAATGCAGACAGATTATACATCCTTGGAAATGCAGACAGATTATACATCCTTGGAAATGCAGACATATTATACATCCACTGAAATGCAGACATATTATACATCCACGGAAATGCAGACATATTATACATCAATGGAAATGCAGACATATTATACATCCATGGGAATGCAGACATATTATACATCCACGGAAATGCAGACATATTATACATCCACGGAAATGCAGACAGATTATACATCCACGACAATGCAGACAGATTATACATCCACGGAAATGCCAACAGATTATACATCCACGGAAATGCAGACAGTATACATCCATGGATATGCAGACAGATTATACATCCACGGAAATGCAGACAGATTATACATCCACGGAAATGCTGACAGATTATACATCCACGGAAATGCAGACAGATTATACATCCACGGAAATGCAGACAGATTATACATCCACGGAAATGCAGACAGATTATACATCCACGGAAATGCAGACAGATTATACATCCACGGAAATGCTGACAGATTATACATCCAACACAGAAAGTCATAATAATTTCAATAGCACATGTACATATTGTATATAATGGGTGTGGTATGGGTTTCTGTAATCTGACATGTACATATAGGGTGTCGTATGTGTTTGTGTGTGTGCATTCCATTTATGTCAATCCCTTGCAGTGACCGAGACATGTTTTCCTGGGCATGCTTAGCCAACCTATGTAGTTAACCAATACTAAGCAATGTGTGTGTGTTGTGTTGTGCGTGCGTGCGTGCGTGCGTGCGTGCGTGCGTGCGTGCAAGTTACCTTGCTAAAGGATACTACAGTTTAAACGTTATTTATTTTACAACGATTGCAAAGCAAGTTCTAACAACTTATATTAATCACTCTCGTTGGCATGGATGAAGGCATAAATGTGGTCATTCGTGTTGGAGGAAACCAGAGTACCCGGAGAAAACCCACCTGTCTGATCTGGCGACCATCGTACCATCTCACATACTTCCCGGTCCAAGGATCGAACCAGGGTTGCATTGGTGAGAAAGGACACCACATACATGCCATGATCAAGTATCGACTGGACATTGGAGACACTGGAACACGGGCGTAATTGAATGTCTCACAGAACTTACCAAAAAACAATGGAATATCAAGTTTATCTTCATGGTCCACTCTTCTCCGCAATCCAACGAGGTAAAGGGCGTATAATATGGCACTGGACAGGGCCCATAGGGAACCAGCTGGGATACGATCTTCAAACTCCAAATCTGACACACTAACCATAACAACTCCACTTATACTGAAATAGAATGCCGACATACCTGACTAGAACGATAACATTCCTGACTAGAACGATAACATTACTGACTGGGACACTGACTTATAGGACTAGAACGAGGACATACATGAATAGAAAAGAGACATACATGATTAGATTGACAGTGGTTTTGGATATACTTGACTAGAACGACAACATTACTAACTGGACAGGGTTCCCCGGGGCTTTGAAAAATACAATTCCCTGACTTTTTTCCTGACATCTGTTTTCAAGCATCTTCTAGGGGGGTCTGGGTGCATGCCCCCGAGAATATTTTTGATTTTCTAGATGCTCTGTGGTGCACTTTGAGACACTTAAAAGAAGCAAATCAGAAGTAGTGAAATGTTGATTTTTTCCCATATTTTTGTTAAAAAACCCAAATCCTTAGTAGCAGAATGCAAGTGCTAAAAGAGAAATTTTCGACATTTTTATGCGCGGAATCAAGTGCAAAAATACCCATTTTTGACCTTTTTATATGCGGAATTGACAGTTTTTAGAGAAGAACAATGACAAAAGTCATCAATATAAAATTCCCTGACATTTACTGAAAAAACAAAATTCCCTGACATTTCCCTGACCTTGAAAAAAAATAGAATTCCCAGACATTTTCACTGACGCTGGGAACCCTGGGACACAGGGTTCCCAGGGGCTCTGAAAAATAAAATTCCTGGAACACTCACTTATAGGACTAGAACGATGACATACATGAATAGAAAAGAGACATACATGATTAGATTGACGATATACTTGACTAGAACGATAACATTACTGACTGGGACACTGACTTATAGGACTAGAACGAGGACATACATGAATAGAAAAGAGACATACATGATTAGATTGACGATATACTTGACTAGAACGATAACATTACTGACTGGGACACTGACTTATAGGACTAGAACGAGGACATACATGAATAGAAAAGAGACATACATGATTAGATTGACGATATACTTGACTAGAACGATAACATTACTGACTGGGACACTGACTTATAGGACTAGAACGAGGACATACATGAATAGAAAAGAGACATACATGATTAGATTGACGATATACTTGACTAGAACGATAACATTACTGACTGGGACACTGACTTATAGGACTAGAACGAGGACATACATGAATAGAAAAGAGACATACATGATTAGATTGACGATATACTTGACTAGAACGATAACATTACTGACTGGGACACTGACTTATAGGACTAGAACGATGGCATACATGAATAGAAAAGAGACATACATGATTAGATTGACGATATACTTGACTAGAACGATAACATTACTGACTGGAACGATAACATTCCTGACTGGGACACTGACTTATAGGACTAGAACGATGACATACATGAATAGATTGACGATATACTTGACTAGAACGACAACATTACTGACTGGAACACTGACTAGAACGATGACATACAGGATTAGATTGATGAAATACCGGACTAGAATAACAACATTGACAGACTGGAACATTGACTTACAGGACTGGAACAATGACAAAAATGACTAGAAAGGCGACCTATAGGATTAGATTGATGAAATACCGGACAAATGTCGATGTAAGGACTGGAATTACAACATACTTGATCGTAATGAAGACATACCTGACTAGAACAGCAACCAATTTTGAAAGACTAAATCTATCAGCTGATGATCCTGGGTATATTGCCGAACAGATCAGAGTAAATAACGACGATGTAGACGCCAACACATTGACGACACCAACCTCGGTATCGCCTAAGGCAATCTGGTACGAATAATTGGCAAAAAACCACTGTAATACAGAAATGGACAAATTACTATGGATTATTTGAATGTGAATAGTTTGTAATACAATAATTAATATAATTAATATTTACATTGTTATTATGCCTGCCAAATTGAGCACCATCCAGCATACTGCGCTTACATTCTGGTAACCCCCCCCCCCCTACCGAGACCTTGCTGATTGATTGGTTTAAACATATTTATTCCTTCATAATGTACAGTACATATCTATTGTATACAGAATGAAAATGGATTTAATTGATGATTGAGCTTATTTACCCTCGCCTCCGGCAAACCATGCGGGCGAGCGAGGGATTTAATCGAAAGCAAGTGATTTGAAGACAACGACTCTAACTGCTCAGCCATGGAGGCCCCCTTCTATGTCAACAAAGGTAAAGGTTATTGTAAGGAAGCACTAATAGACAATGCATACAATGCTGAATTTAAATAGAACAGTAAATTGCATGCGCAGTACCTGCCATCAATCACAGGCTTTATAAATGCCAGATCTAATTGAGATATAATAGCCGTTTGTTGTATCATTCTTCTTTAAACCCTTTGCCTGCTGAGTAAATAAAATCACATTTGCAAGCAACATAGATCCAGATCAGAGGCGGCGCAACCCCGCGTCTGATCAGGTTCTATGTTGTTTACTATTCAGCACAGTGTTTTAGCTCCACTATCAGAATAGCAAACAGCATAAAGCCTGATCAAACGGTATATTCTATGCCGTCTGATCTGGCTCTATGATGTTTGCAAAAGTGATTTTATCTGCCGCTAGTGTGGAAGTCGTGATAGATCAGTGGTAGTTAAATTCTACACGTCTCTTCTCTCTCACTCGTGGCGATGGATTCCATCAGGAATGAGGTCTCGAGGGTGATTAATATAAGTCATAAGAACTTGTTTCACAATCGAACTAAAATAAATTTGTATAAACTAAGTGTGAAAAGGGTTAAAACTAATAATTCAAAGATGTCTGTAGAAATATGGTTGGTCAGTTATCACATATTTTCCATAACTACAAATCTATACAGATATAAACACGGAAAATCCATTAGCTTCATAGTGCTAGTACATATATATACAAAATCAGGAAACTTACTAAAATAGAGAAAAGAAAGGCCATTTTCGCCACTTCTTTTATCGTAAGCTTGCTTAGAGCCCTCAGTCGCAGTTCCTCGACCCGCATAGCAGCCGAGTACGAGAGTCGAGCTATCACCTGCTCCTCGGCAAAGGTATCTACAAACAATGTAAAACTGATCACGACTGAGTTGCCAACATCGCAAAGTTTTCAGTGTTTTTTTCAAACAAGAAGACAATTGAAATGATTCACTCACTCACATAATATTCTTAGGGAATATAGATTTACAAACGGCCTTAACCCTTTCAACACCACAGACCTCTAAATTGGCTTACAAAAAAGTGTAGATCCAGATGAGCCAGCTCGTGACGAGCCGTCTCATCAGGATCTGCACTTTTTTCAAGTAATATAACTATTTTTAGAATATTTTTACCCATTTTGATAAATGAACTGATCCAAATGTAATTTTGTTATTAATTTATTGGTCTAAAAATATCATGGACCAGTCCATGTGAGTTACTTGGTGTTGAAAGGGTTAAGTTAGTACGTACATCAATCAAATGGCACATAATAACGACACGCATAAGAATTTTGCATAGAATTTTCTTGGAGAGGAACTGAGGGAACGGTCATTTCAAACTTCAAACATCCCAAAATGCTGTCATATATATCTATGTGAGGAACATGACCTACTTATCTCCTGCTGAGGACGTTTCTTGAAAATGTGACGAGGGGTTTTGTATAAAACAAGTATAAACTGTGGAAGCAGTGGAAGTCGTGATAGCGCAGTGGATGTGCGTTCGCTTCAGGTGCGAAAGGTCCGGAGTTCGAACCCAGCTGGAGCCGTTACGATTGTGTCCTTAGGCAAGGCATTTAAATTCCATGTTGCCTCTTCTCTCTCCCGCGTGGCGATGAATTCCTCAGGAATGAGGTCTCGAGAGTGATTAATATAAGTTGTAAGAACTTGTTTCGCAATCGAGCTAAAATAAATATGCATAAACTAAGTATAAACTATATTTAATTTACAACGATTGCGAAACTTGTTAACAACTTATATTAATCACTCTTGTTGGTGCGGATGAAAGCGTAAATGTGGTTAATCGTGTGGGTGGAATCAACCGTACCTGGTAAAACCCACCTCTCCGATTTGGCGACAACCGGCCATCTCTGGGGTTTGGTAGATGAAAGAGGAATAGATTTAGGTGGATGGGTGAGCGAATGGATGTACTCACTGATGGTATTTAAGAGGAATACCGTGATATTTACAATTGCTTTATCTAAGCTTATGTACTATTAAAGAACACATTGTTCCCTGTTCAGTTACGTAGCATAGTAGATAGTACGCAATACTGGATGGACAGAATGGGTCACATATGATTTGTAGAAGTCGTGATAGCGCAGTGGTAGCGGGTTCGCTTCAGGTGCGAAAGGTCCGGAGTTCGAACTCCGCTGGAGTCGTTACGATTGTGCCCTTAGGCAAGGCATCTAATTTCCACGTTGCCTCTTCTCTCTCCCGCGTGGCGATGAATTCCTCAGGAATGAGGTCTCGAGAGTGATTAATATAAGTTGTAAGAACTTGTTTCGCAACCAAGCTAAAATAAATTTGTATAAAAAAACTAATATGATTTGAATCAGCAGATAGATCAACCTCCATAGAAGAACATAGAACAGTCTGCAGTATCGTCATATATATGAATATTTTAAAAATCGTTTTTTTGCACGAGGACGTACCTGTGAGTTGACGAACCTCCATCAGGTTGTTGAACCGTACCGACCTGTCCCGCATCGCTGAAATCATCACAGAATATAGCACATATTTCATTATTCATTCCTACACAATATAAATCAAAAGGCAAGCGAATGATGTTGTACACAGGGCTTAGGCTATCGATTGATTGCTATTAGCTGTCTGTGATGGAAGCAGACCTCGAGGTGCCCATTCAAACAGTATATGAAACATAAGACACAAGAGATAACAGAGATTTTGTTCATTGACATTGGAAAATATTACACACGATTATAGTCAATCGCCATGTTTTCATTCCCCAAAAGTTTTTGAATTTGTTTACGTCATCCCTGTCAGTAACAGGTGCTTGGTTTATATGGTACACGCTACAATTTTCAAACAGGAATATGAGCAAAATAAGGATAAATATTCACATATTTCGAAATATGTAAATGATGATGTTTTCATTAATTTCATTCATGTGTACCCTACAGGAGAGGTACACATGTATAAAGATCTATTTGCTTGATTTTGTAACGACTGAAACCTCAAGATCACGTGCCAGTCATGTAAACATACCGGAAAACAAATTTCTGTTACATGAAATTTGATTGGTTGACCGAAAACAGGTGCATGAAATTGTTGTTTATTTTAAAAGATGTTATGCAATATGAGCTTAGTCAATGGAATGATCACTTCATATAGTAATATTATGATATATTGCACAGTAATTTGTACAAATACAATAACAGATCTGTAGTCGAGTGGTAACATGCTGGACTGGTAATCCAGGGATCGCAGGTTCCATTCCACGTATGACCCTAATAAATTTTAACAGTCTTTCAGATGGGACTTTAAACCGAGGTCCCGTGTCGGTGCTGTACACCGTGCACGTAAAAGAACCAGAGGAGACTCTGGAATAGGTCTCTGTCTGTATCATTGCACTATCCTCCAAATATCGAAAATGACTAATCTCTACAGGAGGCGTCGCTCATATGGGCAACCGGTAGCGACGATAAATAAACGTAAAACACACACATACTGCAATAACTCAACTGTGGTCGAATGGTTACGGTGTTGAATGGATTTATTATGAGTGTCCTTCTTCGTGTGTCGCCAGCCATATACAGCACACAATGGAATATATATATACCGTATTTACCATTTAAATCATCATGTTCACAACTAGTGTTACTTTTGTCATCGTAACGGAGTGGTACATATATAGACTCGGTCTGAAAGAGAAATGTGCACATTGAATTAAAAAATACCACAACCACAATGGTGTCTGGCCACGTACTGGAGTAAAAAATACCACAATGGTGTCTGACCACGTACTGAATTAAAAAATACCACAATGGTGTTTGGCCATGTACTGAATTAAAAAATACCACAATGGTGTCTGGCCACATACTGAATTAAAAAATACCACAATGGTGTCTGGCCATGTACTGAATTAAAAAATACCACAATGGTGTCTGGCCACATACTGAATTAAAAAATACCACAATGGTGTCTGGCCACGTACTGAATTAAAAAATACCACAATGGTGTCTGGCCATGTACTGAATTAAAAAATACCACAATGGTGTCTGGCCATGTACTGAATTAAAAAATACCACAATGACACAACCACTATGGTGTCTGGCCATGTACTGAATTAAAATATACCACAATGGTGTCTGGCCACGTACTGAATTAAATAAATACCACAATGGTGTCTGGCCACGTACTGAATTAAATAAATACCACAATGGTGTCTGGCCACGTACTGAATTAAATAAATACCACAATGGTGTCTGGCCACGTACTGAATTAAAAAATACCACAATGGTGTCTGGCCACGTACTGAATTAAATAAATACCACAATGGTGTCTGGCCACGTACTGAATTAAAAAAATACCACAATGGTGTCTGGCCACATACTGAATTAAAAAATACCACAATGGTGTCTGGCCACGTACTGAATTAAATAAATACCACAATGGTGTCTGGCCACGTACTGAATTAAAAAATACCACAATGGTGTCTGGCCACGTACTGAATTAAAAAATACCACAATGGTGTCTGGCCATGTACTGAAGTAAAAAATACCACAATGGTGTCTGGCCATGTACTGAATTAAAAAATACCACAATGGTGTCTGGCCACATACTGAATTAAAAAATACCACAATGGTGTCTGGCCACGTACTGAATTAAAAAATACCACAATGGTGTCTGGCCATGTACTGAATTAAAAATACCACAATGGTGTCTGGCCATGTACTGAATTAAAAAATACCACAATGACACACCACTATGGTGTCTGGCCATGTACTGAATTAAAATATACCACAATGGTGTCTGGCCACGTACTGAATTAAAAAATACCACAATGGTGTCTGGCCACGTACTGAATTAAATAAATACCACAATGGTGTCTGGCCACGTACTGAATTAAAAAAATACCACAATGGTGTCTGGCCACATACTGAATTAAAAAATACCACAATGGTGTCTGGCCACGTACTGAATTAAAAAAATACCACAATGGTGTCTGGCCATGTACTGAAGTAAAAAAAATACCACAATCACAATGGTGTCTGGCCACGTACTGTGTTAGTGCTGTTTCAGCAAAATAAAAATGGTCGTTATATGCTTTCAAATGAATTGCCAAATTTCAAGTCCAAGGTGAGTGGTAGGGTGGGGACCATGTGTTAGTATTGAGAATGAATCCTACAATGTGTGTGCAAAGTTTCAAAGCAATACATTATGTACTAGGTTTTGAGAAATAATAGTGTTCGAGAATTTTTTGATACACAAATAATGTCTGACATCATACTGTTTTCAAAGGGAGACGTTTCGGTGCTCTGGAATGGGTCTCTGTTTGTATCATTGCACTAACCTCTAAAATTCAAAAATGACTAATCTCTTCAGGAGGCGTCACTCATATGGGCAACCCGTAGCAACGATAAATGAAAATGAAACACACATAGACGTGTTGGAAATCCTTAGTTTCTACAAATTTATTTTAGCTCGATTGCGAAACAAGTTCTTACAACTTATATTAAACACTCGAGACCTCATTCCCGATGGAATCCATCGCCACGAGGGAGAAAGAAGAGGTAATGTGGAATTTAAATGCCTTGCCTAAGGGCACAATCATAACGGCTCCAGCGGGGCTCGAACTCTGGACCTGAAGCGAACGCTCATCCACTGCGCTACCACGACTTCCATGGAAATCCTTCTTGAAAATATGGAAAATTTAGACAATGAAGATATAGTAGTTTCAGATGCTCCTGCAAAATGCACACGTAGTCAGCAGCCTTGGAGAAATGACGCCATTGCTGTTACTATTTATAGAATGTTTACAGATATGATTTAGAGAAGAGAAACTGCTGGACATATGTGAACTGATGGGGGGGGGAGAGATTTGAAGTAAGAGTGAGTATACCAATAATTCTTCAGCCTCTACGTTACATCCATCACTAGATGGCAGCACCTACAACGAGAACAATGTATATAAACTACAGCTTGATTGTGTTCATACCCGTAATTATGATAATATTCTATAGTGTGTCCCGTCTATCCAGTACCCGCATTACTTAATTCTTGAAGCTGAAGTCCATTCACATATTCTAACATTATACAATAAATTATAACAAGAAGAGTTTCTATTTACAGTGCAACCTGTGTTAGTGGTCACCTCTATTAAACAGTGAACTTGTATTAAGCAGCCAGGCCTTGAGATTACTGGAGAACTTTTCTCCAATCTCAAAACTCAGTCTCAATCGTCTGATTGGTTGATTCTGAGTGATACTGTCAGCTGAACCAATCACTTGAGCTTGAGTTTGAGAAGTTTTATAAACTTGAGGCCTGTTTCAAGATTCCCAATATGTTGCTTTACTATATATTTTACCTTTATTAAGCAGCCATCTGTGCTAAGCAGCCACTTTCTGTGCTGGCTGCTTAAGACAGGTTTGACTGTATCTCATTTGTAAAGTCAAAGAATCGCAATTTTGTTATCTTTCCAATATGCAATAAATTGGTAAATCAAACAATAGTTTAAGTTTGATGGCAGATTTTTTAAGCTTATTTAAGCTTTATTTATTTTACAACGATTGCGAAGCAAGTTTTAACAACTTATATTAATCACTCTCGTTGGCGCGGATGAAAGCATAAATGTGGTCATTCGTGTGGGAGGAAACCGGAGTACCCGGAGAAAACCCACCTGTCCGATCTGGCGACCACCGTACCATCTTTAACTGGCAGATTTTTGAAGTTTATGTATAGAATTATAGTTTACTCCTATAGCGGCAAATAAAATTTGCAAACAGCCATCTGTCTGATCAGGCTCTATGCTGTTTTAATTGAATTATTAGTTTTAACCCATTGCACACTAGCGGCAGATAAAATCACTTTTGCAAACAGCATAGAGCCAGATCAGACAGCACAGAATATACCGTTTGATCAGGTTTTATGCTGTTTGCTATTCGGAGAGTGGAGCTAAAACATTTGGCTGAATAGCAAACAACATAGATCATGATCAGACGTAGCATTATGCATTATGTTGTTTGCAAATATGATTATTTTTACTCACCAGGCAAAGGGTTAATTAACAAACAACAAACAAATTTCACGTACCCCTATTTTTCTACACTGGTTTCTCCACGGACGCCAGAACAGAAACCCACTGAGATACAGTGTAAACATTGCCGTCTTGAAGTAAGTGCTGAAGTATGGCTTGTCAAAATGCTCATTCTTAAAGAGGTACTGAAACACAGAAACAGAATGTAGCTGGATTTATAGAAGGTCATACAGCGAGGACAGAATGCTTCTAGGGGTAACCAGGGTTCCGATTTTGATTGCCAATGGCGCCAATTTTGACAAAAAACGAATACTGAAGCTAAATTTTGTGAATTGGTGAAAATATGTGGTGCAAATTTTTCTTTTTTTAAAAATGTTTTTTGTTGGGTTTTTTTGACACAACATTCAAATATTTATCTGTGAACTATATGGCTGTTAGTTGACTTCAAGTTTTCTTCAAGCTCCAGTTTTTTTCAATTGGCAACAGGTGGCATAGACAAAAATTCAGACAGAGGGAACCCTGGGCAACCTTCCTCTACCAGAAAACTGGAGCTTCTGTGATGTACTGGATATGGTGACCGTCTTGTAACCGGGAGGTTGTGAGTTTGAGCCAAGTCAGAACACTGGGGTTGTGTCCTTTGTGTCATCATTGCCTCTTCTCTCTCCCTCGTTGTGTTGGATTCCATGTGGTATTGAGAACATTTCAGATTTGTAAACACTTGTTTTTGTAAAATAAATTTGTATAAATAGTGACCAATACCAGAAAGCTGTAAAGTCACTATTATTGACCAACACTATTGATTCTTACAACACTGCTGATGCAACTCTAAGTCCAATAATACCTTTGTTTATTTTTGAAGATTAAGTTCGTACCAACAATTTTGGAGATTAAGTTTGCACCAACAGCTTAGGTCATATGGCGACTCTCCAGCAATTATTGGTGGAGGTAGACACCGGAGTGCCCATCCAGGCAGTATTTCAGGTACGCACAGGTGCCCCGGTAGAACTACCGACCTTCCACAAGCCAGCTGGATGGATTCCACAAGTAAAAGAATTTGACAAGTGGTATTCTACCCTACAGCGTGAGTGGCAAGTGATTTTGAAGTCAACGACCGTAACAACTTGACAAGGAGGACACTCTATGTCCAATAAATAATCAAACACCAGCTCCCCTGGGACAGAGGATTGCATGGTTCAAGTGCCTGTCTTTTACGACTAGTTTCTACAAATTTATTTTAGCTCGATTGCGAAACAAGTTCTTACAACTTATACTAATCACTCTCGAGACCTCATTCCTGATGAATCCATTGCCACGAGGGAGGCAGAAGAGGCAAAGTGGAATTTAAATGCCTTGTCTAAGGACACAATCATAATGGCTCCAGCGGGGTTCGAACTCCGGGCCTTTCGCACCTGAAGCGAGCGAGCTACTACTGCGCTATCACCACTTCCATTCTTTTACCACTAATCTGTCTCCACTGTGGCTTAACTGGTATTTGCCAAATAATATAGTAGGCGAAATAATGACAGTCACTTGCCCTGACACATTACCGATAGTGAGGCAATAATCAACAGTCTCTGCTTCCACCCAGGCTCCGTTGAGAGGCAAGTTGGTGGTTTATAATAGTTACGATTAAATAATTATATGTCATGTGCACAAACCTTTGTTAATTCCGAAGACCCGACCCATATAAGATCTACAATGATCAACACAACGACCCCCAGTACTAGACGCTGCTGCTTGCTCAATCCTGCTAAACCAAACATCCTTAGACGACTTCAACTCCGCTTCTGAAATCATTTCATTAACTTTATTTTCTGGAGTACCAACCATAAATCTCCCAATAATATGTTATATTTCGGGTTTTACGCCTGCATCAGCACCATTTTGGGCTATATCGCCTTTCCTGGGCAGGCTGCAGCGGTTAACCAGTGCACCAATCTCCGTAAGAAACTGCCAACTTTTTCCTATAAATGAGAAACGGTCTGAGCGAGGCTCGAACCCGTGACCATCAATGATGATAGGTTACAGTGGTATACAAGTCAGCGACCGTGACCACGGAGGCGGACAAATCTTCCAATAAACAGTCCCAATAAACAGTTTTATTAAATTGGTGCTGTGTAACAAATAGACCAGGAACAAATTCGCTCACATTATTCAGATATTGACATACTTGGTATACAAACTATACATGTATGTATTTTCAGTACATTCCTCAACCAATATGATAGATACATCACACCAAAGACCTTGCGACAGGCTCTTGTGGACAGAACACACTTTACAATAAAAGCCTTGTTTTGAAAAGGATAAAAAAAACAACACTGATTTGTATATTTGTATAGTACATACAAATATGTAGAATCGGTGTACTAAAATATTACAATGACATGGGGTGGGTGGGGGGTCCTGACTGTCAATTTCGGCCTGGACCGATTTGGTTTCGTAAATTTTAGATGCCCAGCTATGGGTCTATTATGAGCTGGCTTTGTCGTATCTATCTTCCTGTAATGTCAAACCCCTCGCGCATCATATTAAATTCATTCACATGATCCCCAAAACAGTATGGATAGATGTGGAGCTCCTTACATCATTTTACATCTACCTGTATGACAGGGAGGCATACAGTCCATGACCATTATATTAATACTATCAAGTCAATGCGAGCAGATGGTAACAACTGTAATAGAACAGAGAATGGCGTAAAACAATAAAATGGAGAAAAGCAATTATTTATTTGTGGTTGGTGTGGTGTAGGATCTGCTGTTGGGTGGGGGGTAAAAACAGTTGGAATCCCTGGGAGGGGCCTATCCATTTTAAATCCGGCCTGCAGAGTCTTGGCATCTGTTAAATATCTGTTAAACAAGACAGAAAATACCAAGCATACTAGCATAAAGCAAACATATTAACACGTAGCACATGATTTGGGTGCTGGTCAAAACGTACCCAATCCAAAACATACCCATCATTTCAAGTCAAAACGTACCCATTCTGCAGTCAAAACATACCCATTCTGCAGTCAAAACGTACCCATTCTGCAGTCAAAACGTACGTACCCATTCTGCAGTCAAAACGTACTCATTCGAAGGTCAAAATGTACTAATTCTGAAATCAAAACGTACTCATTCGAAAGTCAACATGTACCCACTCTGACGGCTTGACACATTCCAGAACTTTCAACATTGAGGTTTAATTTAAAATCTGTGATATAATTTTTTTTTTTATTTAAGCTTATTTAACGTCACTACCGGTTTCCCATTTGAGCGACGGGCAGTTTACCTAACAACACCTTTCCTGGGTAGGCTCCAGCGGTTAACCAGTACTTGGTGCACCAACCTCCATAAGAAACTGCCAACTTTTTCATATAAATGAGACACAGTCTGAGCGGGGCTCGAACCCGTGACCATCAAAAATGATAGGTTACAGTGGTATACAAGTCAGCGACCGTAAACACTCGACTACGGAGGCGGTTGGTGATATGATACATTTTTTGGGTTGTATATATACCCATTTTGACAGCTTGTAATTAGTTAGTAGTTTGTTTGCTGAGATAATCTTGGCTAATTGATGCCACACATGTGTGCCTTTAAATTTGTCCATTGATTACAGGGCGCTCATTGTTAAAATTCCTGAAGACAAACAAAATATTTTGATTGAGTGAAAAAAATTCAATGTTTGTGACATTTTATGTAACATTTAAAGTTTTGACTAATTAATAATCTAATTTTCATATTGGAAAGTTATTGTTGATGCATCTATTTGTTATATGTTTCTATGGGTAAGTTTTGACTTCTACCTGTGGGTGCGTTTTGACGTATATGGGTACGTTTTGGTTGAAACTCCTATTTACCATTTGTTTCTATGGGTACGTTTTGTCCAATTTGGGTATGTTTTGACCTATTTGGGTATGTTTTGACCAATTTGGGTACGTTTTGTCCAATTTGGGTATGTTTTGACCTATTTGGGTATGTTTTGACTTGGGTATGTTGGGTACGTTTTGACTGTAATCCCATGATTTCAATGGCCCAGTATTGTGGATATTTAAAAGATTAAAAAGTGGTGGATGCCTTACATTCATTTACAATTGTAATTGACTGACTAATAAGAAAGTGCATATTTCGCTAAAATCAATAAAAAAATAAAATATGGAGTCGAAATGTCCATAGTTTGAGGGCGAAGTATACTGTTGTCGAGGTGCCTCTTGGGCCAAGTTGGGGGCGAGATGTCATGTGGACCACAGGGATTCGGCACGTTTGGGGGTACTAGTATATATATTTAAGTACAGGGATTCTACTCAGTGGGATGTCAGATTTCGCATCGATCAGTAAAATGGCCCTATCTGAGACAATTTTGTACAAAGCTGTCCAAATATAACGCCTATCCCGAGTCTTTATATTGTTCTTCAAATAAAACACAACTTTAAGCTGCATGCATGTATACTTTGCAAACAATTGCCACAAACATTGGCCATAGCAGGTCACATTTCCGTACTAGGACACGGGTTCTGTCAGCAACAAAAAAAATCTTCGACGGGAGAGTTTTAACTGTGAATAACATTATCAATAAAATGTGTTTCCACTAACGTGTAGGTTTATTCGGCAAAAATGTACGTCAAAAAGAGATTTCGTAGCATTTTCAATTTGTTTTGAAAAATTCTAAAGCGGTGCAATTCGCATCGAAATGAGCATTCTGATTGGATTATGATTATTCTTCATATATAAAAAACATCTTGTTACATTCTAATAATCCAATCAGAACGCTCGTTTCAACGTGAATTGCGCCGCTTTAGAATTTTTCAAATCAAATTGAAAATGCTACGAAATCTCTTTTTGACGTACATTTTTGCCGAATAAACCTACACGTTAGTGGAAACACATTTTATTGATAATGTTATTCACAGTTAAAACTCTACCGTCGAAGATTTTTTTTTGTTGCTGACAGAACCCGTGTCCTAGTACGGAAATGTGACCTGCTTTGGCCAATGTTTGTGGCAATTGTTTGCAAAGTATACATGCATGCAGCTGAAAGTTGTGTTTTATTTGAAGAACAATATAAAGACTCGGGATAGGCGTTATATTTGGACAGCTTTGTACAAAATTGTCTCAGATAGGGCCATTTTACTGATCGATGCGAAATCTGACAGCCCACAGAGTAGAATCCCTGTACTTAAATATATATACTAGTACCCCCAAACGTGCCGAATCCCTGTGATGTGGACGAGAATATCTAAGTTCTGAAGTCTGGTTTCCGAAACATTTACATTTTCATAATCATATGTGTCGTGGGTCAGAACCGCTTTATGGCACTTCAACCAATAACAGGAGTAAGAAATATTTGTAACCGTACCTGCTTACAACATAACATGGCTAGATTTAATATTATTTTTGACATTTCGACAGCAGTTTTCGTCGGAAGTTGAATCGCCAAACTTTGGTCCCCGTTCTAGGTGCTGGTTCTGTTTCTCAAAATTGCATTTTAACCAATCGTTGCATTTTTAAGATTTTCTGCGGATATTTCATTTATGCGGAGATTGTCGGATATTTCCATACGTCTACGTTACACCAATGTCCGTGTTGTGAAAAGATGAAGATTATGGCTGAAAATGAATACTTTAGTATTGGCAGTATTGTCTCCTGCACAACATGTTACCAGCAGAAAGTTCAAGGGGAAGTCATGGCCTTTGATATTGGAACAAAAATGCTAGCCATCAGTATCCTTTCTTTCCAGAAACCCGTCTTTCAAAATGTTCATTTTATTATCACTGACACGGGGTCAGATAAAGTTACATAAACATCAATATATCTGTCTATTTATCTATGCATACTGCTCAACATCAATATATCTGTCTATTTATCTATGCATACTGCTCAGTATCACTATCTATCTATGCATACTGCTCAATATTTCTATCTATTTATGCATACTGCTCAACATCAATGTTGCTGTCTATCTAATAATCTATCTATGCATACTGCTCAACATCAATGTTGCTGTCTATCTATGCATACTGCTCAACATCAATGTTGCTGTCTATCTATTTATGCATACTGCTCAACATCAATGTTGCTGTCTATCTATGCATACTGCTCAACATCAATGTTGCTGTCTATCTATTTATGCATACTGCTCAACATCAATGTTGCTGTCTATCTATGCATACTGCTCAACATCAATATTTCTATCTATCTATTTATGCATACTGCTCACCATCAATGTTGCTGTCTATCTATGCATACTGCTCAACATCAATGTTGCTGTCTATCTATGCATAATGCTCAACATCAATGTTGCTGTCTATCTATGCATACTGCTCAACATCAATGTTGCTGTCTATCGGGTGCTGGTCAAAACGTACCCAAGTCAAAACGTACCCGCATTTTAAGTCAAAACGTACCCATTCTTTGGTCAAAACGTACCCGCATTTTAAGTCAAAACGTACCCATTCTTTGGTCAAAACGTACCCGCATTTTAAGTCAAAACGTATCACTATAGGTGTAGTGTCTAGATGATCGGCGCATACACTGCTGAGAGCTTCTTCAGAAGGCGGGACGTCGAGATCTGCCCTGCCGTGTAGTCGTCCCAGATCCCGAATGAGATAATTATTAAACAAGCATATACAGTTTATAAACAGTCTCCTCTATTGACAGACGAGACATTGCCGTATATTGTATGCACCTGCAAAATTCCCTTTTTCTTAAGAGATCAAAAGATATACGCGGTATTTAAAACAACCTGCCAATCATGTCAAGCTATTTATTGAAAGATAACCTGTAAACAATGATTATTTTCACACTTACGGTCCCATCTGGAGATTATTAGCCCCTGGATATGACAACAGATTAAGATAATTACTGTTTATTGGAAATTGAAAGGATCAATTAGCGATTATTTGCATCCGATGACATTGTGTGTTGTAAAAAATATCAATTTATATGCATATTTTAATCTCAAGTATACCATTTTTCTCTCATACTAATACCTTCTAAGTATGAGTTTACCTATCTACAACATTTTACTTGACACATAATATTTCCAATCTATTTCCAGTTATTCAATCTCTATATTATCCCATGGGTACGTTTTGACTTATGGTAGGGTACGTTTTGACTTCTGGGTGGGTACGTTTTGACTTCTTGGTGAGTACGTTTTGACTTATACCCAGGGTACATTTTGACTATTTTGGGTACGTTTTGACTTGGGTACGTTTTGACTGGAACCCTGTCTATCTATGCATACTGCTCAACATCAATATTTCTATCTATCTATTTATGCATACTGCTCAACATCAATGTTGCTGTCTATCTATGCATACTGCTCAACATCAATGTTGCTGTCTATCTATGCATACTGCTCAACATCAATGTTGCTGTCTTATCTATGCATACTGCTCAACATCAATATTGCTGTCTTATCTATGCATACTGCTCAACATCAATGTTGCTGTCTATCTATGCATACTGCTCAACATCAATATTGCTGTCTTATCTATGCATACTGCTCAACATCAATGTTGCTGTCTATCTATGCATACTGCTCAACATCAATGTTGCTGTCTATCTATGCATACTGCTCAACATCAATGTTGCTGTCTATCTATGCATACTGCTCAACATCAATATTTCTATCTATCTATTTATGCATACTGCTCAACATCAATGTTGCTGTCTATCTATGCATACTGCTCAACATCAATGTTGCTGTCTATCTATGCATACTGCTCAACATCAATGTTGCTGTCTATCTATGCATACTGCTCAACATCAATATTGCTGTCTTATCTATGCATACTGCTCAACATCAATGTTGCTGTCTATCTATGCATACTGCTCAACATCAATGTTGCTGTCTATCTATGCATACTGCTCAACATCAATGTTGCTGTCTATCTATGCATACTGCTCAACATCAATGTTGCTGTCTATCTATGCATACTGCTCAACATCAATGTTGCTGTCTATCTATGCATACTGCTCAACATCAATGTTGCTGTCTATCTATGCATACTGCTCAACATCAATGTTGCTGTCTATCTATGCATACTGCTCAACATCAATGTTGCTGTCTATCTATGCATACTGCTCAACATCAATGTTGCTGTCTATCTATGCATACTGCTCAACATCAATATTGCTGTCTTATCTATGCATACTGCTCAACATCAATGTTGCTGTCTATCTATGCATACTGCTCAACATCAATATTGCTGTCTTATCTATGCATACTGCTCAACATCAATGTTGCTGTCTATCTATGCATACTGCTCAACATCAATGTTGCTGTCTATCTATGCATACTGCTCAACATCAATGTTGCTGTCTATCTATGCATACTGCTCAACATCAATGTTGCTGTCTTATCTATGCATACTGCTCGACGTCAATATAATAATTATTTGAATATGCGTACCAGTAATTGTCCGACAATTGGCATTGCAAGTTTTTGAAAATGCAAGAAAAGAATTGTTGTGTGACGAAGTAATACCTGCACTCTACATGCAC
The DNA here is from genome assembly GCA_014843695.1 of Archivesica marissinica. Classification (NCBI taxonomy): domain Eukaryota; kingdom Metazoa; phylum Mollusca; class Bivalvia; order Venerida; family Vesicomyidae; genus Archivesica; species Archivesica marissinica. The sequence goes on from CM026394.1 coordinate 24,646,412, forward strand.
CTGACGTTAATACCCGGAAATATATAGATAGATAGCATGATTTACCCGATATGCACATCCTAATCTATCTAGCGATCCTCTCGCAGTGTCTACCTGAACAACAGGGCATGCTGTCATACGCCACAAGAGCGATTTTGCGATAGAACTGCCTCCTAAAATTGAAATTTGGCAATTTCAGAACAGTGGACAAAAATTAATCGGCAAAAAAACAATGCGTTTGTACCATATTTTAACCTTTCGTACATTACTCGTTTTTATTGCTATTGTTGACGGCTCTTTGTGGTTAAAGAAAAATCGAGACTGGTTACAAGTTTTCTGCTCTGGGGTATGATATCATTTGGAGAAACGATCTATTCACAGTCAAAACAGCTGTTAAGATGAGCCTCGTGCATCAAATAAAATTGTAAATTAGTAATTACACATTTACAGTTTTGTATGACTTCCACTATTAGAGAATTAAGGTGGATCACAGAGAGAGAATCCTATAATCTGTGGAGTGTATGTGTTTTTGTACGTTTATTTATTGTCGCTACCAGTTGCCCATATGAGCGACGCCTCCTGAAGAGATTAGTCATTTTAGGTTTTTGGAGGATAGTGCAATGATTCAGACAGAGACCCATTACAGAGTCTCCTCTAGTTCTTTTATGTGCACGGTGTAAAGCACCGACACAAGACCTCGGTTTAAAGTCTCATCTGAAAGAGTGTTGATTTTATTAGGGTCCGACGGGGGATCGAACCTGCGATCCCTGGATTACTAGTCATCATTAGTAGGGACATTGTGGCAATATATAGCCAATCGTTATGGCTGTGTGGTAGAAAAAAATTTTCTTTAACAATTTGTTAGAATGTCAAGCAGCCAGTGGTAAGCACAATGTACATGACGTGAAGCTTGTCAACCTGTCGTACGTTAGTGACGTGAAGGTGCTGAAGGAGGCAGACAGGGATATCTCACCACCTCCGTTGTCAAATCTCAATGTACAGAAGGTATGTCTTCTAATCTTGCCTCTTTGGTTCAGAACAAGTCCGCATCCGTGGTCGAGTGGTTAAGGTCGCTGACTTGTATACCACTGTAACCTATCATCACTGATGGTCACGGGTTCGAGCCCCGCTCAGGCCGTCTCTTATTTATATGAAAAAGTTGGCAGTTTCTTACGGAGGTTGGTGCACCCATGTACTGGTTAACCGCTGGAGCCTGCCCAGGAAAGGTGTTGTTAGGTAAACTGCCCGCCGACATTATAGCCCAAAATGGTGCTGATGCAGGCGTAAAACCCGAAATATAACATAACATATGGTTCAGCACAAAGCATTGATAAATCAGCAGGATTCCTTTTATTTGGGGTGCACCATTTCTGTCGCCAATTGAAAAAAATTGGAGCCAATTTGAAAACCAACTAAGAGCTATATATCTTTGCTAGAGCTGTATATTTTCATGATATCAGTAGTAATTACCTAAACCGTAACCTGCTAATAACGACCAAAGTCGCTTTTGTCGTGAGGCAAGACAGGTAAATCCACATTGCCTCTTCTCTCTCCCTGTGCAATGGCTTCTGAGTCTGTGTGTCGTTAGACAAGAGGCAAGACACGTAAATCCACATTGCCTCTTCTCTCTCCCTCATTTGGCAATGAATTCCACCAGGATGTCGATACGACTTTGACAGCGATTAATCTAATGTTTTAAGAATTGGTTTCCCAACCTAGCACCAGTTACATGTAGCAGTAACTGTGGCTTTCTGATTTAATCCATTCACAATAACTTTGCTCATGTTTGTTTTATTTTGCAGATAAATGCGAGATTACGGCAGAATATAGATGAGAAGAAGCGCCAAGTTAATTATATAGGTGTCGGGGTATCTCCCGAGGGGCAGAGGGTGTTTAACAGCATTGTGAAAACGTAAGCTTAGTAATGTCATTTTCTTGGTACAGTTGGAACGTAGTTGGTTTATTTACCATAACAGTTGTGAAAACATAAGCTTAGTAATGTCATTTTCTGGGTATGGTTGGAACGTAGTGTGTTTATTTACCATAACAGTTGTGAAAACATACGTTTAGTAATGTCATTTTCTGGGTATGGTTGGAACGTAGTGTGTTTATTTACGATAACAGTTGTGAAAACAAGCTTAGTTATGTCATTTTCTGGGGACATAGTATGTTTATTTACCATAACAGTTGTGAAAACATAAGTTTAGTTATGTAATTTTCTGGGTACTGTTGGGACGTAGTATTTTTATTTACCATAACAATTGTGAAAATGTAACCTAACGTAATCCACAGGGATTCGGCACGTTTGGGGGTTTTGTATTGTAATGAGGTTGTCTGTCCGTTTGAGTGCTTGAAAATCAGAAATACCGATGTGTCCTTGAAAAATGCTTGAATTTTGGTCAATCTTGGTTGTATGAACTCTGTTAATGCAGCTCTGCACATCAAAGTCATGCAAGTTTTAAAGATAGTTTAAATAAACATTGCAATTTAGTGTCTCTTAGTTAATGATAATAATAATGTCTGATGGTCTTTACCATACATGCAGTCTTTAACATATCTCCCCCTAGCAGTACCCGATTCTACCGTACATGTGGTCTTTAACATATCTCCCCCTAGCAGTACCCGATTTTACCATACATGCAGTCTTTAACATAACTCACCCCTAGCAGTACCCGATTTTACCATACATGCAGTCTTTAACATAGCTCACCCGATTTTACCATACATACAGTCTTTAACATAACTACCCCCTAGCACTACCCGATTTTACCATACATGCGGTCTTTAACATAACTCTCCCCTAGCAGTACCCGATTTTACCATACCTGCGGTCTTTAGCATAACTCACCCCTAGCAGTACCCGATTTTACCATACATGCGGTCTTTAACATAACTCTCCCCTAGCAGTACCCGATTTTACCATACATGCAGTCTTTAACATAACTCTCCCCTAGCAGTACCCGATTTTACCATACATGCAGTCTTTAACATAACTCCCCCCTAGCACTACCCGATTTTACCATACATGCGGTCTTTAATATAACGCCCCCCTAGCAGTACCCGATTTTACCATACCTGCGGTCTTTAACATAACTCACCCCTAGCCATACTCGATTTTACCATACATGCAGTCTTTAACATAACATACATGCAGTCTTTAACATAACTCACCCCTAGCCATACCCGATTTTACCATACATGCAGTCTTTAACATAACATACATGCAGTCTTTAATATAACTCCCCCCTAGCAGTACCCGATTTTACCATACATGCAGTCTTTAACATAACATACATGCAGTCTTTAACAAAACTCACCCCTAGCCATACCCGATTTTACTATACATGCAGTCTTTAACATAACATACATGCAGTCTTTAACATAACATACATGCAGTCTTTAACATAACTCACCCCTAGCCATACCCGATTTTACCATACATGCGGTCTTTAACATAACATACATGCAGTCTTTAACATAACATACATGCAGTCTTTAACATAACTCACCCCTAGCCATACCCGATTTTACCATACATGCGGTCTTTAACATAACATACATGCAGTCTTTAACATAACATACATGCAGTCTTTAACATAACTCACCCCTAGCCATACCCGATTTTACCATACATGCGGTCTTTAACATAACATACATGCAGTCTTTAACATAACATACATGCAGTCTTTAACATAACTCACCCCTAGCCATACCCGATTTTACCATACATGCGGTCTTTAACATAACATACATGCAGTCTTTAACATAACATACATGCAGTCTTTAACATAACTCACCCCTAGCCATACCCGATTTTACCATACATGCGGTCTTTAACATAACATACATGCAGTCTTTAACATAACATACATGCAGTCTTTAACATAACCCCCCCTTAAAACCTTTATTACAGAGTATAATTATTATCATTAATTAAAAAAAAACAATTTGTTTAAAGTTAGTTTTGTGTTCATAGAATCAGTGATGTGAAATGGGATCGACAAAATATAGTTGTGATGGAGGAAGTGACTATACGACCACCATACGGACTCGACGATTGTAGAGGAAAAGAAGGATCCAAAGCACTAGAACATGTGAAGAAAATAGTAAGTTGGGGGCGTGACAATTGTACTCCCCCGCCCAGCATGCCGAGTTGAAATGGAAAGGAAATTATTAGTTTTGTATGTTAAGATGTAGGATGATGGTGGGGAATTCGTGGTAATGAGAAACATTAATGGTTGCTGCCCCTGAATACTCCTAAAAGTATATTGGTCCTCTTAATTGGTTTCCTCGGTTTTTTTCGTTGTTTCCTTTGTACCACATGTTTACCATTTTCATCCGTATTCTCGTCTTGTAATTATGAAATTATTAAATTTCTACATATATTCGTTAGCATATCCAATGGATACCTTACTGTAAAAAATGGTTCAATTAATTAACATGATTTTGATAAAATTACATTTATCCTAACAATGCAACACCTGGTTAGATGACAACAGAAAAAACAAAACATTCCAACTAAAAGGACAATAAACATTTCGGGATAAATGCGACTTTATCAATCAAGGGAGGTAATAGAAAAACCAGTAATGTCTCTCATTAACTACATCATAAATGTAGGTGCATGTTTTTTTGTTGTTTTCATGAGTAGGCGTTTAATTTCATTATAAGGTTAACATTTAGTCTGCATTCATGGTCGAGTGGTTACGGTTGCTGACTTGTATACAACTGTAACCTATCATTACATTATAATGCCACACCTGATCAGGATCTATGTTGTTTGCTATTCAGACATGTGTTTTAGCTCCACTATCCGAATAGCAAACAGCATAGAGCCTGATCAGACAGATCTCTGATCTGGCTCTATACTAGCGTGCAAATGGTTTAAAACGTACACGATCTTCGTGATAGTTTCTTGTTGCAATCACAATTACACAAAAATGTCTTTGTCAGTCTGATTAGCGCAGTGGTTAGCCCGCTCGCTTCTCACCAATGCAACCCGGGTTCGATCCTCGGACCGGGAAGTATGTGAGATGGTACGGTGGTCACCAGATCGGACAGGTTGGTTTTCTCCGGGTACTCCTGTTTTCTCCCACACGTATGACCACATTTACGCTTTCATCCGAGCCAACGAGAGTGATTAATATAAGTTGTTAGAACTTGCTTCGCAGTCGTTGTAAAATAAATAAAGCTTAAACTAAACTAATTGGTCTTGAATCCCATTAATTCTCAACAAAAGAAGTCATGGTAGTGCGTTCGCTTCAGGTACGAAAGGCCCAGAGTAAATAAATAATGTATGTTAAAAAGGTCATACGATCTCGACATCTTTGCCATGCAATCGTTGTAAAATAAATAGAGTTTAAACTTAATTACACAACTACTGTTTTACATAAAAGAGAAGCCACGCGGGTTTAACCCTTTCAACACCACAGACCTCTCAATAGGCTTATAAAAAGTGTAGATCCAGATGAGCCGGCTCATGACGAGCCGTCTCATCAGGATCTGCACTTTTTGCCAGTAATATTACTATGTTTAGACAAAAATTACCTATTTTGATAAATGAACTGGTCCAAATGTAATTTCCGTATTAATTTATTGGTCTGAAAATATCATGCACCAGTCCATGTCAGTTACTTGGTGTTGAATGGGTTACGGGTTTAACCGTTGAGCAACTAATGAACTATTCATACTTGCAGGTTCAGAAACATCTAAAGGATATAGAGATGCAGAGAACGAGCGATAGCAGGAAGTCACACTCTCCGTCGCCCGCAGCTTCTACATGAAATCTAACTTCTTCTTAGTCATTGTTTACATGCTTGGGTCGGCTCAAACTCGAGCGATATGATTGGTTGAGATTTGCTCTTTGCTCAACCAATCAGATAGCTGAGACTGAGTTTGAGATTTGAAAATAAGTTTTATAACCTCCATGCCTGTTTATATGTTTAAATACTGCCACTTTGTTAAATGAGTAACATTAGAAGCACCCTTCGTTGTGCTGGTGATCGACCCCATCGTAAGATGCTGTACGAGGCTGGAGCTACATGGCAATATGGGAGATGTATTATCTCCCTGAGCTTTCTCACTTGAGTTGAGGGAGAAGTTTTTTCACATAAAATGTATGACATTCTCCCTTGTATACCTTGAACTTCATGGTACGGTGGTCGCCAGATCGGACAGGTGGGTTTTCTCTGGGTACTCCGGTTTCCTCCCACACGAATGACCACATTTACGCTTTCATCCGCCCAACGAGAGTGATTAATATAAGTTGTTCAAACTTGCTTCGCAATCGTTGTATAATAAATAACGTTTAGAGGAACTTCACCCTATTCTCCCTACTTTGAAGGTCTACCTTAAGTCGTACAATCCAGTTCGAACCCGCTAGAACCACGGTGTTGATGTCCTTGGGCACAAAAACAAATGCTTGGATTTTACAGCGAGATATCGTGGGAGATGACATTTCGCTGACACCGTGACTACAGGCGCTGAGCGATTTTATCCCAAAATAGAATCACTTCCACCTGAATAAACCCTCCATATATCCACAATGGTTCATCAAAATACATCCACAACCTGTTTCGAGTTATCCTGTCCAATAACAGTAACCCCAGTTGCCTAGCGATAGGGTGGAGAAATGTTCTTTTGATGTTACTTGATTAGACGGTGCGGATGTAATGGGGAACCTGAGAATCATGAATATTTGAAGTTGTATGTACATGTATAATTATGTTTTAATTTAAAAGATTTTTATATGGCAAGGAACATATTTTCTGTCAGACTGGAATTTTTTTAATAAGTGACAAACGGATCAACTTTGCAAGAACAAAGTGATATAGCGAGATAGCAAGAAACATTGTTTTATGAATTGTTGAAAACGAATTTAAAAAATATGTGAAAAATGACTGAATAAAAACAGTAAAACACGAGTGTTTATATTGATGTTGCATTACAATTTACGTCAAGTCATCCAGGTAAGTTTGACTTAGCCATGCATATCATAAAATGTGACTGAGGGGTGTGAATACTTGGTATGACTGAGGGGTGTGAATACTTGGTATTATTGAGGGGTGTGAATACTTGGTATGATTGAGGGGTGTGAATACTTGGTATTACTGAGGGGTGTGAATACTTGGTATGATTGAGGGGTGTGAATACTTGGTATGATTGAGGGGTGTGAATACTTGGTATGATTGAGGGGTGTGAATACTTGGTATGTTTGAGGGGTGTGAATACTTGGTATTACTGAGGGGTGTGAATACTTGGTATTATTGAGGGGTGTGAATATTTGGTATTATTGAGGGGTGTGAATAATTGGTATGATTGAGGGTGTGAATACTGTATGACTGAGGGGTGTGAATATTGGTATGATTGAGGGGTGAATATGGTATGATTGAGGGGTGATACTTGGTATTATTGAGGGCGTGAATACTGATGATTGAGGGTGTGATACTTGGTATTATGAGGGCGTGATACTTGGTATGACTGAGGGGTGTGAATACTTGGTATTATTGAGGGGGTGAAACTTGGTATGATTGAGGGCGTGAATACTTGGTATGATTGAGGGTGTGAATACTTGGTATTACTGAGTGGTGTGAATACTTGGTATGATTGAGGGGCGTGAATACTTGGTATGACTGAGGGGTGTGAATACTTGGTATGATTGAGGGTGTGAATACTTGGTATTACTGAGGGGTGTGAATACTTGGTATTATTGAGGGGTGTGAATACTTGGTATTACTGAGGGGTGTGAATACTAGGTATTACTGAGGGGTGTGAATACTTGGTATTATGTGCAGTCTAGATGCTTTATTTTGGAATCGTTGTTCAACCCACATCAATCATGTTTTAGCATTATCTCCAAAACGCATGTAAAATTTTCATGAAGCTTGACAAAGGTCGCAATGAAGTCTTAGTTGAATTTTGACAAAGTTTGTTCGACTTGTCCGGGATGGATATGTTAATTCCTTCTCTGATTGCAGACATGACTATAGGTAATACTGGCTTGATCTTCTAATAGCATTGTCAGCTCACACGGCTGTAACTACTGCTCAGCTGACTTGATCTTCTAATATCATTGTCAGCTCACACGGCTGTAACTACTGCTCACCTGACTTGATCTAATATCATTGTCAGCTCACACGGCTGCAACTACTGCTCAGCTGACTTGATCTAATATCATTGTCAGCTCACACGGCTGCAACTACTGCTCAGCTGACTTGATCTTCTAATGTCATTGTCAGCCCACATGGCTGTAACTACTGCTCAGCTGGCTTGATCTTCTAATATCATTGTCAGCTCACATGGCTGTAACTACTGCTCAGCTGACTTGATCTAATATCATTGTCAGCTCACACGGCTGCAAGCTACTGCTCAGCTGGCTTGATCTAATGTCATTGTCAGAATGTGAAGGAAGTATACCGCTTCATCATTATGTAGTACTTCTACAGTGGCATTGTCTATGCCACATGAGTTGCCTTTATTGACAGAATTAATAGCCTTATGAACTTCTGGCACAGAAATAAGATTTTTAAAACTAACATCATACTATGTACATTTATTCTTTATTTCAGTCTCATCGTTGTACAATACATAAAATATACACAACAAATTATCGTGGCAAAGTACAACACCATTCATTATAAAAGAATTATAAGAGACTAATGTAATCACAGATAATCAAACTTATCACAGTCTACTGACATATTATTATATTTACATATTAAAACTGAGGAACAGTTGCTAATTGAAAATTATATACTTATTAAAACCAGAAATTTTGAAATACTGAAATGGAAAAAAAGCACTAATGCGCAATTAAGAAATGTTTTAAAAATCAGCTATCAACCTCGATCAGATCATGGTTGAACTAATTAGCAGCTGTTTCTCGGAATGGATAAGAGACACACAATCAATAAAACAAATGGATACATTATTTACATAAATAAAAGGAGTATCTTTGAAGAATATAAAAACAGGTTTTGGCAACAATTCTAATCGGAGGTATAGTAGTAAAAATAATTCTAAATTGGTCGGATACAGGTTTGTTCCGAAAGTCATATAATGAGGCTTTCTCTAAGAGAACAGCTCTCAAATCATCATACAGTGAACATTCTAATAATACATGGCTTTCATCTTCTATTACATTACAGAAAGGGCACTTACGTTCACCAAGTGGTAAATTCTCATACCTTCCGGTTTCTATACGTAATGGAGCAACTCCACATCTAAATTTACATAATGCTGATCTGTGACGTGTGGGTAAAATCATTTTACAATATACTTCTGTTTGAAATTTAAATGTACATTAGGTTCTAAGCTTATTACGACCACGTCCAGAAACACCGGTCACACTGTTAATAGAGGTGGACCAGTCAGTAACATATTTCTCCATTACCACATTTTCCACAATATCTACTAAATTGTTCTTATGTATAGGTATAGATAGGTTACAGTAATCCATCAAAGTGATGTCTGCAAACTGTCTCTTGACATAATAAAACCCAGTTTTTATAACTTGTAGATTTAGCATTCGCCCATAGTGCAACTCGCTTATTTAATCTGGAATTGTCGGTATTAGCTAAGCGTGCCCAAAGCTCAGATATGTGCTTCCATTGTCGCACAACTGGCGGCTGCCAACCCACTTCCCCGGAGACAGCTGCATTGGGAGAATAGTTCCCATATATATAATATTTAAATATTAAATTGTTAAACAATCATGGTGTGAAATACATAGTAAATCTGGAATATAAGGGAACATTGTTAACCCTTTCAACACCACAGACCTCTAAATAGGCTTACAAAAAGTGTAGATCCAGATGAGCTGGCTCGTGACCTGCACTTTTTGCCAGTGATATGACTATTTTTAGACATAATTACCCATTTTGATAAATGAACTTGTCCAAATATGATTTTCTGATTCATTTATTGGTTTATGAATATCATGGACCAGTCCATGTGAGTTACTTGGTGTTGAATGGGTTAAACCTTTCAATGATTTTACAAAAGATCGACACATACAGAAATATTTGACTTTGAATATTTGAAATCAGTTATCTTGGACTGGCAATTTTGTAGATAGCGCACTATAACATTAAGGCGACCTCAGGTTAAGAGAGTTAAAACGTTTATTACAAAAAAAACAGTATACTATTAAACTAACAAGTCTTTTAGTTTAATATTATACTGTTTTAAGAAACGTTTTAGCTTTTAAGTTACTCTGTGAGTGTGTCGGTGTAATGAAGCAATTTGACATCCCACAGAAATGATGTCGGAAAATGAACCCCTTCTGTAAACTAATGACCCAATACGAAGTTTGACTTCCCATTTTAACTCGCGTACGAAATTGACCACTGGTCATTATTTGTTGTCTAAAAATGAACCCATAATGCATGTTACTTCCCATTATATGTGCACTAATGACTCCCTTACTCAACCCACAAACTGGTCATTCACTATCTAGATGAAACGTTGCCACCCGCTGATGCTTCCATCCGCACACAGAAGATATCTTGTTTAGTAGTATTAGGGGTTCAATTAGCATAGGATTAATGGCATTTGTCTGTATTAACTGGTCGTATTACGGAATAACGGGGTGGTCTGGTTATCGGGGTCAACAACCATCGACATATATAGTGAAATATTCCGTTCTGAAAAAATCGTTCGCAATAGCGGGGTGGTCTCGAAATCGGGGTGGTCGCATAGAGGGTTTTTACTGTATATGGTTAACTATTATGTGGCTCTAATTCTGTTACGGGGCTAATAAAACAAAGGAGATAACAATGGGATACCCATTATGTATACAGTCGTGAGGCAATCAGTCAGTCCGTTTGCCTGTCAACACCCATAAATAATTGGTATTTTATATACGAGAACTTTCCGACTGATTCGAAGGTGCGAGTTCTTGTATGGAGGGGGGCTGGGGACCTCCTCCGTGATTTTGTTGATACTTAGACATCAAATGATGCATTCCGGTGACATTGAAGACCCAGTTATAGAATATTTAAAGATAATTTTCACATCGCGCCTATTCCTTATGTGAGGGTTGATCCAAATAGTGTTACTCCAAAACTAAAGTCCCAGCTAGCAGATTCGACACTTATCCGATTGCGCAGGACCGTAGCCAGGCTTGAAATAGTTGGGTGCAAAATGACATCCGTATTCAATGTCACAACTGATGGTTGGTAATATGGAGACATTATGATGTACAATTGAGAGAGATGCGCGCGCAACCGGAAATGTCGCGTTTTTAGGAGCTGGAAAACAATCGGCAACTTTTAATTAAATTAAGTGATTTAGACAGTGAAAGTGTTAATATTTGGTTTGGACACTTACTAAACACCTCCTTTACATTCTTAACGTAAGTTATGGCCGGCTAAAACCCCACTCGGAGCTGGTTACCGCCCGCGACCAAACCATGCTGACCGTAAGGAAGAATTCCAAGATGGCAGCCCCCACGACCCCACCACTTTTCCCCACGATGCTGCTCATACTCGCAGTCATGTACAGACTCACCTACATGGGCCCACCATCGCCACTGTCATCTCCATCCACTGCGACTGCACTGCTCTTCAGAAGCACCCACATCAAGTCCACCACCTTCACCGAAACCATTAACCTGCCAAACAGCAAGCAGAAGCCCAAACCACGCCTCTGCAGTCATAGCTTATTCATCCTGTTAACTCTTTCAACACCAAGTAACTCACATGGACTGGTCCATGCTATTCTTAGACCAATAAATGAATAAGAAAATTACATTCGGACCAGTTCATTTATCAAGATGGGTAATTTTGTCTAAAATTAGTAATACTACTTGCAAAAAAGTGCAGATCCTGATGAGATGGCTCGTCACGAGCCGGCTCATCTGGATCTACACTTTTTGTAAGCCTATAAATAGAGGTATGTGGTGTTGAAAGGGTTAATCTTCGTATGCGGCGACGTGGAAGCAAACCCAGGCCCAAGGAACTGCTCTACATTCCCATGTGGCAACTGCGACCTACCAGACAACTGGAGCCAACTTGGTGTGTGCTGTAACAATTGCAGTATCTGGTATCATAAGTCCTGTGGTGATATCAGCTCGAAGAACATGTCACATCTGGAGAAGTCCAATGTAGTTTGGGTGTGCTGCAAGTGTGATAGCATCAACATTGATAGTTTCTCATTCAATAGTTACGAACTTCATACATCAAACGTGTTCACTCCCCTATACGATATGGATGCATCCCTTGAATCAGTGTCTTCAGCCCAGTCCATACTAGCAGCCCTCATATGGTGAATAAGAGACCAAGTAAGAACAGCTCAACTCATAGACCATCAGGAAGAACTTCCCTGCCCCAACCGCCTCGTCGGTCCACCACAAGCACCACTACTGACCCAGGAATAGCCCTACCACACCTCTCCGACAATATACGACTACTCACTGTAAACTGTTGCAGCATAAGAACCAACAAATCCGAATTCAAAGCAGCATTAGACTACCTGAAACCCAACCTCATCTGCGGTACAGAATCTTGACTGCATGGAATCAAACCGGGCATCGACCCCCAAACAAATGCAATTAAATCTAGTGAGGTCTTTCCTGAACATTTGACCATAAATAGAAACAACAGATCATCCGGATTAGGTGGTGGTGTGTTCACGGCTGCCAGTAACGAACTTATCATGGATGCTCTCCCTGAATTGTCAACTGAGTGTGAAATAGTGTGGTCTAAAATCAAAGTTAAACAACAACGTGATATACTTTTATATTCTTTCTATATGCCCCATAGAAACACCAACGATATAGACCAGCTCAGAAACGCTTTGAATAAACTACAATCTCACCATAAGGACAACACAATTATTATTGCTGGCGACTTTAACTGTCCAGACATTGACTGGCCCTCCAACACAGTCCGGAAAGGTGCTGCCGAACGAGAAGTCCAACAAGCTCTGATTGACTTGATGGCTGACTATGGCCTTACCCAGATTCACGAGGAACCCACAAGAATGGGGAACTTACTCGACCTAGTCTTCACAAACAACCCATCCCTGGTGAAATCATCAACATCAGTCCCGGGTATAAGTGACCACGCCATGATCATCACGGATATCAACATTATTCCCAGCGTCATCACCCAGAAACGTAGATAAATGCACATCTTCTCCAAGGCAGATTGGCCAAAGATCTACGCAGATGCAGTATCTCTTTCCAAAAACATTGTAGACAGCATCGACTCAACCTACTGAGGACCTGTGGAACTCCCTCAAGACCGGCATCGCCGACATCACGAAGAAACATATCCCTTCAAAGATGAGCAAGTTACGGAAATCACTACCCTGGTTCAACCGATCTCTCCAGCGTATGACCAAAATGAAGGCTAGACTATATAAACATGCAAAGAAGACAAACCAATGGAAACGTGTTAACATCTTCCAGAAAGAATGCAAAAGACAATTTAAAAAAGCTGAAATTATCTACATAAACAGTACTATTCAAAAGGGTCTCGATGAGAATAACAGTAAACCATTTTGGCGTTATGTAAAATCACGTAGACAGGATAACACCGGAATCTCTCCCATAAAGAAGATGGGTAAGCTCTTCAACAACAGCAAAGACAAAGCTCAAATCCTCGTAGAGCAGTTCAGCACTGTTTTCACCAAAGGAACTCCTCCTTCAGCCCAAGGCATCAGCCGCAGATCCACAACAAGCATTCCTCCTCTGAAAATCACGACGAAAGGAGTTATGAAACTGTTAAACAATATCAACACCACCAAGGCCATGGGGCCTGATAGTATCCCTAACGTCATTCTGCAAAACTGTGCAACTCAACTTGCCCCCGCCCTACGACGAATCTACCAAACATCCCTCGACTCGGGCAAACTACCTATGGACTGGCGTGATGCTAACATTGCCCCCATATTTAAGAAAGGAGACGTTCACGCAGCTGAGAATTATCGACCAGTGTCGCTAACCTGCACTACATGCAAACTCCTAGAGCATATCATTAGCAAACACATCATCGACCACCTCGGCAGACACAAAACATTAACCTCACTCAACCATGGCTTCCGATCCGGATACTGCTGTGAGACGCAACTGATTACGACCATTCACGACCTACTTAAAGACCACGACAAAGCCCATCAGATCGATATGGCCATCCTTGACTTCTCCAAGGCGTTCGACACAGTGCCCCATGAACTGCTACTTTCGAAGCTGACCAACTATGACATTGGTGGCCCTATCAACAACTGGCTACATGACTTTCTCACCAATCGTTCCATGAAAGTTGAGGTCGATGGCGAATCATCAGACTCGGTACACGTCGACTCCGGAGTCCCACAGGGCACGGTCCTCGGCCCTCTCCTCTTCTTGTGTCATATAAATGATCTACCTGAAGCTGTCAAGTCGCAGGTCAGACTGTTTGCAGACGACTGCCTGCTATACAGGCACATCAAGACAGCCAATGATCATATTGTGCTACAGGAAGACTTGAGAGCGCTGGAGACTTGGGCCAAGACATGGGGAATGCGCTTCAACGCCAAGAAATGCTACATCCTCAGCATCAACAGCAAGTCGTCCCATTTCTACGAACTTGACAAGCACTTCCTCCAAGTTGTCAACGAAACTCTCTACCTTGGAGTTACCATACAAGCCGACCTGAAGTGGGATAGCCACATATCCACGATCACCAAGAAAGCCAACTCCTCCCTGGGTTTCATCAGGCGTAACCTAAGCCACTGCCCCTTGACATGCAGGAAGACTGCCTATTTGGCCCTTGTACGTTCCACCCTCGAGTATAGCTCCAGTGTCTGGGACCCATACTACGCCAAAGACATAGACAAACTTGAGAAGGTCCAACGACAAGCAGCCAGATTTATCACCGGCGACTACAAATCCAGAGAGGGGGTAGTGTCACCAACATGCTCCATAACCATGGACTGCAGAGCCTCCAGGACAGAAGGAGATCCAACAGGCTGACCTTCGTGTACAACGTGGTCGCGGGGCAGGTGCCAGCTCTACCTTGCCATGTCATACTTACACCCATACGCGAAAGAAGAAACATTCAACGACTATTCTACAACAAATGTACTAAGTAAATATGTGCCAAACAACTCCAAGTGTTTTAACTTGATCTCATGTAAAACTGAACAGTTCAGGAACTCTTTCTTTCCACAAACAATAATTGATTGGAACAACCTAAATAACAATGCTGTGTGCGCAGCAACAGTGAGCAGCTTCCAATCTGCTCTCCAGTGTCAATACACAAGAAGACACACCTCTCTCCCATCGCGTTACATGCCTTACACGGCCCTGCAATGTAATTATCCAGATCCAGAGAATTGATACATCATTGCGAAAACAACAAAACCTGCCCGAAAACGTTGGGTGCGGACGTATCCAGCGCACACCGCTCCACCACTCCGAACTATTGCAGTGGAACCTCTCTAAACCGGACATCTTCGGGACTGGATAACAAGTCCGGTTTACAGAGGTTTCCGGTTTTCAGAGGTTTTTTATTGATGTGTTTTCAAAACTACATATAACCTTTATAAAGTACATATGCCTTTATAAAGTGATGAAATATTTTTGAAAAACAGTTCTTTAAATATTATTTTGTAAAACAAATGGTCAAACGTTGCGAAAATCATAATTATCTTGTGTGACTGGATTATATTGTGCTTTCACACCAGTTAGCCGACAAATTAACTGTACATGAGTGCTAATTGCAGTAGTCATCAATCAGCCTGACATCTTATAATCTTGCGCGAAAACGAGATTGGAAAGTGTCAGCAGCGTGTCAATTTATGACGGAATACACAAACAAATTCAACACTTTTTAGTTTATTGATGAAGACCTATGTCGCCTAAAAGTTGTTCCGGTTTTGGGAGGTGAAATTACATCAAACTGTACCCACATTATGCAAATTTTTCGTCCGGTTTCCGGAGTTGAGAGGTTCCGGTTTTCAGAGTGATTTTATGTAAGAAATAAAGAAGAAACAATTCGGGACTTTCAAAAACGTCCGAATTTGGGAATATTTCAATTTAGAGAAGGTAGCCGTAGCGGTTCCAACTGTATACGTGGTCTAATCACCCTCAAAGTACTGTCCATAGATGAGCTACGCTGGTAAACAACTGGTCTTGCTCTAAAACGTCCATCTGGCTTAGTGGCATGCACCCTCCCGAACCTTTCGATATTGTATGACATGTTATCTTCAAATGTCACGACAATCTACAATCATATACACATGTATAATTCATACTATTAACCCTTTCAACACCACATACCTCTAAATAGGCTAACAAAAAGTGTAGATCCAGATGAGCCGGCTCGTGACGAGCCGTCTCATCAGGATCTGCACTTTTTGCCAGTAATATTACTTATTTTAGACAAAAATTACCCATTTTGATAAATGAACTGGTCCAAATGTAATCTTCTGATTAATTTATTGGTCTGAAAATATCGTGGACCAGTCCATGTTAGTTACTTGGTGTTGAATGGGTTAAGCAATAGTGAAATATCAATCGAGAATTAGAAATAGTACTCGGAGAGAAGCAAACTATGTGTTTGACGTTGTCCGTGGACAGCATAACTTAAAACGTTGTTGATGGTATTTGATGAAACTTTATAGATATATAGAGCGTTTGCCCACGAGGAATGAAATGATTTCATTTTGGGAGAACTCGGTTATGGCCTGTGATCAGGGCGGTTAGTGAAGTGTCCATTCCCGTTCATTTCTGTAGTAAATGCATAGGAACCATCACTGACAGCTCTGAACAAATGCATCGACAGATTCATCCCAACAGCCTACCATTTGCTCCTATATCAACCATCTGTTTACATGTATTTACAACGTTTCATGAAACTCCATCAACAACTGTTTTACTTATCATGTTCACAGACACAATACACACATATTCACAGACACAATACACACATATTCACAGACACAATACGTTCACAGACACAATACACACATATTCACAGACACAATACACATACGTTCACAGACACAATGCACACATATTCACAGACACAATACACACACGTTCACAGACACAATACACACATATTCACAGACACAATACACACATATTCACAGACACAATACACACATGTATATTCACGCACGCACGCACGCACGCACGCACGCACGCACACATTCACAATCTACACACATTCACAGACACAATACACACCTTCACAATACACACACATTCACAGATAAACAAAACACACATTCACAACACACATTCACAACACACAATGATAACCTTTATGTATATTTAAATTCACCAATACATTTGAAAATGGTATATAACTAAAGTCAACGGAAGGATAAATTTCCATACGATTTATCTAGCGTACAGATTATGGTTCTACCCTGCTGTCCGTCTGTACCCGGAAATCTTTTATCCACCAATACTAGCTGGTACGTCGACATACGACCTAAGCTGTTGGTGCGGCTTCAAATGCAAAACAAACATGACAAATACACACAACAAAGAAAAATATGTATGAATATTAAATATGCTTTATTAATAGTACATGGATAATCAGATGCGCTCGGCGTGGAGCTTGGTTACAATAAAGGAGAACATAGCCCCGTCCCTCATCCGATCAAATATATATATCGCTGAATACTGCCAACTCCTCGCACGAGTGTTACTAGTAGGAAAAGTGCACGTCGGTGGGTTAGTATAAAGCACATCCGCTTGGGGTCTGGAACATTTAGTTAAAGAACATGTTGATAAACCATACGCTTGACACTGCACATACAAACATGTTAGGCCATATCCAAACATATTTAAAAATGATATCCCATCACTATCAGAGTGATTATGTACATTAGGATCCATAATTAGACCCCTGCTATTTCTTGCTATTATAAAAACGACCTCCCAGAAAACATCAGTTCCAAAGTCCGTATCTTTGCAGATGATACTGCAGTCTATATATCACTTATATCTGCAAATGAGTCGGTCACACTGCAAAACGATCTTCAGAGGTTATATGAGTGGACGTTGGAGTGGGACATGGAATTTAACCCATCCAAATGTCAAGTTATCCACTCACCAGAAGGAAGCATCCTATTCCCAGTCAATATAAACTCCATGGAATCATACTTGAGTCGGTCACCTCAGTCAAATATCTCGGCATGGATATCTCCAATAACCTGACGCTCACATAAATAGGTCAATAAAGAAAGCTAACCAAACATTAGGGTTTCTACGTAGAAACATCCAGGTCAAATCCGAACCCCTTAATTCAATGGCTTACCAGACTCTAGTGAGACACCAGCTGGAATATGGCTCCGAAGTTTGGTCGCCCCAAAATTGAAGGTGTCCAGCAAAGAGCAGCTCGTTGGATAAATGCTGACGTATGTAGTATCGTTGAGCAAGGCACCTCACACACATTGCTTAGTACTAGTTAAGGCGTGAGCATTCTCCTTTCAGACAGACAGACAGACAGACAGACAGACAGACAGACAGACAGACAGACAGACAGACAGACAGACAGACAGACAGACAGACAGACAGACAGACAGACAGACA
>CM026394.1:24667422-24673492 GCA_014843695.1 Archivesica marissinica
CCGCTCGGCTCTATCTGTAAGCATCTTTGATTTGTTCTCAATAACTCGTAAAGCATTGGAGATTGCTGGCATCCCACTGCGCATCTTACTCACGAGTTGATTTAAATCCCGTCTCATTAGCTCCATGTGAGATTGTCTACAGCTATCACACAGTGTCATATCACAGTGATGACACCGTGATGATACCTGGTGACGTCTGCATTCATAGCACGGGTCATGTGAATGTATTTGAGCCCTATTGCGTGAATAATGACGTACTTCTATGTCACCACGCCAATCGGGTGTATGAGGTTGGTGTATAGTGGGCCCATTCAGTAAATCCACTATTATTCGATTGGGCGGAAATGATGACACGCCGGCAGACGGCACTTTGTATTTCTTCCGACATATTGGACATTTAATCCGGTCGGGTCTGAAATGCAGATATAGACACATACATATATCTCGCACCAAGGATACCAACGTGACGATACAAAATACAATGTCGTTAGAACTACAGACCATCAACCAATCCGTTTCACATGAGAATAGTTGGTGCCCCTAGTGGGATTCATACCTACAATGGTGTGGGACAAAGTCATTTGAATAGAACCACCACAGCTACATAGCCACTGTGTGTGAGACGGCGCTATATCTCATGAACCATGCAAAGAATAATCCTTGTTACACTTTCATGTATTGATAATCTACACTCTCGCTCAAATTATGTACAAAATGTGTGATGTTTTGTTTTAATTTATGATATACACGTACAGGTATCAGTGTAATTTTCCAAAACTGCTTTAAATATGTGTACTCAATATATGCGCGGTGCAAAAAATGGTAGTGGTTGGAAAACTAGTCATTGATTTTAATAATTACCTGTCACTGTTGGCTACCAGATCTTCCAGACATGGGGACTGGCAGAATGTATGTTGGCATGGCAACATTTTAGGTGTATTAAATCTATCCAAACAAATAGGACATCTCACTAAGTCATCTGCCATTATTACTGGAAATGAAGCGGTATTCTATATACGACTTTTGCATACATATTAAATTAGCATGGTTTTCGTGTGCAGCACAATTTGGTTATTAGTTACATAACAAACAATTTGAGAAAATAAACACATTTCTGAACACACATCTATATATCACAATCTTGCTTGACACAACTGCTAATATCTCGTGAACAGAAAATAGAGTAAATCACTACTTTACAATTTATCAGTCAATCAATTGTCTGAAAATGTGTCGTGCAACACTATTCATAAATCTAGTCATATCTAACCATCTTCTACATAAAAAGCTGAATATGTTATTGCATCATATAATATGATGCAAATGTACATGTACATGTAATACAGTGTACGCACAAGAACAAGCCAGCGGAGACTCTGGAATGGGTCTCTGTCTGTATCATTGCAATATCCTCCAATAATCTAAATTGACTAATCTCTTCAGGAGATAGATAGATAGATAGATAGATAAGATACGTTTATTTCCTCCATTTTCGAAGAGCATAACATATTTACAAATCATTATTAATATGTATGTACAAACAGTATAATATAAATGCACAAATAACCCTGTTAATTGTCAGTTGAGTACTCGCAGCTGAACAATACGTTTTACAAATTGGATCGTTTTCGGCTTATATACCATTATGTCTTTCGTGGAAGAGATTAATAGGCACATTATCACGGGAACTGATTTTGTTTCAAACAATGTTATTGTAACTGTTTATCCGTCACTCCCCAAAATACTGTGACCGATCTATATGTTGAACCATTGTATGCCAACAAACCATTCAATATGAACAAACCACATAAACAGAAGACATTGTTTGGTCATAATTATGTATTATACTTATAAAAATCATCCAGGATCCTTGATATAATTTGCTACAGTAAAATGTGTGTGTGTGTGTGTGTGTGTGTGTGTGTGGTGTGTGTGTGTGTGGTGTGTGTGTGTGTGTGTGTGTGTGGTGTGTGTGTGTGTGTGTGTGTGTGTGTGTTGTGTGTGTGTGTGTGTGTGTGGTGTGGTGGTGTGTGTTGTGTGTGTGTGTGTGTGTGTGTGGTGTGTGTGTGTGTGTGTGGTGTGTGTGTGTGTGTGTGTGTGGTGTGTGTGTGGTGTGTGTGTGTGGTGTGTGTGTGTGTGTGTGTGTGTGTGGTGTGTGGTGTGTGTGTGTGTGTGGTGGTGTGTGTGTGTGTGGTGTGTGTTGTGTGTGGTGTGGTGTGTGTGTGTGTGTGGTGGTGTGGTGGTGTGTGTGTGTGTGTGTGGTGGTGTGTGTGGTGGTGGTGGTGGTGGTGTGTGGTGGTTGGTGTGGTGTGGGGTGGTGGGGTGGTGTGGTGTGGGGTGGGTGTGTGTGGTGGTGGTGTGTGTGTGGTGGGGTGTGTGGTGGTGGTGTGTGGTGGGTGTGTGTGGTGTGGTGGTGTGGTGGTGTGGTGTGTGTGGTGTGTGTGGTGTGTGTGTGTGGTGTGTGTGTGTTGTGTGTGTGGTGTGTGTGGTGTGTGTGGTGTGTGTGTGGTTGGTGTGTGTGTGTGGTGTGTGTGGTGGTGTGGTTGTGGTGTGTGTGTTGGTGTGGTGTGTGGTTGTTGTGTGGGTGTGTGTGTGGGTGTGTGTGTGGTGTGTTGTGTGGTGTGTGTGGGGTGTGTGGGTGTGTGTGTGGTGTGTTGTTGTGGGTTTTGGTGTGGTGTGTGTGGTGTTGTGGGTGTGGGTGTGTGTGTGTGTGGTGTGTTGGGGGTTGTTGTGTGTGGGTGTGGTTGTGTGTGTGTGTGTGTGTGGTGTGTGTGTGTGGGTGTGTGTGTTGTGTGTGTTGTGTGTGGTGGTGGTGTGTGTGTGTGTGTGTGTGTGTGTGTGTTATTTTACGTTTATTTATCGTCGCTACCGGGAGCCCATATGAGCGACGCCTCCTGAAGAGATTAGTTATTTGAGATGTTTGGAGGATAGTGCAATGGTACAGAAAGAGACCCATTCCAGAGTCTCCTCTGGTTGTTTTACGTGCACGGCGTAAAGCACCGACACGAGACTTCGGTTTAAAGTCCCATCTGGAAGACTGTTTATTAGGATCAAAATACTGCTACGGATCTATATAAACCACTCACGAGAATTACAGTGCGCTCTTTGTTGACAGTTCGGCTATCATAACATATTAAAACGTATTGATAACAGTTAAATGAGATCCAAATTGTGTCCTTTACCGACATAATTGATGCAGTCTTTATTTGAAGGTGGGCTGTCTGGTTATCTTTATTCGAAAGTGGGGTCTTTATTTGGGGGTAGACTGTTTTATTTGGAAGTGCTTATTATTCGGGTGTTGGCTTTTTTACCTCCTCCAAACAAAAAAAGAAATCAGTTTAGTTTAATCATATTTTATTGCAAATCATTATTATATATGTCATGCATAAACAGATAAAATACATAATATGAACATGCAAATGGTTTGGGCCACAAGTTTTAACAACATTAGACAACGGCCCGCACCAGAAAGAAATCAAAGAAAATTATGAGGAGATTATATTATATAATTAGGGGAGTGGGTTAGGGCAGCCTGCATTGTAGCTCAGTACGTACGTTGCTTTCTTATAGCGAGATGTTAATTTTAAAACATAATTATGGTGTAATTAACATCGTTTTTATGTTATGCGATTATTAGTCATTAATAATTGCACAGTTGCTTTGGAAGGTCAATTTGTCACTGTTCTTTCTCTCAAGTGATTAGAAGACAAATATGAAATAAAATGTACACACTATGTGTGTCAATAAACACAATATCAATTGAATACTGTCAAATATAAATATCTGAATAATACTCACGATGAAAAGTGCAACCCAGTCATTTAATGAAACCCAGTCATTTACTGGAACACACGCCACTTAATGAAACCCAGTCATTTAATGGAACACACGCCACTTAATGAAACCCAGTCATTTACTGGAACACAAACCACTTAATGAAACCCAGTCATTTACTGGAACACAAACCACTTAATGAAACCCAGTCATTTACTGGAACACACGCCACTTAATGAAACCCAGTCATTTACTGGAACACAAACCACTTAATGAAACCCAGTCATTTACTGGAACACAAACCACTTAATGAAACCCAGTCATTTACTGGAACACACGCCACTTAATGAAACCCAGTCATTTACTGGAACACAAACCACTTAATGAAACCCAGTCATTTACTGGAACACACGCCACTTAATGAAACCCAGTCATTTACTGGAACACAAACCACTTAATGAAACTCATCCATTTAATAGAAAGCATTCATTTAGGCTCAATAGTATTGCAACTAAAGCAAGTATTTAATTTTCTCTTCATGAATATCTAATACCATAAAACAAACCATTTTCAAAGCAATGTATAACATGTTGATAATGTACAAGAAAATCAACCAAGCCATTAAATTTAGGTAGCAAATATCGTGTAGATTTAATTTCATAGAGAAGAACACATTTTAGTTTCCAATTTGAAATTAAAAGTTCATCATTGTACAACATATATACATAAAAGCATTCACGTGAAAAATATGTCAATATGAGAAATTATATACAGTATTGACAATACCTACTATACATATAATACATTATAATTTACATTCTCATTATTTTTATATATTACATTGCTTTATATGAGTACGACAATATGGACCCTGATTTAAAATATGTTGTGGAAATCCAAATAAAGGAGGTTGAACTCAGTTAAACACAGTCAAGCTACATATTCGATTGAATTAAAGCGCAATGCTTCATACATATAATAAAAAAATATCTTCCCAATGTGGCTATAACATTATTGTTGTGAGATTGCATTAAAGTTACACATTTGAAAACACCATGTCTATTATGTTAATACTTCTAAATATTTCTTTCTAATATTATTGTATTCAATTTATTATTGTCGTAAACTATACAAAGTTTCTTGACACAGGGGGGGGGGGGGGGACCGGATTACCCGGCGAAAATCCACCTGTCCGATCTGAGATCAGCGTACCATTTCGGATACTTCCAGGTCCGAGGATCGAAACCGGGTTGCATTGGTGAGAAGCGTGCGTGCTAACCACTGCGCTAAATCAATACAATCAAATCAATTGTAATCCCCCCATTATTATTTCTAGTATGTAAGTACCAGTCACTGATATTGATATCGCATACTTTAAAACTAGCGTATCGTGTTTCCATTCACAAATAAAATTTACCACTAGCAAACATTCCATAAATATCCAGGTGTTTTAATTGAGTATATCAAATGACAGACATTTGTTAAGATGTACTAGTCTACACTGAACCATAGGCATGCAAAGATTTATCAATGTTATATATGTATAATTATGTTAGTAATATTATGAGCCTCGTGTATTGTATTGATTGTAACACCTCATTTATTCATGTATGTCATGAAATGAGAGAATAAAAGATAATTGACTTGACTTGACTCTAGGCCACCGTGTGGGGTTATTTGTCACATACATCAGATTTCGGGATTGAATCAAATCATTTCTAAGTAACTAAGACACGGAGCGATGAAACGGGGAGGGTGTTGTTAGTGGTGTTGTTAGTGGTAACGCTCGAGGGACATTACTCTGCCTTATTCTGTTCTTTTGGTTACAGACAGACTATTTAGTTTATCATAGTGTTGTAGATGTACATTTACGTCATAGTACAAGAAACATAAAATATATTGATATCCGGTCGTAATCGACCAATACGACACTTAGGTGTAAACACATATTAAAACACAAATTGTAATTGTTTAAAATGTCAAGCTTAAACTAAAGTTATTTACAGACTAAATATCCGTAAAACTTAAAAAGTTACAATTGTTTTAACATTTGGTCTTACGTTCAAATAAAATTACCGGTTCATTGCAATAACATAGATTTGTTGGCATTGCATAATCACAGTAACATAAAGCTTATCTTTTATACATGTAAAATGCATAGCACGGAGCCCAGATTAAACTGTATGTCATTTGTTTACATTAAATACATAAGTTTATCATCACATGGCATGTGTATAAACTCATTATTTATCAAAGTGGCACTTTCAAAAAGTGTTACTCTTGTATCAGAATATAA
>CM026394.1:24674492-24739262 GCA_014843695.1 Archivesica marissinica
TCTTCATAGTAGATCTTCATAGTAGATAACCAAAACCAAAAAGATCTTCATAGTAGATAGATCTTCATAGTAGATCTTCATAGTAGATAGATCTTCATAGTAGATCTTCATAGTAGATAGATCTTCATAGTAGATAGATCTTCATAGTAGATAGATCTTCATAGTAGATAGATCTTCATAGTAGATAGATCTTCATAGTAGATCTTCATAGTAGATAGATCTTAATAGTAGATAATCTTCATAGAACAAAACCAAAATATATCTTCATAGTAGATCTTCATAGTAGATAGATCTTCATAGTAGATCTTCATAGTAGATAGATCTTCATAGTAGATAGATCTTCATAGTAGATCTTCATAGTAGATAGATCTTCATAGTAGATAGATCTTCATAGTAGATAGATCTTAATAGTAGATATATCTTCATAGTAGATAGATCTTCATAGTAGATCTTCATAGTAGATAGATCTTAATAGTAGATATATCTTCATAGTAGATATATCTTCATAGTAGATCTTCATAGTAGATATATCTTCATAGTAGATAGATCTTAATAGTAGATATATCTTCATAGTAGATAGATCTTCATAGTAGATAGATCTTCATAGTAGATAGATCTTCATAGTAGATATATCTTCATAGTAGATCTTCATAGTAGATAGATCTTCATAGTAGATCTTCATAGTAGATATATCTTCATAGTAGATAGATCTTCATAGTAGATCTTCATAGTAGATCTTCATAGTAGATAGATCTTCATAGTAGATAGATCTTAATAGTAGATATATCTTCATAGTAGATATATCTTCATAGTAGATCTTCATAGTAGATAGATCTTCATAGTAGATCTTCATAGTAGATATATCTTCATAGTAGATAGATCTTCATAGTAGATAGATCTTCATAGTAGATAGATCTTCATAGTAGATAGATCTTCATAGTAGATCTTCATAGTAGATAGATCTTCATAGTAGATAGATCTTCATAGTAGATAGATCTTCATAGTAGATAGATCTTCATAGTAGAAATCTTCATAGTAGATAGATCTTCATAGTAGATCTTCATAGTAGATAGATCTTCATAGTAGATAGATCTTCATAGTAGATCTTCATAGTAGATAGATCTTCATAGTAGATAGATCTTCATAGTAGATAGATCTTCATAGTAGATAGATCTTCATAGTAGATAGATCTTCATAGTAGATAGATCTTATAGTAGATAACTTCATAGTAGATAGATCTTCATAGTAGATAGATCTTCATAGTAGATATATCTTCATAGTAGATAGATCTTCATAGTAGATAGATCTTCATAGTAGATCTTCATAGTAGATAGATCTTCATAGTAGATCTTCATAGTAGATAGATCTTCATAGTAGATAGATCTTCATAGTAGACCAATAGATCTTCATAGTAGATAGATCTTCATAGTAGATAGATCTTCATAGTAGATAGATCTTCATAGTAGATATATCTTCATAGTAGATCTTCATAGTAGATAGATCTTCATAGTAGATCTTCATAGTAGATATATCTTCATAGTAGATAGATCTTCATAGTAGATAGATCTTCATAGAATAGATCTTCATAGTAGATAGATCTTCATAGTAGATCTTCATAGTAGATAGATCTTCATAGTAGATAGATCTTCATAGTAGATAGATCTTCATAGTAGATATATCTTCATAGTAGATAGATCTTCATAGTAGATAGATCTTCATAGTAGATAGATCTTCATAGTAGATAGATCTTCATAGTAGATCTTCATATAGATAGATCTTCATAGTAGATCTTAATAGTAGATAGATCTTCATAGTAGATCTTAATAGTAGATAGATCTTCATAGTAGATA
This sequence comes from Archivesica marissinica, assembly GCA_014843695.1. Classification (NCBI taxonomy): domain Eukaryota; kingdom Metazoa; phylum Mollusca; class Bivalvia; order Venerida; family Vesicomyidae; genus Archivesica; species Archivesica marissinica. Next base: position 24,676,343 of record CM026394.1, read on the forward strand.
GATCTTCATAGTAGATCTTAATAGTAGATAGATCTTCATAGTAGATCTTCATAGTAGATAGATCTTCATAGTAGATCTTCATAGTAGATCTTCATAGTAGATCTTCATAGTAGTAGATCTTCATAGTAGATCTTCATAGTAGATAGATCTTCATAGTAGATCTTAATAGTAGATAGATCTTCATAGTAGATCTTCATAGTAGATAGATCTTCATAGTAGATAGATCTTCATAGTAGATAGATCTTCATAGTAGATAGATCTTCATAGTAGATCTTCATAGTAGATATATCTTCATAGTAGATAGATCTTCATAGTAGATAGATCTTCATAGTAGATAGATCTTCATAGTAGATAGATCTTCATAGTAGATCTTCATAGTAGATCTTCATAGTAGATCTTCATAGTAGATAGATCTTCATAGTAGATAGATCTTCATAGTAGATAGATCTTCATAGTAGATAGATCTTCATAGTAGATAGATCTTCATAGTAGATAGATCTTCATAGTAGATAATCTTCATAGTAGATAGATCTTCAATAGTAGATAGATCTTCATAGTAGATAGATCTTCATAGTAGATAGATCTTCATAGTAGATAGATCTTCATAGTAGATCTTCATAGTAGATAGATCTTCATAGTAGATAGATCTTCATAGTAGATAGATCTTCATAGTAGATAGATCTTCATAGTAGATAGATCTTCATAGTAGATAGATCTTCATAGTAGATCTTCATAGTAGATAGATCTTCATAGTAGATAATCTTCATAGTAGATAGATCTTCATAGTAGATAGATCTTCATAGTAGATAGATCTTCATAGTAGATAGATCTTCATAGTAGATAGATCTTCATAGTAGATAGATCTTCATAGTAGATAGATCTTCATAGTAGATAGATCTTCATAGTAGATAGATCTTCATAGTAGATAGATCTTCATAGTAGATATATCTTCATAGTAGATAGATCTTCATAGTAGATAGATCTTCATAGTAGATAGATCTTCATAGTAGATAGATCTTCATAGTAGATAGATCTTCATAGTAGATAGATCTTCATAGTAGATAGATCTTCATAGTAGATATATCTTCATAGTAGATAGATCTTCATAGTAGATCTTCATAGTAGATAGATCTTCATAGTAGATAGATCTTCATAGTAGATAGATCTTCATAGTAGATAGATCTTCATAGTAGATAGATCTTCATAGTAGATAGATCTTCATAGTAGATCTTCATAGTAGATAGATCTTCATAGTAGATAGATCTTCATAGTAGATAGATCTTCATAGTAGATAGATCTTCATAGTAGATCTTCATAGTAGAAACCAATAGATCTTCATAGTAGATAGATCTTCATAGTAGATAGATCTTCATAGTAGATAGATCTTCATAGTAGATAGATCTTCATAGTAGATAGATCTTCATAGTAGATCTTCATAGTAGATCTTCATAGTAGATCTTCATAGTAGATAGATCTTCATAGTAGATAGATCTTCATAGTAGATAGATCTTCATAGTAGATAGATCTTCATAGTAGATAGATCTTCATAGTAGATCTTCATAGTAGATAGATCTTCATAGTAGATAGATCTTCATAGTAGATCTTCATAGTAGATAGATCTTCATAGTAGATAGATCTTCATAGTAGATAGATCTTCAATAGTAGATAGATCTTCATAGTAGATAGATCTTCATAGTAGATAGATCTTCATAGTAGATAGATCTTCATAGTAGATATATCTTCATAGTAGATAGATCTTCATAGTAGAAACCCATGATCCTGTGAAATTGTATGCAATCAGGGCACATACGTTCACCTAAGGAAATGCAATAGCGATGTATATATTCTACTATAAATTTAATGTTCTTACCATCTTCAAGAATGATATCGAGATTGTTGAGGATTTGCCTGAAGGATGGACGTTTCTTTGGTTCCAATTCCCAACACTGAGCCAATATCTTGGCGAAACATGGCGGACATTCACTCGGTATAGTCAGCCTCTGAAAGGGAAGTAACTCTTTGTATATTGCTGTTATTTTCACTGTATAACACAACATTTCCCTACACATGTATACAACTTGTGTTTACTGTGAAAAGTTAGTTTAATATCTTGGTGAAACACTGTATAACACAACATTTCCCCTACACATGTATCATTATACAACTTGTGTTTACTGTGAAAAGTTAGTTTAATATCTTGGTGAAACACTGTATAATGCAACATTTCACTACATATAGATAGATAGATAGATAGATTTCTTTATTTATAGAGGGTGACCTAATTAGTTTTGAACTAATCCTCCTTAGGGCCCTCTTCAATTTGTTAACACTATAGAATAAATGTACATACACAATAACATAGTTATGCCGTACAATATACATGCATAATGTTGTACAATGTAACTTAAACAACAGCTTAAGTAAATCAGGTACTTTGATAGAAATACAAAACGACATAAGCATATTGATTTACAATCATTATATATATATAACTGTCTAGTGTCTACCAATTAAAACGTTGTATCCATACTTTACATTTTGTCTTGAATATATTTAAAGATCTGGATGTCTTAATTTCAAATGGTAGACAATTCCATATCTTTGGACCAGAGTATTCTAATGATTTCTTATACATTTCACATCTAGGTCTTGGAATATAGAGATCCATATTTGAAACATTTCTCAATGTCATATCTGAAGTAACTGAATTGCAATGTCTTAATTGAAAATGTTCATTCAAATAATTCGGTACAAGATTGTTCATAATTTTGTACATTGTTACTGCTTTTTGAAAAATAATCTGTTGGTCAAGTCATTATATTAATTTCAGACATTGATTCACGCAAAGAAATATAATCTTGGCCCAGAATGAATTTACAAGCTCGTCTCTGCAATCTTAATAATGTGTTGATGTTTTGTTGTGTGGTGTTTCCCCATATGATACAACAATAATCAAAATGTGGTTGGATATATGCCTTGTAATAAAGTATTCTGTAGTTCAGATTCACAATATACCGTATTTTACCTAATAGCCAAATGTTAGTTGTATACAACTTGTGTTTACTGTGAACAGTTAGTTTAATATATTGGTGAAACACTGTATAACCCAACATTTCACTACATGTATGTAACTTGTGTTTACTGTGAACAGTTAGTTTAATATCTTGGTGAAACACTGTATAACACAACATTTCACCATATCAGGGCTGAGATCAGAAGATTGTGAAAACAGAGGAAATCTGCCAAAATACAGAGAGAGAAAAAAGGATCACCCCTACCATACTTACTCGCCTATAAGACAGGATTTTTATCACTAGATGACCTCAAAGTGGCTTCCCGTCTTATAAGCGAGTGATAAAAAATTTGTTTAAAACGACTTAATAATTGATTACCTTATATTGAAATAACTCAAAGGCATAGACTTTGTGATTTACATTTATTTATCGTCGCTACCGGTTACCCATATGAGCGACGCGAAGAGATTAGTAATTTTAGATTTTTGGAGGATAGTGCAATGATACAGAGAGAGGCCCATTCCATAGTCTCCTCTGGTTCTTTTACGTGCACGGTGTAAAGCACCGACACGAGACCTTGGTTTAACTTCCCATCTGAAAGACTGTTAATTTATTAGGGTCAGACGGGGGATCGAACCTGTGATCCCTGGATTACCAGTCCAGCGTGTTACCACTAGACCACAGATCCGTCTGTAGCATAGACTTTCATAGCTATAAATCTATATGATGATGATTGAGCTTATTTACCCTCGCCTCTGGCGAACCATGTGGGCGAGCGATAAATCTATATATCTGTAATGATCCATACCTCTCCTCGTTCCACCACGAGCCATGCTACTTGAAAGCCCTCTATACCATTGAATGGCACCTCGTGGGTCAGTAGTTCCCATAACACCTACAAGTATTCAAACGTTATTTGACAAAGTGTGCGCAATCTACGCACGTAACTCAAACACAAATAACTTGAATTGTTTTATTTTAGCACAGTATTTAATATCAGTAAAATGCTCAATAGGGTATAGACATTAAAAACTGCTCTGGGGGTCGGTGGTTATTTATTTATATTTCGGGTTTTACGCCTACATCAGCACCATTTTGGGCTATATCGCCGGCGGGCAGTTTACCTAACAACACCTTTCCTGGGCAGGCTCCAATGGTTAACCAGTACTTGGGTGCACCAACCTCCGTAAGAAACTGCCAACTTTTTCATATAAATGAGACACGGTCTGAGCGGGGCTCGAACCCGTGACCAGCAGTGATGATAGGTTACAGTGGTATACAAGTCAGCGACCTTAACCACTCGACCACGAAGGTGGACAAGGGGGTCTGTGGTACATTTTTCTTTTATTTCTGCAGACATTTTTAAGTCTCGTAATGATATGCATCCATGCGACATATTTAGATTTCTTTAAAAATGAGGCGTGCTTTTACCCAAAATCCACATATATAGAACAATCAGTTTTCTGTCTTGGATTCTATATAAATTTGGGATGGCAATGAATAGCGATTTTACTATTCGAATATTCAGTCGGGAAGATATTCGAATATTCGATATAATTCTATCAAAAACTCAAAACACTAAAATTGGCATTTTTGAGGACAATATAATAAAAATCGTACTTTAAATAGTACATTTTGGTAATATTGAGGAGTTAATTAAAAATGTAAGATACATGGGGGTGGTTGTTGTTGCAAACTGTCTGTAATATTTCAAAGGTATTTTAACAGTTTTGACATCATAATTAAACACTACCTACCTTTACACCTACTGTAATTATCCGATTACATGGCAGAGTGTCAATTAACATTGACTGTTTTATGATGGTTTCAAAAGAAAACAACGTATCTGACAGTTTATTTCATCTTTGCAAATTATATAATATATTTTCTGAACATTCGAAAACTAGAATAGTATTCGGACGTCTGAGCGAATATTCGTTGCTATTCCTAACCGGGTAATATAAATATTTTAAAATACCAACTTTGGAATGAGAGTGGTCCCCCTTGGACGCTATATTTGGTTCAAGCATGGTAGTACAGTGCTCAATCTCAAAAACAAAACATATCTATCGAGAACACTTGTTGGAGCTCTGTGGTACATTTTCCTTTATTCTGTGGTACATTTATTCTGTGGTACATTTTCCTTTATTCTGTGGTACATTTATTCTGTGGTACATTTTCCTTTATTCTGTGGTACATTTTCTCTGGTACATTTTCCTTTATTCTGTGGTACATTTCCCTTTATTCTGTGGTACATTTTCCTTTATTCTGTGGTACATTTTCCTTTATTCTGTGGTACATTCTTCCTTTATTCTGTGGTACATTTTTCCTTTATTCTGTGGTACATTTTTCCTTTTTTCTGTGGTACATTTATTCTGTGGTACATTTTCTCTGGTACATTTTCCTTTATTCTGTGGTACATTTCCCTTTATAATGTGGTACATTTCCCTTTATTCTGTGGTACATTTCCCTTTATTCTGTGGTACATTTTCCCTTTATTCTGTGGTACATTTTCCTTTATTCTGTGGTACATTTTCCTTTATTCTGTGGTACATTTTCCTTTATTCTGTGGTACATTTTCCCTTTATTCTGTGGTACATTTTCCTTTATTCTGTTGTACATTTATTCTGTGGTACATTTTCCTTTATTCTGTGGTACATTTTTCTTTATTCTGTGGTACATTTTCCTTTATTCTGTGGTACATTTATTCTGTGGTACATTTTCCTTTATTCTGTGGTACATTTTCCTTTATTCTGTGGTACATTTATTCTGTGGTACATTTTCTTTTATTCTGTGGTACATTTCCCTTTATTCTGTGGTACATTTCCCTTTATTCTGTGGTACATTTCCCTTTATTCTGTGGTACATTTTCCTTTATTCTGTGGTACATATTTCCTTTATTCTGTGGTACATTTCCCTTTATTCTGTGGTACATTTTCCTTTATTCTGTGGTACATATTTCCTTTATTCTGTGGTACATTTCCCTTTATTCTGTTGTACATTTTCCCTTTATTCTATGGTACATTTCCCTTTATTCTGTGGTACATTTTCCTTTATTCTGTGGTACATATTTCCTTTATTCTGTGGTACATTTTCCTTTATTCTGTGGTACATTTTCCTTTATTCTGTGGTACATTTTCCTTTATTCTGTGGTACATATTTCCTTTATTCTGTGGTACATTTCCCTTTATTCTGTTGTACATTTTCCCTTTATTCTGTGGTACATTTCCCTTTATTCTGTGGTACATTTTCCTTTATTCTGTGGTACATTTTCCTTTATTCTGTGGTACACTTTCCTTTATTCTGTGGTACATTTATTCTGTGGTACACTTTCCTTTATTCTGTGGTACATTTATTCTGTGGTACATTTTTCATTTATTCTGTGGTACATTTTCCCTTTATTCTGTGGTACATTTTCCTTAATTCCTGAACATAATTTAATGACTTATTCTTAAATGTATGCATTCATGTATTGGTATACAGCAACACTGTATTTTCACTCTCCAAAGATAAACAATGGTATGAAATGGAGAAGTGGGATACGTACCACGCCGTATGACCAGGTATCACAGGTTTCAGACACTGGATGACTTTGAATAACCTATAACAGAGCAGTTGTTATAATATACAACACTTCAAGTGTATCTTCAAATTGGCAGAACGCAGGACAGAATGGACTAAGTCATGGACAAGTGCGCCATCCTGACCTTTTTAGCCCCGCCCTCTTGCCATTTTAAAAATAATTAAATTTTGAAACAAAATGTTGTTTTTAAATTTTACTTTTTTATGTAATCCTCAACATGGGATTTGGGCGGACAATATTCGATCATGCCTCATCAAATTGGCAGAACGCAGGACAGACATGGACAAATTCATGATGATAAACCTGTCATTTATTTGGTCCCAGAAACAGCTGAGATTACTGCACTTCCTGTTTCTCTCACTTAGCTGTTTTTCTAGAGCGAAATGGCAGGGTGCACCGCCCTGCCCTTTTTAGCCCCATCTTGCCCTTTTAAAAATAAATAAATTTTGAAATAAATTTATTTTTATGTAAGCCTCAACACGTGCCTTCGGGCAGGCAGTATTCGAACATGCCTCATCAGAAATACTTACCAAATATCTGAAATTAATTATAGCAAACATATGTTCCCATTAATACAATGTACATCTGCTAAAAATTAAATAATCGTTACAGAGTACTCGAGTACTCAATCAGATATGTGTCCGACTAATTGAGTATCAATGTTGCTACTTGTTGCCATGCCTACTATATAGTATATAGCTTTCATCAAAATTGATCGAAGCAGTTCTGACAGGAAAAGCAGTTGAAAATAGATTTACATGATGGTCGCAGTAAGATGGGATATATCATTAATGTAGAACGGCAAAAAACAACACTATGACTGCAGACTGGTTAACACAGAATGACTGTAGACTGGTTAACACAGAATTACTAGACTGGTTAACACTCATGACTATAGACTGGTTAACACAGAATGTCTGTAGACTGGTTAACACAGAATTAATAGACTGGTTAACACTAATGACTATAGACTGGTTAACACAGAATGTCTGTAGACTGGTTAATACAGAATGACTGCAGACTGGTTAACACAGAATAACTGCAGACTGGTTAACACAGAATAACTGTAGACTGGTTAACACAGAATAACTGTAGACTGGTTAACACAGAATAACTGCAGACTGGTTAACACAGAATATCTGCAGACTGGTTAACACAGAATAACTGCAGACTGGTTAACACAGAATATCTGCAGACTGGTTAACACAGAATATCTGCAGACTGGTTAACACTCATGACTTTAGACTGGTTAACACAGAATAACTGCATACTGGTTAACACAGAATAACTGCAGACTGGTTAACACTCATGACTTTAGACTGGTTAACACAGAATAACTGCAGACTGGTTAACACAGAATAACTGCAGACTGGTTAACACAGAATAACTGCAGACTGGTTAACACAGAATATCTGCAGAATGGTTAACACAGAATAACTGCAGACTGGTTAACACTCATGACTTTAGACTGGTTAACACAGAATAACTGCAGACTGGTTAACACAGAATAACTGCAGACTGGTTAACACTCATGACTTTAGACTGGTTAACACAGAATAACTGTAGACTGGTTAACACAGAATAACTGCAGACTGGTTAACACAGAATAACTGCAGACTGGTTAACACAGAATGACTGTAGACTGGTTAACACAGAATAACTGCAGACTGGCTAACACAGAATGACTGTAGACTGGTTAACACAGAATGACTGTAGACTGGCTAACACAGAATAACTGCAGACTGGTTAACACTCATGACTTTAGACTGGCTAACACAGAATGACTGTAGACTGGTTAACACAGAATAACTGCAGACTGGTTAACACAGAATGACTGTAGACTGGTTAACACAGAATAACTGCAGACTGGTTAACACAGAATGACTGTAGACTGGCTAACACAGAATGACTGTAGAATGGTTAACACAGATAACTGTAGACTGGTTAACACAGAATAACTGCAGACTGGCTAACACAGAATGACTGTAGACTGGTTAACACAGAATAACTGCAGACTGGTTAACACAGAATGACTGTAGACTGGCACAGAATGACTGTAGAATGGTTAACACAGATAACTGTAGACTGGTTAACACAGAATAACTGCAGACTGGCTAACACAGAATGACTGTAGACTGGTTAACACAGAATAACTGCAGACTGGTTAACACAGAATGACTGTAGACTGGTTAACACAGAATAACTGCAGACTGGTTAACACAGAATGACTGCAGACTGGATAACACAGAATAACTGCAGACTGGTTAACACAGAATGACTGTAGACTGGTTAACACAGACTAACTGCAGACTGGCTAACACAGAATGACTGTAGACTGGTTAACACAGAATGACTGTAGACTGGTTAACACAGAATGACTGTAGACTGGTTAACACAGAATAACTGCAGACTGGTTAACACAGAATGACTGTAGACTGGTTAACACAGAATAACTGCAGACTGGCTAACACAGAATGACTGTAGACTGGTTAACACAGAATAACTGTAGACTGGTTAACACAGAATAACTGCAGACTGGTTAACACAGAATAACTGCAGACTGGTTAACACAGAATATCTGCAGACTGGTTAACACAGAATAACTGCAGACTGGCTAACACAGAATGACTGTTGACTGGTTAACACAGAATAACTGTAGACTGGTTAACACAGAATGACTGTAGACTGGTTAACACAGAATGACTGTAGACTGGTTAACACAGAATATCTGCAGACTGGTTAACACAGAATATCTGCAGACTGGTTAACACTAATGACTTTAGACTGGCTAACACAGAATGACTGTAGACTGGTTAACACAGAATAACTGCAGACTGGTTAACACGGAATAACTGCAGACTGGTTAACACAGAATAACTGTAGACTGGTTAACACAGAATGACTGTAGACAGACTGGTTAACACAGAATAACTGCAGACTGGTTAACACAGAATGACTGTAGACTGGTTAACACAGAATAACTGCAGACTGGTTAACACAGAATGACTGTAGACTGGTTAACACAGAATGACTGTAGAATGGCTAACACAGAATGACTGTAGAATGGCTAACACAGAATGACTGTAGACTGGTTAACACAGAATGACTGTAGACTGGTTAACACAGAATAACTGCAGACTGGCTAACACAGAATGACTGTAGACTGGTTAACACAGAATAACTGCAGACTGGTTAACACAGAATGACTGTAGACTGGTTAACACAGAATAACTGCAGACTGGTTAACACAGAATGACTGTAGACTGGTTAACACAGAATAACTGCAGACAGGCTAACACATAATGACTGTAGACTGGTTAACACAGAATAACTGTAGACTGGTGAACACAGAATAACTGCAGACTGGTTAACACAGAATGACTGTAGACTGGTTAACACAGAATAACTGCAGACTGGCTAACACAGAATGACTGTAGACTGGTTAACACAGAATAACTGCAGACTGGTTAACACAGAATGACTGTAGACTGGTTAACACAGAATAACTGCAGACTGAACACAGAATGACTGTAGACTGGCTAACACAGAATGACTGTAGAATGGTTAACACAGAATAACTGCAGACTGGTTAACACAGAATAACTGCAGACTGGTTAACACAGAATGACTGTAGACGGGTTAACACAGAATAACTGTAGACTGGTTAACACAGAATGACTGCAGACTGGCTAACACAGAATGACTGTAGAATGGTTAACACAGAATAACTGCAGACTGGTTAACACAGAATAACTGCAGACTGGTTAACACAGAATATCTGCAGACTGGTTAACACAGAATATCTGCAGACTGGTTAACACTAATGACTTTAGACTGGCTAACACAGAATGACTGTAGACTGGTTAACACAGAATAACTGCAGACTGGTTAACACGGAATAACTGCAGACTGGTTAACACAGAATATCTGCAGACTGGTTAACACAGAATAACTGCAGACTGGTTAACACAGAATGACTGTAGACTGGTTAACACAGAATAACTGCAGACTGGCTAACACAGAATGACTGTAGACTGGTTAACACAGAATAACTGCAGACTGGTTAACACAGAATGACTGTAGACTGGTTAACACAGAATAACTGCAGACTGGTTAACACAGAATAACTGCAGACTGGCTAACACAGAATAACTGCAGACTGGCTAACACAGAATGACTGTAGACTGGTTAACACAGAATAACTGCAGACTGGTTAACACAGAATGACTGTAGACTGGTTAACACAGATTAACTGCAGACTGGTTAACACAGAATGACTGCAGACTGGTTAACACAGAATAACTGCAGACTGGTTAACACAGAATGACTGTAGACTGGTTAACACAGAATGACTGTAGACTGGTTAACACAGAATGACTGTAGACTGGTTAACACAGAATGACTGTAGACTGGCTAACACAGAATGACTGTAGAATGGTTAACACAGATAACTGTAGACTGGTTAACACAGAATAACTGCAGACTGGCTAACACAGAATGACTGTAGACTGGTTAACACAGAATAACTGCAGACTGGTTAACACAGAATGACTGTAGACTGGTTAACACAGAATAACTGCAGACTGGTTAACACAGAATGACTGCAGACTGGATAACACAGAATAACTGCAGACTGGTTAACACAGAATGACTGTAGACTGGTTAACACAGAATAACTGCAGACTGGCTAACACAGAATGACTGTTGACTGGTTAACACAGAATGACTGTAGACTGGTTAACACAGAATGACTGTAGACTGGTTAACACAGAATAACTGCAGACTGGTTAACACAGAATGACTGTAGACTGGTTAACACAGAATAACTGCAGACTGGCTAACACAGAATGACTGTAGACTGGTTAACACAGAATAACTGTAGACTGGTTAACACAGAATAACTGCAGACTGGTTAACACAGAATAACTGCAGACTGGTTAACACAGAATATCTGCAGACTGGTTAACACAGAATAACTGCAGACTGGCTAACACAGAATGACTGTTGACTGGTTAACACAGAATAACTGTAGACTGGTTAACACAGAATGACTGTAGACTGGTTAACACAGAATGACTGTAGACTGGTTAACACAGAATATCTGCAGACTGGTTAACACAGAATATCTGCAGACTGGTTAACACTAATGACTTTAGACTGGCTAACACAGAATGACTGTAGACTGGTTAACACAGAATAACTGCAGACTGGTTAACACGGAATAACTGCAGACTGGTTAACACAGAATAACTGTAGACTGGTTAACACAGAATGACTGTAGACAGACTGGTTAACACAGAATAACTGCAGACTGGTTAACACAGAATGACTGTAGACTGGTTAACACAGAATAACTGCAGACTGGTTAACACAGAATGACTGTAGACTGGTTAACACAGAATGACTGTAGAATGGCTAACACAGAATGACTGTAGAATGGCTAACACAGAATGACTGTAGACTGGTTAACACAGAATGACTGTAGACTGGTTAACACAGAATAACTGCAGACTGGCTAACACAGAATGACTGTAGACTGGTTAACACAGAATAACTGCAGACTGGTTAACACAGAATGACTGTAGACTGGTTAACACAGAATAACTGCAGACTGGTTAACACAGAATGACTGTAGACTGGTTAACACAGAATAACTGCAGACAGGCTAACACATAATGACTGTAGACTGGTTAACACAGAATAACTGTAGACTGGTTAACACAGAATAACTGCAGACTGGTTAACACAGAATGACTGTAGACTGGTTAACACAGAATAACTGCAGACTGGTTAACACAGAATGACTGTAGACTGGTTAACACAGAATAACTGCAGACTGGCTAACACAGAATAACTGCAGACTGGCTAACACAGAACGACTGTAGACTGGTTAACACTCATGACTTTAGACTGGTTAACACTCATGACTTTAGACTGGTTAACACAGAATGACTGTAGACTGGTTAACACAGAATGACTGTAGACTGGTTAACACAGAATAACTGCAGACTGGCTAACACAGAATGACTGTTGACTGGTTAACACAGAATGACTGTAGACTGGTTAACACAGAATGACTGTAGACTGGTTAACACAGAATAACTGCAGACTGGTTAACACAGAATGACTGTAGACTGGTTAACACAGAATAACTGCAGACTGGCTAACACAGAATGACTGTAGACTGGTTAACACAGAATAACTGTAGACTGGTTAACACAGAATAACTGCAGACTGGTTAACACAGAATAACTGCAGACTGGTTAACACAGAATATCTGCAGACTGGTTAACACAGAATAACTGCAGACTGGTTAACACAGAATAACTGTAGACTGGTTAACACAGAATAACTGCAGACTGGCTAACACAGAATGACTGTAGACTGGTTAACACAGAATAACTGTAGACTGGTTAACACAGAATGACTGTAGACAGACTGGTTAACACAGAATAACTGCAGACTGGTTAACACAGAATGACTGTAGACTGGTTAACACAGAATAACTGCAGACTGGTTAACACAGAATGACTGTAGACTGGTTAACACAGAATGACTGTAGAATGGCTAACACAGAATGACTGTAGAATGGCTAACACAGAATGACTGTAGACTGGTTAACACAGAATGACTGTAGACTGGTTAACACAGAATAACTGCAGACTGGCTAACACAGAATGACTGTAGACTGGTTAACACAGAATAACTGCAGACTGGTTAACACAGAATGACTGTAGACTGGTTAACACAGAATAACTGCAGACTGGTTAACACAGAATGACTGTAGACTGGTTAACACAGAATAACTGCAGACAGGCTAACACATAATGACTGTAGACTGGTTAACACAGAATAACTGTAGACTGGTGAACACAGAATAACTGCAGACTGGTTAACACAGAATGACTGTAGACTGGTTAACACAGAATAACTGCAGACTGGCTAACACAGAATGACTGTAGACTGGTTAACACAGAATGACTGTAGACTGGTTAACACAGAATAACTGCAGACTGAACACAGAATGACTGTAGACTGGCTAACACAGAATGACTGTAGAATGGTTAACACAGAATAACTGCAGACTGGTTAACACAGAATAACTGCAGACTGGTTAACACAGAATGACTGTAGACGGGTTAACACAGAATAACTGTAGACTGGTTAACACAGAATGACTGCAGACTGGCTAACACAGAATGACTGTAGAATGGTTAACACAGAATAACTGCAGACTGGTTAACACAGAATAACTGCAGACTGGTTAACACAGAATATCTGCAGACTGGTTAACACAGAATATCTGCAGACTGGTTAACACTAATGACTTTAGACTGGCTAACACAGAATGACTGTAGACTGGTTAACACAGAATAACTGCAGACTGGTTAACACGGAATAACTGCAGACTGGTTAACACAGAATATCTGCAGACTGGTTAACACAGAATAACTGCAGACTGGTTAACACAGAATGACTGTAGACTGGTTAACACAGAATAACTGCAGACTGGCTAACACAGAATGACTGTAGACTGGTTAACACAGAATAACTGCAGACTGGTTAACACAGAATGACTGTAGACTGGTTAACACAGAATAACTGCAGACTGGTTAACACAGAATAACTGCAGACTGGCTAACACAGAATAACTGCAGACTGGCTAACACAGAATGACTGTAGACTGGTTAACACAGAATAACTGCAGACTGGTTAACACGGAATAACTGCAGACTGGTTAACACAGAATATCTGCAGACTGGTTAACACAGAATAACTGCAGACTGGTTAACACAGAATGACTGTAGACTGGTTAACACAGAATAACTGCAGACTGGTTAACACAGAATGACTGTAGACTGGTTAACACAGAATAACTGCAGACTGGTTAACACAGAATGACTGTAGACTGGTTAACACAGAATAACTGCAGACTGGCTAACACAGAATAACTGCAGACTGGCTAACACAGAACGACTGTAGACTGGTTAACACTCATGACTTTAGACTGGTTAACACTCATGACTTTAGACTGGTTAACACAGAATGACTGTAGACTGGTTAACACAGAATAACTGCAGACTGGTTAACACAGAATGACTGTAGACTGGTTAACACAGAATGACTGTAGACTGGTTAACACAGAATAACTGCAGACTGGTTAACACAGAATGACTGTAGACTGGTTAACACAGAATAACTGCAGACTGGCTAACACAGAATGACTGTAGACTGGTTAACACAGAATGACTGTAGACTGGTTAACACAGAATAACTGCAGACTGGCTAACACAGAATGGCTGTAGACTGGTTAACACAGAATAACTGCAGACTGGTTAACACAGAATGACTGTAGACTGGTTAACACAGAATAACTGCAGACTGGTTAACACAGAATGACTGTAGACTGGTTAACACAGAATAACTGCAGACTGGCTAACACAGAATGACTGTAGACTGGTTAACACAGAATAACTGTAGACTGGTTAACACAGAATAACTGCAGACTGGTTAACACGGAATAACTGCAGACTGGTTAACACATAATATCTGCAGACTGGTTAACACTCATGACTTTAGACTGGTTAACACTCATGACTTTAGACTGGTTAACACAGAATAACTGCAGACTGGTTAACACAGAATATCTGCAGACTGGTTAACACTCATGGCTTTAGATTGGCTAACACAGAATGACTGAAGATTGGTTAATAGACTGGCTAACACCCATTGACTGCAGAACCATCAACACAGAATGACTGTAGATTGGCTAACACAGAATGACTGAAGATTGGTTAATAGACTGGCTAACACCCAATGACTGCAGAACCATCAACACAGAATCACTGTAGACTGGCTAACACAGAATGACCGTAGACCAAGTAACACAGAATAATTTAAGTCTGGTCAACAGTACAAACCTCTGGTGCCATCCAAGGAAATGTTCCAGCCAGAGACATCTTAGTGGTACCACCCACAAACTTAGACGCTCCAAAGTCACAGATCTGAAAATGAAAGTAATGAATGCTTCATACAGAAAAAAGGTGAATTTTTTCAGTTTACAGTTTGTTTGGGTTTTACGCCTGCATCAGTACCATTTTGGGCTATATCGCAGGTGGGCAGTTTACCTACCAACACCTTTCCTGGACAGCCACCAGCGGTTAACCTTGGTGCAACAACCTCAGTAAGAAACTGCCAACTTTTTCATATAAAGAGACACGGCCTGAGCGGGACTAGAACCCGTGACCATCAGTGATGATAGGTTAGTTTAAACATATTTTATTTCCCAATATAATACATATTGAACAATGCATACACCACGCATAATCAGAATACAGAAACAGGATTAGAATGGAAGACAGAGTCTTATATAATTCTTCTCCTCTGATGATAGGTTACAGTGTAGTTGAACAGAAAACTAATATTAAGTGGCTGTTGGTGAGAGAGTATCAGTGGGAAGGCACGCCTTTATCAAGGTCATGGCTACATGAAAAAGGAAATTTGTGCGTTTAAGCGAACGATCAAATTATATATATATTTCAGTCATGAAAATAAATGCAATATGTTTTATTGCAAAATCAGCAATAACCTTGCCTTTGGCAATACAATATACATACATAATAGTATACATGGCATGATAAACAAAATGTAATATACACAATTTACATTAATAATAGGTTGACATCGTGTTACTTAAAGCAACGATAAACCAGCTAAGAAGCTATATTGGCAAAGAGCGAAACCAATACATATACATTCATTGATGTTAGTCCCGTAATGTTTTCATATGATTTGTTCTTAGTTTAAAGGCATCTTAATATATTTAGCAGTATTTTTTAATATTTTACTATTCTTACTTTTCATAAGAGCAACATATTTATTCAAGGTGAACATGGAAAGGGATTGTTATCACTTGAAGCTTGTGCCACTTCCCACGATATTTATAGTTCATACAAATTTATTTTAGCTCGATTGCGAAACAAGTTCTTATAACTTATACTAATCACTCTCGAGACCTCATTTCTGACGGAATTCATCGTCACGAGGGAGAGAGAAGAGGTAACGTGGAAATTAAATGCCTTGCCTAAGGGCACAATCGTAATCGTAATGGCTACAGCGGGGCTCAAACTCCGGACCTTTCACACCTGAAGCGAATGCGCATCCACTGCGCTACCACGACTTCTACTAACGGTAATACATGCATTGGTATGGTAGCCACCTAGCAACCGAGGTGCTGCAAGTTCAAGCCTTGTCTCTCCTTCATGGCGACAGATTCGATCAGGAATGATTACACTATTGTTGAAAGAACTTGATCCGCAATCATACTAAAGGAAATTTCTCTAGTACCCAAACAAGCACACTGCGAATTCTGTTCCTCAGCACATGGAGCTAAATACCGCTGACCTTGAACTTATACTTCCTCATTCGTGAAACTGACCTTTTTTTAAAAACTTTTATTTATTTTACAACGATTGCGAAGCAATTTCTAACAACTAACATTAATCACTCTCGTTGGCGCGGATGAAAGCGTAAATGTGGTCATTCATGTGGGATGAAACCGGAGTACCCGGAGAAAACCCACCTGTCCGATCTAGCAACCACCGTACCATCTTACATACTTCCCGGTCCGAGGATCGAACTCGGGTTGCATTGGTGAGAAGCGAGTGCGCTAACCACAGCGCTAATCGGACAGCCATGCTGAGAAACTGACCTTGACCGTGAATACAATATTATAACCCACTCGGGAAGCAGACACAAAATTTGCACTACACGGGTATACTTACTTTACAGACCCAGTCTTCCGATATCACAACTGCAAAATAGAATAAACATCGTCGAAATTAATGGATCACTGAAAAAAAGCATACATATTTCACCATGAACGAAATATTTACATCGATATTGCATTTCCTTCATTAGTGTATACAAATTTATTTTTAGCTCGATTGTGAAACAAGTTCTTACAACTTATATTATTCACTCTCAAGATCTCATTCCTGATGAAATACATCACCACACAGGAGAGAATTGGAGGCAATGTGGAATTTAAATGCCTTGTCTAAGGGCACAATCGTGCTCCAGTGTTTCCTTCATTGAACGTATGTATGAACGTATGTGCCCTGTTTGTATCCATTTTCGTATGAATTTCCTCACTAATGATATGCAGCTAACTCGAAGTTATGGTCATGCGCATTTTTGGACAGCGTACTTCGTAAGACAACTGACGTGTCTTACAGTTTATGCTGTTCCAATGATAACCTATTTACAAGGCCCGGCACACGGTAAATCGCAAAGATAAAATGGATCAAGAATGTTCAGGGACAGCCTTTCAAATTCTGTATGTACATGTATGTAACTTGGCAGTCCCGCTGCACGTTGCTTGCTTCACTTGTGCTCCAGTCGAGCCTACGTGGCCAAGTGGATCAGGTCATTGACTTCAAATCACTTGCCTCTCACAAATGTAGTCCCACTCCACTCGGTATCAAATTCTTTTATGTGAGGACGCTATACAACTGGCATGCGGAAGGTCGGTGGTTTTACCCGGGTACCCGTCTGTGCCTGAAATACTGCTCGGAAGGGCAAGCAGAGGCCTTCTTCCATCAATAATAGCTGGAGTCGCCATATGACATAATCTGTCGGTGTGACATTAAAAAAACCCACAAACTCATACTCAGTCCAGCTCTTCTTCCACACACTCCCATCTCAACCTCCCCCCTTACCCCTCCCTCCCAACTTCAACTTTATATATATTAAACTTCTACTAATAGAAAGGTTCAATACCATCATGTGGAGACAAGACTCCAGGTACCCGTACATGCAATATTTCAGATACAGACAGGCACCTGGGTAGAACCACAAACCTATCTATCTTCCGTTAATGTCAAACCCCTCGCGGGGACGTAGACATGTTGCGCGTCAAAAACCACAAAGAAGTTAAAAGTATGAGTAGTTAAAAGTATAATTTAAGAAGGTAATGAAAATAAGTTGTGGTAAAAGTTTAAAAGCAGCTACGCAGAACAACTAGGGACTGGCATGTTCAATATGGCAAACTGTCATATTGAATTGCTCTATGGTAGGGAGATGGACAGTGTCAGGAGGGAGGTGGTTCCAATGATAGATTGTTCTTGGAAAGAAGGAAAACTTGTAGTAGTCTGTAGTTGCTGTAATAAACCTATAGCTTAAGGAATGGCAATGGCGAGCAGGACGGGAGAGAGGAACTAGGTCATTTTCAATGGGAATAGCAACAAGATCATTTTGAATTTTATACATAAGGGATAACCTATTGTCAATACGCAGTTGATCTAGTCTGCGTAGATTTAGGGAATGTAGCATGTCTGTAACACTTGAGGTACGATAGAAGTCAGCCTTTATCCAACGGGCTGCTCTTCACTGGACACCTTCAATTTGGTCTATCAATGTTTGGGTATGGGGCGACCAGATCTCGGAGCCATATTCAAGCTGGGGTCTCACTAGTGTCTGGTAAGCCATGGTCTTAAGGGGTTCAGATTTTACCTGGAGGTTTCTACGTAGAAATCCTAATGTTTGGTTTGCTTTCTTTGTTGACCTTTTTATGTGGGTGTCCCCCGACAGGTTATTTGAGATATCCACGCCAAGGTATTTGGCTGAGGTGACCGACTCAAGTAGGACTCCATGGAGTTTATATTTGCTGGGAATAGGATGTTTCCTTCTGGTGACATGGATAACTTGACATTTGGAGGGGTTAAATTCCATGTCCCACTCCAACTCCCAAACCTGCTACTTGTTGGACACAATTTCTAAATAAGTGCTGAAGAAAAATAAATTCATCTACAAACCATTTCTTGACTTGAGATCGCGATGAATTACTTTGACAGGCGACTCTCTATGCAGATAGTTCATACCTGCAATTAAAGATCATTAATAATAAATAATAAAGATATTGGAGCTAAAAGTGGAATTAAAACACTTGTCTGAATAGCAAACAACATAGAACCTGATCAGATGCGGCATGCCGCGGATGATCTGGATCTATGTGTTTGCACATTCCTTCCATTTTTTTGACAGGTTAAGGGGTGGAACAAAGAAGTTTATTGACCCAGCAAGGTACACACTCAGGGTTCATTCTAGGTCAGAATTTTTGGGAGAAGTGAGAAAGCGCGTGATCGCTTCCTTAAATGGTGTTCTTTAATATACTTCTGCAAAATAGGGTTAAAATGCACAGTACAACCATTAAATACAACATTTGAATAGAAGGAGTGCTTTATAATGGGCCAGTATATCTTACTAGACAAAATTTTGTTTGAAAATAGAAACAACAAGATATTTATTTTTTTTATATTAGGGAGACGTGGGGCCCCCAGAGGGCGAAGTCACGGTCCCTAGGGCGACAATTTCGCCCACATCGCCCTCTAAAATGATCCCTGACACTATATATTGATATGCAAGGCATATAGGGGGTTTCATTTATCTGTTATTGAGGTAAAGTGTGTACCTTTGGTATGTTTGTATAGACCGTGTCGTGGATAATCCAAGACTTCCGCGGTCGTGCGATTTTGTGTGTGAAGCATGAGACAAGTCACCATACCATAAATATGTATGCCGACCTGGTTATGTTTGCAGGCCAGCTTACACATGAAACACATAATGCTTGCCCGTTCAAATCCGATCTATTCTGTCACATTTTGAAGCAATTTTCCTTGCGCTCGTGTCCGGTTTATGTCTCATGTTTCCACGATGTTTGTTTATTTGACTATGTTTAAGCTTGTACCGTCGAAGAATCGTAATCCGACAATGAATATTGTGCTTATATGTGAACGTAGCACATTGTCTACATTTATGCCAAGTGGTATTGTTTAATTCGGTTGAGAACACATTGTAAATCGTAAAAGATAATTTCTCTTTGACAAGTTTTGGAACCAAGGATCCCATCTTTAACATTGCATTCTGGTAGATTTATTGATGCGTCATAGTTAAACAGGCACATCGTAGAACCTTGAACTATGAAGAGAGCAATAACCTTTGAACCGGTAAATGTATTACCGTATTAAGTCTAATAGTAGGCCGTTTAATATTGCTTGTATGTCAGTTTTTGGTATCCGCCATTTTTGTTCCATCGCTAGTGTGGCGTCGCTTAGCGATTTTGGAACGTTCGACCAATTTTGGGTCGCTACCACTTTTGGGGCGGTCGACCAATTTTGGGTCGGGTCGACCATATTCTGGTAGTCTGAACAGCGTGGGGTATATAAACGACCAAGTTTGGGTCGGAGAGTCATTATGATTTCAGCTTTCGTTAGGGAGGGACATACGATTAAATATTATAGCTTTAGAAGGGTTAGGATCGAGGTTATCATTATTTTATTATTTCAATAAAAGAGAATGGCACTTAACATTAGCAATTTTAGACTTCTTGGTGATCACTGTAATTTATTCAAAGTAATTATTAAATTATTAGAATTATTGGGGATTTTATCAAAGTACTGTAGATTTGCATAGCGCCTAAATGGGACGGATAACTAGTACTGTGTCGTACTGACTGCGAGTGGTTGTAACAGCATATAAGTACAGTACTTAATGTACGGTGTCACTGTTCTACGGCGTCGTTAGTGTCGTATCGTCTCTCGCGCGTAGAACCGTCGGAGGTCTTGGGAGTACGGTCTCTCATCGTGTTATTGTATGTTTATCGTGTTATTGTATGTTTATCGTGTTATTGTATGTTTATCGTGTTATTGTATGTTTATCGTGTTATTGTATGTTTATCGTGTTATTGTATGTTTATCGTGTTATTGTATGTTTATCGTGTTATTGTATGTTTATCGTGTTATTGTATGTTTATCGTGTTATTGTATGTTTATCGTGTTATTGTATGTTTATCGTGTTATTGTATGTTTATCGTGTTATTGTATGTTTATCGTGTTATTGTATGTTTATCGTGTTATTGTATGTTTATCGTGTTATTGTATGTTTATCGTGTTATTGTATGTTTATCGTGTTATTGTATGTTTATCGTGTTATTGTATGTTTATCGTGTTATTGTATGTTTATCGTGTTATTGTATGTTTATCGTGTTATTGTATGTTTATCGTGTTATTGTATGTTTATCGTGTTATTGTATGTTTATCGTGTTATTGTATGTTTATCGTGTTATTGTATGTGTTTTGAGAGTAAACTCATCTTTAAACTTAACCATCATAGTACATTCTCTTTATACCCCCGCACATATATACATCACGTATATAGTGCAGTCAACGCATTGTAGTACCGTAATATCTGCAAGAAGAGCATTAGCTAGAGAAGTGCTCCAGTGCCGAGTAGGGACCACGTGAACACTCTACGCACGCTACCACGAAAGTAGGGTGGGCCCTTACTCACTGGAACGCAACAATATACATGTATATATGTAAACTTCTTCCAAAGATCAAAATGGAGAGAAATGAGGCAGATTATTTCCCTTGTTCCACCCCTTAACCAAATCGCCCTCTATCTGAAACAAAACTGGTACGATTGCCAAACTACTTCCACGACATGTGAAGTCATGAACAAACGTTGATATACATCTAAATATTGCAAGTACTACAGTCTTACCAAGAGCTATTTCTTTTCCCCATTTCAAGATCTGTTCAAAGTCGAGATGATTGTCTGGGTTTTGAAGATATGCATACAGCGAACCATTACAGGCATACTCTGTTAATAAAACAAGGATAATATCAAGTAAAAGTATAACAAGTCAATTTGCCAGAAGTTAAAAAGTGAAAATTCGACAGACTGGAATCCAGGCTAGAGATGGTACAGTGGTCACCAGATCGGACAGGTGGGTTTTTCTCCGGGTATTCCCGTTTCATTCCACATGAAGAATGAGTACATGTATATATAGAAATATTTGATTAAATTCCATTAGACTTTCAAGCCCATGATTGATGAGGACATACATATTAAACAGTTAGCGAACAGTGCAAACATAATACACAAGTTTAAAGCTATTATGTTATGTTATATTTCGGGTTTTACGCCTGCATCAGCACCATATCGGGCTATATCGCCGGCGGGCAGTTTACTTAACAACACCTTTCCTGGGCAGGCTCCAGCGGTTAACCAGTACTTGGGTGCACCAACCTCCGTAAGAAACTGCCAACTTTTTCATATAAATGAGACACGGCCTGAGCGCCCCGCTATGATGGCAAATACATAATATGAGAATTGGAAATTAATATAGGTCTTATAATGTTTGTAAATTCCTGATCTTATGAGTATATGATTGAGATGCGTTTCATGAATAATTGTTTTTGTTTTTTTTAAACTTTATTTATTTTACAACGATTGCGAAGCAAGTTTTAACAACTTATATTAATCACTCTCGGATGAAAGCGTAATAATTGTTTCATTCCGAGCCAACAGTAGGTTTGCGGTAATATGACAATATGTTATTGATGTTTACAGCATGTTCTGGAGGACCAGCACCGTCTCTACGTGAAGAATAAATCGCACTACCAACAGCTGGATGCCCTGATTATGTCCGGGCCAAACACAGAGCACTTCCTGTTTGATTACCTGACTAAAGCCAGGCACATCGTCAGCACGAGGAATTCTAATGCGTATATATATATATTTTATATTATTATGCTTAGGGAAATTCTGTATCATACGTTCTGAAATGCCAACAGTTTAAAGCTATACATGTACTGTTTACCCGTGGAAGTCGTGATAGCGCAGTGGATGCGCGTTCGCTTTAGGTGCGAAAGGTCCGGAGTTCGAGCCCCACTGGAGCTGTTACGATTGTGCCCTTAGGCAAGGCATTTAAATTCCACATTGCCTCTTCTCTCTCCCTCGTGGCGATGGATTCCATCAGGAATGAGGTCTCGAGAGTGATTTATATAAGTTGAAATAACTTGTTTCGCAATTGAGCTAAAATAAATTTGTATAAAAAGAAACATATAATAGTGTATACATTTTATTTCTACATGTAATATTTATCTGATATCAGGGTTCATTCTAGGTCAGAATTTTTGGGAGAAGTGAAAAAATGCGTGATCTTTAATATACTTCTGCAAAATAGGGTTAAAATGCACAGTACAACCATTAAATACAACATTTGAATAGAAGGAGTGCCTTATAATGAGCCAGTGTATCTTACTAGACAACATTTTGTTTGAAAATCATAAAAACCCAAGGGCGAAGTCAGGGTCCCTAGGGCGACAATTTCGCCCACATCACCCTCTAGAATGATTCCTGTGATATGTGTCTATAACTAAACCAAATTCAGTTGTTTATTTCTAACATGGAGAAGGTCAAGTGATGCAACATAAAATAACATACAACTTTGAAGTTGTATACATGTATATGATTGAAGATTGTCAATTATTATCAACATTTCATTGTACACATGTAAACAACGCATTATGATAAAACGTTATCGGAACACTGCTTATGAATATATCACTGCAGTAATACATATAATTATAAGTGATTTACCGGTAACCAGGCAGTAGTTTGGTTCCTCTGCTATATCACTGCAGTAATACATATAATTAATTATAAGTGATTTACCGGTAACCAGGCAGTAGTTTGGTTTCTCTGTTACATCACTGCAGTAATACATATAATTATAAGTGATTTACCGGTAACAAGGCAGTAGTTTGGTTCCTCTGTTACATCACTGCAGTAATACATATAATTATAAGTGATTTACCGGTAACCAGGCAGTAGTTTGGTTTCTGTTACATCACTGCAGTAATACATATAATTATAAGTGATTTACCGGTAACCAGGCAGTAGTTTGGTTCCTCTGTTACATCACTGCAGTAATACATATAATTATAAGTGATTTACCGGTAACCAGGCAGTAGTTTGGTTTCTCTTGTTACAGCACTGCAGTAATACATATAATTATAAGTGATTTACCGGTAACCAGGCAGTAGTTTGGTTTCTCTGTTACATCACTGCAGTAATACATATAATTATAAGTAATTTACCGGTAACCAGGCAGTAGTTTGGTTCCTCTGTTACATCACTGCAGTAATACATATAATTATAAGTGATTTACCGGTAACCAGGCAGTAGTTTGGTTTCTCTGTTACATCACTGCAGTAATACATATAATTATAAGTGACTTACTGGTAACCAGGCAGTAGTTTGGTTTCTCTGTTACATCACTGCAGTAATACATATAATTATAAGTGATTTACTGGTAACCAGGCAGTAGTTTGGTTCCTCTGTTACATCACTGCAGTAATACATATAATTATAAGTGATTTACCGGTAACCAGGCAGTAGTTTGGTTCCTCTGTTACATCACTGCAGTAATACATATAATTATAAGTGATTTACCGGTAACCAGGCAGTAGTTTGGTTCCTCTGTTACATCACTGCAGTAATACATATAATTATAAGTGATTTACCGGTAACCAGGCAGTAGTTTGGTTCCTCTGTTACATCACTGCAGTAATACATATAATTATAAGTGATTTACCGGTAACCAGGCAGTAGTTTGGTTTCTCTGCTACATCACTGCAGTAATACATATAATTATAAGTGATTTACCGGTAACCAGGCAGTAGTTTGGTTTCTCTGCTACATCACTGCAGTAATACATATAATTATAAGTGATTTACCGGTAACCAGGCAGTAGTTTGGTTCCTCTGTTACATCACTGCAGTAATACATATAATTATAAGTGATTTACCGGTAACCAGGCAGTAGTTTGGTTCCTCTGCTACATCACTGCAGTAATACATATAATTGTAAGTGATTTACCGGTAACCAGGCAGTAGTTTGGTTTCTCTGCTACATCACTGCAGTAATACATATAATTATAAGTGATTTACCGGTAACCAGGCAGTAGTTTGGTTCCTCTGCTACATCACTGCAGTAATACATATAATTATAAGTGATTTACCGGTAACCAGGCAGTAGTTTGGTTCCTCTATTACAGCACCGTAAAACTTGATAATATTTCTGTGGGACAACACACTTAGCACCTGCGCCTGTAGAAACAAGCATGTCACTCAATGTCCATTACCAATACAATCAATCAGAGCGTCGCATTGCATTAACTCTTTGCACGCTAGCGGTGAAACCAACAGTCAAATATCAGGGTTCCCTCTGTCTGAATGTTTGTCTGCGCCACTTCTGTCGCCAATTGAAAAATACTGGAGCCAATTTAAAAAACTTGGAGTCAACTAAAAATAATTTTAAAAAAAT
The DNA here is from genome assembly GCA_014843695.1 of Archivesica marissinica. NCBI lineage: Eukaryota > Metazoa > Mollusca > Bivalvia > Venerida > Vesicomyidae > Archivesica > Archivesica marissinica. The sequence continues at coordinate 24,702,113 of CM026394.1, forward strand.
AATTTAAAAACAAAATTTAAAAATTTGCGCCAAATATTTTCGCCAATTCATAAAATTTAGCGCCAATATTTGTTTTTTGTCGCAATTGGCGACCGACAGCGGGAACCCTGAAATATGTCATGCAATTTCATTGGAATTGTATAGTAACAACGCAATTCAAATGAAATTCCACGACATATTTCCATAGTTTTCAGTAAGTAACAATGAATTGTCGTCTGCTACACTTATTTGAACTGTTTATGGACTTATTTTACCCAGCATGCAAAGAGTTAAGCCAACCAAGAAGTCATGATTATTAATGAGGGTATGATATAGTCGCCTCGTCAGGGAAACTGCAAAATATTGTCAGACATTTCAAGCTGACGATGCAACAATTAAAACACTGCATATTTTACAGTAATATGATGTACAGTATACATCCGTTATGTCGAATTCCGTCGGACAGAACAAAATACTTCGACATAACCGAAGTTTGACTTAACGAAATTCGATATAAACAGATCCGGTTATATGTAAAATGATAGTGTTTGAAACGGGACTTCGAATTCGACATAACCGACTTTGACATAACGGGTGTAGACTGTACATGTACAAGGCCACCACCACAAGGGTGTCTTGCCACAAGCGCTAGACTGTATCAGGGTTCATTCTAGGTCAGAATTTTTGGGAGAAGTGAGAAAGCGCATGATCGCTTCCTTAAATGGTGTTCTTTAATATACTTCTGCAAAATAGGGTTAAAATGTACAGTACAACCATTAAATACAACATTTGAATAGAAGGAGTGCTTTATAATGGGCTAGTGTATCTTACTAGACAACATTTTGTTTGAAAGAGAGAAGTGGGGCTCCCAGAGTGCGAAGTCAGGGTCCCTAGGGCGACTTTTTCGCCCTCATCACCCTCAAGAATGATCCCTGCTGTATGCATGTATGTGCTGGTTCAGTAAAATAAAAAATGTTATGCTTTTTTTTATGCTTTCGGTTTCCAATGAATTGCCAAAATTCAAGTACACGATCAGTAGATGGGTGGGACTTACTGTTGGTGTAAGAGAATAAGTCCTCGGATGTGTATGAAAACTTTACATGTAGGACGGTTTTTGAGAAATGATGTTCAAGCTTTTATAAGCAAAAATAATGTTTAAAACTAATGGTATATCTTTTTAATTACATTAACTTATATAATACAGTCAAACCTGTGTTAGTGGTCACCTGCATTAAGCAGCCAACCTGTATTAAGCAGCCAGTTTCCAGATTCCCAATATGATGTTTTATTATACATTTGCCCTCTATTAAGCAGCCACATGTGCTAAGCAGCCACTTTCTGTGATTCCCTTGGCTGGCTGCTTAAGACAGGTTTGACTGTATGAACAAATAAAATAGGTTACGGGGCTACATGTAGGTCGGACAAATTTTATGAAATATTTCGATACACTCAATAGTCAAGGCAGGTATCGAATCAAGAATGTTTGCATTGGAAGTCTACTAGTCTAGATAGTTGATTGCTCAAAACCTGCACCACCCACAAAATGACAGGTAATCTCACCTCTTTATCAAGAACCAGGAGCTTTTTCACAGCTACCTCCATTTCGAATGGCTTCCATATTGCACGGTATACGCTACCAAATGTACCTCCTCCCGTCTTCTCCAGAAAGAGCAGCTCACCAAACTCAATCTCGCAGAAACAGTTTGCCATGGTTACGTGCACACATTAGACTGCCATGGTGATCTGCAAAGTAGACAGGTAAATACAAATATCAAATTGGCTGTCCTATTACCACAGTGGTTAGCACAAACGCAGCCCGGGTTCGATCCTCTGACCAGGAAATATGTGAGATAGTATGGTGGTCGCCAAATAGAACAGGTAGGGTTTCTCAAAATTCTTCGGTTTCCTCCAACACGAAAGTCCACATATATATAAAAAATTGAAATGCAGACACGTATCTTCTGCGTTTTATTTCTTATTTCCTTCTTCTGTGGAAGTCGTGATAGCGTAGTGGTAGCGCGTTCGCTTCAGATGCGAATGTTCCGGATTTCGAGCCCTGCTGGAGCCGTTACAATTGTGCCCTTAGGCAAGGCATTTAATTCCACATTGCCTCTTCTCTCTCCCTCGTGGCGATGGAATCCATCAGGAATGAGGTCTCGAGAGTGATTAATATAAGTTGTAAGAACTTGTTTCGCAATCGAGCTGAAATAAATTTGTATAAACTAATCATGTGCGTAACCCTGGCAAAAACTTCAGCCAGTTGAAGGTGGCCAGTAATGGTAGAAGAAGAATGGGAAAGCAAAAGACCATAAACAGTAAAAGAAAGGGGCGTCCGTGGTCATATTGAAGTACCAAATATCACAAGATCTCTTCCAAGAATGTGTTTTAACACAAAAACAGTTCAAAGAATATAGCAGTACAGACATGTTTTCCTGTGCAGGTTTAGACGACCTAAGCGGTTAACCAATACTAAGCAATGTGTGTGAAGTGCCATGCTCAATGACACTACATACGTTGCCTGACTGAGTATCGAACCCTGGACTGTTCGATTCCAAATCGGATGCTCTACCACTGGACCACGGACGCAACACAGGAAGTTACAATGATGTAGGCTTAGAAAGGATCTATGATTTCTGAGCTTAGCAACTATTCTACAGTAACGATGCTATGGTACAGTTATTCGTCACCACCTGGAGAAACATAATGTATGTATGTATGTTCCATTAATGTCAAACCCCTTGAGGGGACCTAGACATGTTTTCCTGGGCAGGCTTACCCGACCTAAGTGGTTAACCAGTACTAAGCAATGTGTGTGAGGTGCCTTGCTCAATGACACTACATACGTGGCCTGACCGAGTATCGAACCTGGGACCATTCCGATTCCAAATCTGACACTCTACCACTGGACATTGGATGCTACACTACTGCCAAGGGCCAGGGTTAACGTTACAGGGTTACATGTCTACGTCCCCATGATGGGTTCGACATCAAAGGAAGATAGATAGGTTAAAAATCAGAATGACATTATCCTGGGTATACCAGTAACCGGTGACATAAGCAATAGCCTGTGTATTTTTGTTCCAAAACGAGGCTGTTAAATAATGTTCACTCTCAATTAAGCATAATTATATTTATTTTATTGTATGCAATATTAGTTAGTAAGAAATAAATCATAATTAAATCAAAAACAAAGTGAAAGCAACAGCACATGCCTCCATCTTTTATTTACGCGGTGATACCAATAACCGGTGACGATGTAAATTTCACCTCACAAGTTTATACCAGTAGCAATAAATGCCATATAAGGCAATCATGTGACGTCACATGAAAAGCGGGCACCTTACAAATGTCAAATGCAGCCGATAGATAACAAATCCATTGAAATTCAACTAAATATTGACATGAACAAAAACTTACGAGTATAAGAGGAAAAAACAAGTTTTGAATAAATTACGGTAAATTTACCTGTAGAAATGACATTTGAGTTAGTTTTTGCTATGGACAGTTGCAGAAATCCTACGGAAATTGTCAATAGTAAGCACAAAATGAACATGTGCAGTTCATTTGGATTTATTCTGATATCACTGCTTATTAGTATTCATCGATATTAGGGTCATTGGGGATAATGATTATCAGTGATTATCTTGATTTTCAAAAATGTCATACATTGTATATACATATATCTGTATATATCTACTACAAACAACGGACAGAGATAGTAATGGCGGATTATTGTGTTCCATTATCTTTGCCAATTTGTTTTTTTACAGAAATTGACATTCATATTGAGGTAACAAAAAAGTATCCCCTGCCCCCTTGAAGTACACACGTCGCAATCAGTTGTTTTAATTATTATGCCCGATGACAATTAATTTCTTAGATAAACAACTATATTAGGCATTAAGTGCATTGAGGCCATACCGTTCTGCATACTGACAATAGCAAAAAAGAAGAAGAAACAAACCAACATTTCAGAGACGACCAAACCGGAAGTTAACTTTGTCAACGGACCAACTTACGGCAATACCATTCTTCTGTGCTTTTTATATCAACATTGAAAATTGTTATCAAATATTTGTATAACTTTCTTGGTAAATACAATAATTCCAAACATAATATATTTTCGATCATTTTTTCTACTCACGTATTTTACGACAAACAATGTTGCCATTCAAAATGAAAGAAGGTAGGCCTATTTTATTTTCCATTGTTCATTAGACTATGTCAAACACCTACGGGGACGTGTTTTCCTACAGACGGATGTGTAATCGAGTGGTAACACGCTGGACTGGTAATCCAGGGATCGCAGGTTCGATCCCACGTCTGACCCTAATAATATTAACAGTCGTTCCTGAAGATGGGATTTTAACCCATTTGATTGTGGATACCGTTCAAGCAGTTTTTGCAAAGAACATAGAGCCAGATCAGCCGCCATGGAACGTGCCGTCTGATCAGGGTCTATGCTGTATGCTATTCAGATGATCTTGCTAAGACACTTGGCTATGTAGCAAACAACATAGATCCTGATCAGCATGCAGTGTCACGCTGCGGCTGATCTGGATCTATGTTGTTTGCAAAAACCTTTAAATGTATCCATAATGAAATGGGTTAAACCGACGTCTCATGTCGGTGCTGTACTGTTCCTAAAAGAACCAGAGGAGACTGGATTGGGTCTCTGTCTGTATCAGTGGTGGAATCTATGCTCGGCGTAAATCCCACATATAATCATAATGACCAGTATAAAATGTTAATTTTGGAGAGGAATTAATATAACTTTTCTGAAAACTTGTTTTCCAATCCAAATCGTTCACAATTCATTTTTTGTGCTATGCATGTACATTTATTGGAATAAATACTGTTTTAAACCAAAATGTTAATTGCACTTGCCGTATATTATTATTTTCTTAAGCCGTGAAAACAACTTTCAAAACACTTTTGTTGACAGTTTTAGCTTCGTCACGTGAACTTGCTGCTCAATACAGCTATCACAACGGTGTTTGTTTGCACGGGTCCGTTTATATGGGGAACTGTAGTCCAAATATTTAGACTTGAAAAATGTGACATTTTACTATCCGTGCATTTCTTGAAATAACAGAATTTTTTTTTTATGTAGAGGTCTTATTTATAGGACATGGGGAACTGAAGACTTCAGGGCACCTATGCGCGGCGTACTTGTTATTTTTTATTTATCCACCATAACTTGTTGAATATCTTATTTTGATATAGTACATTATTGAATAAAAACATTTATTGGTCTTAATGAGAAATGGTATAGAAACTATGTTTCGGGTTAGGTGTAGATTTTTTAAATTCGGATAGCTACATTAATTGCTCATACACTGTATCAGTTTCGGTGGAAATATTCTCCCAATGATTTGCTTGTATTTATCTGCTGGACCAGTCACGTGACAGTTGCACCATCCTACCGATACACTCAACAGAATGCTATTGAACCATGTTTCAGTTCTGTCAGCAAAACGGCATACCGTCAGGCTTCCCGTTGTCTGAATGTTTGTCTGTGCCACTTCTGTCGCCAATTAAAAAAAACTTGGAGTCAACTTAGAGCCATATATATATAAAAAAAATTCAAAATATAGTTGCGCCAAATATTTTCACCAATTCACAAAATTTAGCGCCAATATTTGTTTTTTGTCACTAATTGGCGCCATTGGCAACTGACAGCGGGAACCCTGACCGTGGTATACATTTTCTACATCCTACTTTTTCTCATCAAATATGGTCAGTAGCTTCTAGCATCTTCGCAAGAACATTTAGCAAGTATTGGTGGTGCTGGGTACAACATTAGGCCAACTAAAAGGTAAGCCACTTACAAATGAAGCACCAAGCCACCAACCAATCCAAGACAAATAACTTCTCTTAGCTTAGTTTATACAAATTTGTTTATTAGTTATTGCAAAACTAGTTCCTACAACTTATATTGATCACTTTCGAGACCTCATTCCTGCTGGAATCCATCGCCACTAGGGGAGAGAGAGAGAAGAGGCAATGTGGAATTTAAATGCCTTGCCTAAGGGCACAATCGTAATGGCTACAGCTGGGCGCAAACTCTGGGGCCATCGCACCTGAAGCGAACACGCTATCACGACTTCTCTTTGCAATGCAAAAATTGTTTTTAGAATATTCTTGATAGTCAAGTTAGCTATATAGGGCCTTTATACTCACTTTAAATGAAACAGGACCTTCCCCCAACATGAACAAACCATGCGTATATGTATACACAGTATGCTTCCCCTCCGAACATGTATTTAAGATCATGCAGTTTACCCAAAATTGTATTGACCTGGCTGACCTTACGGAAGGGAAGTAAGTATGGAAATGCATAACTACAAGGGGATATAATGCAACTACTGCCTAATAGCCTAGATGAGATAAGCCTGCCCAGGAAAACATGGCTAGGTCCCCGCATTTATTGACATAAATGCAAAGTAAATTAAAATGTCAGGAACCCCCCCCAGATGTGTTCAAATACATGTACTTTAGGTCATTATAAATTAATTGCTGGATTTTCATCCTACATGTACTTTAGGTCATTATAAATTAATTGCTGGATTTTCATCCTACATGTACTTTAGGTCATTATAAATTAATTGCTGGATTTTCATCCTACATGTACGTTTAGGTCATTATAAATTAATTGCTGGATTTTCATCCTACATGTACGTTTAGGTCATTATAAATTAATTGCTGGATTTTCATCCTACATGTACGTTTAGGTCATTATAAATTAATTGCTGGATTTTCATCCTACATGTACGTTTAGGTCATTATAAATTAATTGCTGGATTTTCATCCTACATGTACGTTTAGGTCATTATAAATTAATTGCTGGATTTTCATCCTACATGTACGTTTAGGTCATTATAAATTAATTGCTGGATTTTCATCCTACATGTACGTTTAGGTCATTATAAATTAATTGCTGGATTTTCATCCTACATGTACGTTTAGGTCATTATAAATTAATTGCTGGATTTTAATCCAAATGTTGTCCTGAATCTATACTTTGCTTATTGAGGCCTCAGAGAGAAGTTACAGATATAGAATATTGTAGTATTTATACTATGTGACTTGGCTTGGCAGCTTTGAGTAGTGTGGGAACGATGCCAAGCCTGGCTTTGATAACTATCATACTTATAAAGGACATAAATTATGCCATACCACGTAACCAGAGATACTTGGACACAATGGGATAAATGAAGATAAATAGTTACACCCTATATATACATTGTATATAGAGAATATTAGGTTACTGTCTTATAAATTTTAATTTATTAGGCAAGTTGGAGAAAATATACAAGGCAAGGCTCTGTATTGTTTTTCAGCTGAACCTAATAATTTAAAATTTCCAGTAACCTAATATTCTAATCTTCTGATAAAAAGGAAATTTTTAGAGAGGAAAGATTAACAAGTATATTCATGATCTGAAAGGCTGAAGTTTATCATACCATCTGTGAACATAATTATGTCGGCAATTACACGCTGCATTATGGCGTCACGAAAAGGTTTATTAGGCACTGATTAAGAAAGCAAAGTTTATTAATTGGTTATTTAATTAATTAATTAATTAATAATTGGTTGCTAAGCCATACAAACTTTAATTGGTTGATAAACCATACATACTTTAATTTGATGTTAAACCATACATACTTTAATTTCATGTTAAACCATACATACTTTAATTTCATGTTAAACCATTCATACTTTAATTTCATGTTAAACCATACATACTTTAATTTCATGTTAAACCATACATACTTTAATTTCATGTTAAACCATTCATACTTTAATTTCATGTTAAACCATACATACTTTAATATCATGTTAAACCATACATACTTTAAGTGGTTGCTAAGCCCATACTTTAATTGGTTGCTAAGCCATACATACTTTAATTGGTTGCTAAGCCATACATACTTTCATTGTTTGCTAAGCCATACATACTTTAATTGGTTGCTAAACCATACATACTTTAAATGGTTGCTAAGCCATACATACTTTAATTGGTTGCTAAACCATACATACTTTAATTGGTTGCTAAGCCATGCATACTTTAATTGGTTGCTAAACCATACATACTTTAAATGGTTGCTAAGCCATACATACTTTAATTGGTTGCTAAACCATACATACTTTGATTGGTTGCTAAACCATACATACTTTAATTGGTTGCTAAGCCATACATACTTTAATTGGTTGCTAAACCATACATACTTTAAATGGTTGCTAAGCCATACATACTTTAATTGGTTGCTAAGCCATACATACTTTAATTGGTTGCTAAGCCCATACATACTTTAATTGGTTGCTAAGCCCATACATACTTTAATTGGTTGCTAAACCATACATACTTTAAATGGTTGCTAAGCCATACATACTTTAATTGGTTGCTAAACCATACATACTTTAATTGGTTGCTAAGCCATACATACTTTGATTGGTTGCTAAACCATACATACTTTAATTGGTTGCTAAGCCATACATACTTTAATTGGTTGCTAAACCATACATACTTTAAATGGTTGCTAAGCCATACATACTTTAATTGGTTGCTAAGCCATACATACTTTAATTGGTTGCTAAGCCCATACATACTTTAATTGGTTGCTAAGCCCATACAGACTTTAATTGGTTGCTAAGCCCATACAGACTTTAATTGGTTGCTAAGCCATACATACTGTAATTGGTTGCTAAGCCCATACAGACTTTAATTGGTTGCTAAGTCATACATACTTTAATTGGTTGCTAAGCCATACATACTTTAATTGGTTGCTAAGCCATACATACTTTAATTGGTTGCTAAACCATACAGACTTTAATTGGTTGCTAAGCCATACAGACTTTAATTGGTTGCTAAGCCATACATACTTTAATTGGTTGCTAAGCCATACATACTTTAATTGGTTGCTAAACCATGCATACTTTAATTGGTTGCTAAACCATACAGACTTTAATTGGTTGCTAAGCCATACATACTTTAATTGGTTGCTAAGCCATACACACTTTAATTGGTTGCTAAACCATGCATACTTTAATTGGTTGCTAAACCATACATACTTTAATTGGTTGCTAAGCCATACATACTTTAATTGGTTGCTAAGCCATACACACTTTAATTGGTTGCTAAACCATGCATACTTTAATTGGTTGCTAAGCCATACAGACTTTAATTGGTTGCTAAGCCATACATACTTTGATTGGTTGCTAAACCATACAGACTTTAATTGGTTGCTAAACCATACACACTTTAATTGGTTGCTAAGCCATACATACTTTAATTGGTTGCTAAACCATGCATACTTTAATTGGTTGCTAAACCATGCATACTTTAATTGGTTGCTAAGCCATACATACTTTAATTGGTTGCTAAGCCATACAGACTTTAATTGGTTGCTAAACCATGCATACTTTAATTGGTTGCTAAGCCATACAGACTTTAATTGGTTGCTAAGCCATACATACTTTAATTGGTTGCTAAGCCATACATACTTTAATTGGTTGCTAAGCCATACATACTTTAATTAGTTGCTAAGTCATACATACTTTAATTGGTTGCTAAGTCATACATACTTTAATTGGTTGCTAAAGCATACAGACATAAATTTGATGTTAAAATTAAATGTTAAACCATACATACTTTAATTGAATGTTAAACCATACATACTTTAATTGAATGGTAAACCATACATACTTTAATTGAATGTTAAACCATACATACTTTAATTGAATGATAAACCATACATACTTTAATTGAATGTTAAACCATACATACTTTAATTGAATGTTAAACCATACATACTTTAATTGATGTTAAACCATGCATACTTTATACTAATCCATAGGGATATGAATTGATATATAATGGCCTTACGGCTGTGTAAACATTAGCAGTTTTAGATAGCTGGCTATAGGTAGAGGTAAGATATGTTTTATAACAGCATCCCATACACTGTACTCATCATAGGTGTTTCTGCATGTTGGCTTCATGCAGGAATAAATATCGGTTATAAACAAACATGTATATCACAATACAGAAGCTTGTATTGTACAGTTGATGTACATACTGTGTGCTGGAATATTGTGTACACTATGTTTAGCAGTTACAAAAATAAATGTATATATGCTTTTGCATGAATGGATTATTTATACAAAATTATATTATTTAATTCTCTAATACATACAATAGACATGTGACAGCAGCTGCAGATAGCATCAGTGTTTCTTTTGTTAGTTTATACAAATTTATTTTAGCTCAATTGCGAAACAAGTTCTTACAACTTGTATTAATCACTCTCGAGACCTCATTCATTCCTGATGGAATCCATCGCCACGAGGGAGAGAGAAGAGGCAACATGGAGTTTAAATGCCTTGCCTAAGGGCACAATCGTAACGGCTCCAGCAGGGCTTGCACTCCGTGCCTTTCGTACCTGAAGCGAACGCGCTACCATGACTTCTTTTGTTGAGAATTAATGGGATTCAAGACCAAATAGTTTATTTATTTATACTTTATTTATTTTACAACGATTGCGAAGCAAGTTTTAACAACTTATATTAATCACTCTCGTTGGCTCGGATGAAAGTGTATATGTGGTCATTCATGTGGGAGGAAACCGGAGTACCCGGAGAAAACCCACCTGTTCGATCTGGCGACCATCGTACCATCTCACATACTTCCCTGTCCGAGGATCGAACCCGGGTCGCATTGGTGAGACGTGAGTGCGCTAACCACTGCGCTAATCGGACTAATTAAACCAATTAGTTTAGACTTTATTTATTTCGATTGCGAAACAAGTTTCAACAACTTATATTAATCACTCTCGTTGGCGCGAATGAAAGCGTAAATGTGGTCATTCATGTTGGAGGAAACCGGAGTACCTGGAGAAAACCCATCTGTCCGATCTGGCGACCACCGTACCATCTCACATACTTCCCGGTCCGAGGATCGAACCCGGGTTGAGAAACGTGCGCACTAACCACTGCACTAATCGGACAGCCAAGACCAATTCAAGTGCCAAAGCCTGGTTTTTAAGTCATTTAGAACTGATTGATAGTTACATGTATATTGGATTGTAGGAAATTAATTACATTTTTAGATTTCATTTAGTAATTTATGAATTGTTTAATTTATTACAGAATAGTGATAGAGCAGTAGGGTTCATCCCAGAGTGATGAAATCTGGAAATAATGAAGGAAAGATAGAGGATAAGCCTGAGTGATAAACAGGTATCAGATTGAAAGTTAATAAATGTAGCAAAGTAGGTCTGGTTACCAGGGATCATTCTAGAGGGCGATGTGGGCTTCGCCCTCTTGGGCCCCACTTCTCCCTTTTTTTTGGTTGTTACGATTTTCAAACAAAATTGTGATTAGTAAGATACACTGGCCCATTATAAAGCACTCCTTCTATTCAAATGTATTTAATGGTTGTACTGTGCATTTTAACCCTATTTTGCAGAAGTATATTAAAGAACACCATTTAATGATGCGATCATGTCTCACTTCTCCCATAAATTCTGACCTAGAATGAACCCTGGTTACTAGTTCAGGGTGTTTATGTATAGGATATACATGGAAGCCGTAAACCATCCAATATGTAAAGTATTGGACTGTGTTACTTAGGTGCATAGCACCGAACACTGTCAATATTTTACATATTAGATCCATTTCAGGCTTATATCTTACTTAAAACATACACTTATATAACAAGATCTTACTAATTAAAATTCTTAATTTCATACATTTAGTCAATAGGATTTAATATAAACGTCTGGCCTTTGGAAAGAAGTCCAATATTAATAATAATGGACTGCTAGTACAAAGGTATGATGTCGTGACAGTGTTTTAACCCTTTCAACACCACATACCTCTAAATTGGCTTACAAAAAAGTGTAGATCCAGATGAGCTGGCTCGTGACGAGCCGTCTCATCAGGATCTGCACTTTTTTCAAGTAATATAACTATTTTTAGAATTTTTTTATCCATTTTGATAAATGAACTGATCCAAATGTAATTTTGTTATTAATTTATTGGTCTAAAAATATCATGGACCAGTCCATGTCAGTTACTTGGGGTTGAATGGGTTAAGTGTGGATCAGTGCATATTATGTATTATGATCATTTCGTAATACACTACTAGTATCTTGTAAGCACTGTACCCACAATGTGCACGTGGAACATGCCGTTAACCCATTCAACACCAAGTATTTGACATGGACCAATGCATGATATTTTTCGACCAATAAATTAACCCTTTCAACCCCACAGGCCTCTAAATAGGCTTATGAAAAGTGTAGATCCAGATGAGCCGGCTCATAACGAGCCGTCTCATCAGGATCTGCACTTTTTTGCCAGTAATAATTATTACTATTTTTAGATAAAATTACCCATTTTGATAAATGAACTGGTCCAAATGTAATTTTCTTATTAATTTATTGGTCTAAAAATAGCATGCACCAGTCCATGTCAGTTACTTGGGGTTGAAAGGGTTAATCAGAAAGTTACATTTGGATCATTTATCAAAATGAGTAATTTTGTCAAAAAATAGTAATATTACTGGCAAAATGTAACCCGTCTCATCTGGATCTACACTTTTTGTAAGCCTATTTAGAGGTATGTGGTATTGAAAGGATGCAGCTGCAGTGATATAGACGTTCAATATATTCCGAAGAGGGGAGGGTGCCCCGGACCCTCCTAGAGTGACGATGCCTACGCATCTATGTATGCCAAGCTATGCCTCTGTTCTATTTAGAGGGGGAGGGTGCCCCGGAACCCCCTAGAGTGACGATGCCTACGCATCTATGTATGCCAAGCTACGCCTCTGTTCTATTTAGAGGGGGGTGCCCCGGACCCTCCTAGAGTGACGATGCCTACATATCTATGTATGCCAAGCTACGCCTCTGTTCTATATAGAGCTAGAGTGACGATGCCTACGCATCTATGTATGTCAAGCTAGTTGAAGCTACGCCTCTGTTCTATATAGAGTTACATGTATTGTTCTTTCCCCAATTTCTTTTTTTATGTACCGGTATTTTATGTGCCTATTGCACTTGAGTTCTTCAGCTGTCTACCTGCATTATGAGAAATCAACTCCCGTCTACCTGGTAGATCATTCTGCATTTTCATAATTATCATTGCGTAATAATTTGTGGAATCTGTAAGAAATGCAGGTACATTGTATACAACCCTAGTTAGTGAACATCTGTGAGAAATGCAGGTACATTGTATACAACTCTGATTAGTGAATTTCCGTGAGAAACAACACATCTTGGCAGTTCATTTATCAGTGACTGTGTTCCATTGTGTTCTGCATCAATTGGTGGATGCATTCAATTACAAATGTAAGTAACTGTGTTCCAATATGCGACTGTGTTTCATTGAATGAATTATGTTCCTATAAGTGACTGTGTTCCATTAAGTAACTGTGTTCCATCTAATGACTGGGTTGCATTATATGACTGGGTTGCATTATATGACTGGGTTGCATTATATGACTGGGTTGCATTAAATGACTGGGTTGCATTAAATGACTGGGTTGACTGGGTTGCATTATATGACTGGGTTGCATTATATGACTGGGTTGCATTATATGACTGGGTTGCATTAAATGACTGGGTTGCATTAAATGACTGGGTTGACTGGGTTGCATTATATGACTGGGTTGCATTATATGACTGGGTTGCATTATATGACTGGGTTGCATTATATGACTGGGTTGCATTATATGACTGGGTTGCATTATATGACCGGGTTGCATTATAATATTATATGACTGGGATGCATTATAATATTATATGACTGGGTTGCATTATAATATTATATGACTGAGTTGCATTATATGACTGGGTTGCATTATAATATTATATGACTAGGTTGCATTATATTACTGCTGCGAAATGACTTGTGGGGAACAGGAATCTGAATTTAATTGAGATATTGTAACGTTGATACGGTAATTGTATTTCCACGGCTTTGACATTGACTATGATTCAGGCGTTACATTTTGCTTGTACATTTGACATTGACTATGATTCAGGCATTACATTTTGCTTGTACATTTGACATTGACTATGATTCAGGCGTTACATTTTGCTTGTACATTTGATATTGACTGATTCAGGCATTACATTTTGCTTGTACATTTGACATTGACTGATTCAGGCATTACATTTTGCTTGTACATTTGACATTGACTGATTCAGGCATTACATTTTGCTTGTACATTTGACATTGACTGATTCAGGCATTACATTTTGCTTGTACATTTGATATTGACTGATTCAGGCATTACATTTTGCTTGTACATTTGACATTGACTGATTCAGGCATTACATTTTGCTTGTACATTTGACATTGACTATGATTCAGGCATTACATTTTGCTTGTACATTTGACATTGACTATGATTCAGGCATTACATTTTGCTTGTACATTTGACATTGACTATGATTCAGGCATTACATTTTGCTTGTACATTTGACATTGACTATGATTCAGGCATTACATTTTGCTTGTACATTTGACATTGACTATGATTCAGGCATTACATTTTGCTTGTACATTTGACATTGACTATGATTCAGGCGTTACATTTTGCTTGTACATTTGAATTGACTGATTCAGGCATTACATTTTGCTTGTACATTTGACATTGACTGATTCAGGCATTACATTTTGCTTGTACATTTGACATTGACTGATTCAGGCATTACATTTTGCTTGTACATTTGACATTGACTGATTCAGGCATTACATTTTGCTTGTACATTTGACATTGACTGATTCAGGCATTACATTTTGCTTGTACATTTGACATTGACTGATTCAGGCATTACATTTTGCTTGTACATTTGACATTGACTATGATTCAGGCATTACATTTTGCTTGTACATTTGACATTGACTATGATTCAGGCGTTACATTTTGCTTGTACATTTGACATTGACTATGATTCAGGCATTACATTTTGCTTGTACATTTGACATTGACTATGATTCAGGCATTACATTTTGCTTGTACATTTGACATTGACTATGATTCAGGCGTTACATTTTGCTTGTACATTTGACATTGACTATGATTCAGGCATTACATTTTGCTTGTACATGCGACATTGACTATGATTCAGGCATTACATTTTGCTTGTACATTTGACATTGACTATGATTCAGGCATTACATTTTGCTTGTACATTTGACATTGACTATGATTCAGGCGTTACATTTTGCTTGTACATGCGACATTGACTATGATTCAGGCATTACATTTTGCTTGTACATTCGACATTGACTATGATTCAGGCATTACATTTTGCTTGTACATTTGACATTGACTATGATTCAGGCATTACATTTTGCTTGTACATTTGACATTGACTATGATTCAGGCATTACATTTTGCTTGTACATTTGACATTGACTATGATTCAGGCATTACATTTTGCTTGTACATGCGACATTGACTATGATTCAGGCATTACATTTTGCTTGTACATTTGACATTGACTATGATTCAGGCGTTACATTTTGCTTGTACATGCGACATTGACTATGATTCAGGCATTACATTTTGCTTGTACATTTGACATTGACTATGATTCAGGCATTACATTTTGCTTGTACATTTGACATTGACTATGATTCAGGCATTACATTTTGCTTGTACATTTGACATTGACTATGATTCAGGCGTTACATTTTGCTTGTACATTTGACATTGACTATGATTCAGGCATTACATTTTGCTTGTACATTTGACATTGACTATGATTCAGGCGTTACATTTTGCTTGTACATTTGACATTGACTATGATTCAGGCGTTACATTGTGCTTGTACATTTGGCATTGACTATGATTCAGGCATTACATTTTGCTTGTACATTTGACATTGACTATGATTCAGGCATTACATTTGACATTGACTATGATTCAGGCGTTACATTTTGCTTGTACATTTGACATTGACTATGATTCAGGCGTTACATTTTGCTTGTACATTTGACATTGACTATGATTCAGGCGTTACATTTTGCTTGTACATTTGACATTGACTATGATTCAGGCGTTACATTTTGCTTGTACATTTGACATTGACTATGATTCAGGCATTACATTTTGCTTGTACATTTGACATTGACTATGATTCAGGCATTACATTTTGCTTGTACATTTGACATTGACTATGATTCAGGCATTACATTTTGCTTGTACATTTGACATTGACTATGATTCAGGCATTACATTTTGCTTGTACATGCGCTATAACGTTTATTCTTACATTACCTTTCACTGTTGTTTCGTCCCACCCATTCACCGACTATTGAATTATAAAGATTTGCCATAAAAATATAGTAACCACTTCCAAATAAAGCCAGGCTGAACTACATAGTTTTTTTCCCATTTGCACAAAATATATTATAATTATAACTTAATTAATTAACCCTTTCAACCCCACAGGCCTCTAAATAGGCTTATGAAAAGTGTAGATCCAGATGAGCCGGCTCGTAACGAGCCGTCTCATCAGGATCTGCACTTTTTTGCCAGTAATAATTATTATACTATTTTTAGATAAAATTACCCATTTTGATAAATGAACTGGTCCAAATGTAATTTTCTTACTAATTTATTGGTCTAAAAATAGCATGCACCAGTCCATGTCAGTTACTTGGGGTTGAAAGGGTTAACCCTTTCAACACTACAAACCTCTAAAGTAATTCTATTTGTATGTACATATTATTTATACTTGACTATATTCAAAGAAATACATATTGTTTAAACTAAATAGGCTTACAAATGGTGTATATCCAGATGAACCGGCTCATCAGGATCAGCACTTTTTGCCAATAATATCACTATTTTTAGACAAAATTACCCATTTTGATAAATGAATTGGTCCAAATGTAATTTTCTTTTTAATTTATTGGTCTAAAAATATCATGCACCAATCCATGTCAGTTACATGGTGTTGAATGCGTTAAACACAAAAGAAACGCAACATTTTAGAATTTTATATTTACTGTACATATAATAATATGTACACAACATTACCGTAGCCAGAGGCAAATTTCAACTGAGGAAATATAGGGGGGTCCGGGGTCATGTTCCCCCTTAAAATTGTTGGGGTATAGAAGCTATTCCCTGCGTTTTCTGATTTAATGAGTTTAAACGTATAATTATATACTGACCGTTCACCTCTCTAGCAGTCAACATTTTATACAGCAAAGTTATACTGTTGCATTTTATTTATTTTTTTAACCGAGGCAACTGCCTCGGTGTGGCTACGGGCCTGCACAATGTTGCTAAAATGTTTCTAGTGATACACTTTAACTACGGGTTATTACATGACACTGTGACAATGAGAGACATCGGTCAGTTACTGCCCCTGAATACTCCCTAACAGTATGTAGGTCACTCAATGAGAGACATCGGTCAGTTACTGCCCCTGAATACTCCCTAACGGTATGTAGGTCACTCAATGAGAGACATCGGTCAGTTACTGCCCCTGAATACTCCCTAACAGTATGTAGGTCCTCTTAAGTGGTTTCCTCGGTTTTTATCGTTGTTTCTTTTGCACAACATGCTATATATTTTGATCCACTTTCCCATCTTATGATTATTATTATTATTCTAGACAATGTAGAGCACTGACACGAAACCTCGGTTTAAAGTCTCACCCGAAAGACTATGATATGAGTCATTTTAATATCGTATAGCGTGGGGATTGAACCTGCAACCTCTGGGTTACAAGACCACAATGTTAGCCACAAATTGTTGGACACCAAGGTATTTTTGTAATAGCCAGGAAAACCATGCTCATGTACAATATAGGCAAAAGTCAGATATCAAATAACGCTTCTTTTTCAGTAAATATGGCAGATGATGCTAACATGAGTTACTCGACGCATCATATCGATGACCTACTGAGATGTCCTATTTGCCTGGATAGATATAAGACACCGAAACTGTTGCCATGCCAACACACATTCTGTCAGTCGCCATGTCTAGAACAGCTGATAGACAGGTAATTATTTAAATTAATGACTTGTTTATAACAGCATACAGCCTCCGTGGTCGAGTGGTTAAGGTCGCTGACTTGTATACCACTGTAATCTATCATCTCTGATGGTCACAGGTTCGAGCCCCGCTCAGGCCGTGTCTCATTTATATGGAAAAGTTGGCAGTTTCTTACGGAGGTTGGTGCACCAAGTACTGGTTAACCACTGGAGCCTGCCCAGGAAAGGTGTTGTTAGGTAAACTGCCCGTCGCTCAAATGGGAAACCGGTAGCGACGTTAAATAAACTTAAATAAAATTTTAAAAAGGATACAGCTGTTTGCTATTCGGAGAATGGAGCGAAAACACTTTGCTGAATAGCAAACAACATAGATCCTGATCAGACACGGCGTTGCGCCGTGGCTGATCTGGATCTATGTGGTTTGCAAATGTGATTTTATTTACTCAGCAGGCAAATGGTTAAAGCAGTTGATACATGTATATATCATAAATTAAAGCAGCATTACATCGTATGAAATAAAATAACATTGAAAAATTCAATTTTTACGTATGGGTAGCAATGCTGCTACACATTCTAACATTATACTTTGTATGCTTATGTTCATTTGGTAAACAGTGTTTTTTTGCGATAAAACAAACTCGAAACCGAAAGTAGGACTTTCCGAGTCGATCGGTTACGCACTTTCGGAATGCATCGTCCCCATTTGCCCCACGTTGTCTTTTTTAATTAAATTACTTGATATGTTGATTCATACCTCTGTTAGCTAAGTATTTTAGGGACATTTCTACATCCCCGCGAGGGGTTCGACATCAGAGGAAGATAGATAGATAGTCTTTCATGTTCAAAATATATATGTTGTTTTCTACATCCTCTGTTGTTTCACGCATGCGCGCTGTGCGTGTTTACATTTCGTGTGTTGATAAACAAATTCGCGTATACGACGGTTTAAATTTATTGGAATGTTATCATTTCTGAGCGACTATTTCGAGTTTTGTAAACATACACACATTAGTATTTATATTTTACGCAAAACATCCTTTATTACGATGTAATGCTGCTTTAAGACAAAAAATTCACACCGTTTGGACATAATTTTGACGGAGAATCTAGCATATAAAATTATGAAAGTGTAGCAAGATTCTTTGCATGGTCCATGAGATATAGCTCGCCTCCCGTGACACTGGGGCTGAGTGGTGATGGTTGTTGTGTACGAATCACTTGCCCCTCACCATTGTAGGTACGCATCCCACTCACAGGGATTCGGCACGTTTGGGGGTACTAGTATATATATTTACTTAAATACATTTTGCTTGTACATTTGACATTGACTATGATTCAGGCGTTACATTTTGCTTGTACATTTGACATTGACTATGATTCAGGCATTACATTTTGCTTGTACATTTGACATTGACTATGATTCAGGCATTACATTTTGCTTGTACATTTGACATTGACTATGATTCAGGCATTACATTTTGCTTGTACATGCGCTATAACGTTTATTCTTACATTACCTTTCACTGTTGTTTCGTCCCACCCATTCACCGACTATTGAATTATAAAGATTTGCCATAAAAATATAGTAACCACTTCCAAATAAAGCCAGGCTGAACTACATAGTTTTTTTCCCATTTGCACAAAATATATTATAATTATAACTTAATTAATTAACCCTTTCAACCTAAATATATATACTATATACTAGTACCCCCAAACGTGCCGAATCCCTGTGATCCCATAGGGGCATCAATGATTCTCATATGAAGAAGCTATTCAACAGGCTTGTTGAAGATCTTTGGTTCTAACCGGGTACTCACTGGAGCCTGATATTGTACTCCGACAAGCACCTAGACTTTTTCTCGACAACTTAAAACTGGAAGTGACTATGTGACGTTAACTGTTGGTAACTTAGTATGCATGTAAATCGTAACACAACATTCATTTTTTGAGGGTCACATGGGTGTCCTTGATGCAAGAGATATGTATTTGTATATGCCTGCATTACAGGTTCCACCAGATAAAATGTCCAGAATGTCGGATGGAACACAGAGTGCCGTATGCAGGCGTGTCATCCTTTCCGACCAATCGAACGATACTGAACTTCTTAGATGTGCCCACTCAGTCACACCTACCTCAGCCAACCAATCAGAGTGAAGACAGAGGTGATGGAGGAGGAGACCAGGCAAACAATTCAACCAATCAGAATCAAAGACAGTCACAAAATGAACAGCAAGCTGCTCAGAATGTTACCCAGGTGAATGCAGCTCCACGGACGACCGGTTGCTCGGCATGCGGACGTCAGCTGGCACTGTCGAGGTGTGTTCACTGTGATAGCGTACTTTGTGATACGTGTAGACGATCACACATGGATCAGATGAGGCTTGATATAAATAGACTCGTGAGTCAGTTACGCAGAGGAGTTCCGACCTTCTCGGATACTGTAAGCGTTATTGAGAGCAAGTCGGAGGAGCTCCATCAAAGAGCAGAGGCGGGGAAAGGCGAAATTACGGAAATGATCGAGAGATATATTTCAGAGTTGAGAAATAGGCAGAGGTTATTGCACAGTGAGGTGCAGATGTGGCTGTTGGGCGAAATTAGGTCACTGCGTATGCTGCAGGAAAACGTAGAAGTTGAATTGGCAAGTACGGCAAGCTTTTGCGACTCGACAGAGTCAATTTTGTCGCGGCCAAATATGACGATTCCAGACGAAGATTTGGTTGACATGAAGCGCCAGTGTGTGGAACATATGGAGATCATACGGACATATGAAGGTGGAAACGGTATCCGACTGCCGCGCGAACGGAGGGTATGTATTCTCCTCGAATGCCGTACTCTTCAGCTGACAATGTTTCATAAAAATGTGTGAAATTAGCGTTTCCGATTCCGAGATGTCCTAAAAACAGTTTATTTCACAAATTGCAAATAAATTATTTTTTTAATTTCATTAACAATACAACATTTATTAGTTTATACAAATTTATTTTAGCTCGATTGCGAAACAAGTTCTTACAACTTATATTAATCACTCTCGAGACCTCATTCCTGATGGAATCCATCGCCACGAGGGAGAGAGAAGAGGCAACGTGGAATTTAAATGCCTTGCCTTAGGGTACAATTGTAATGGCTCCAGCGGGGCTCAAACTCCGGACCTTTCGCACCTGATGCGAACGCGCATCCACTGCGCTATCACGACTTCCACACAATTTATTATAAATCTTTGCAATAAACCCACACAAGTAGCATAAGTTCATCAACATGTGATTTATTTCATATTTTTACACCTTATTTATTATCGTTACTAAGAAACCACCATGTATATTAAATCCATGTATATCAAAACCAAAGTAACAATTCTGAGTTTGCAAACATTTTTTTAAAAAAACTGTACCATATCCCTTTAATAGAAGAATTAGGCTAAACATTAAAAAGATAAAGGCATAAATGCTTTTATCTTTTCAATAAAATAAATACCCCCCCCCCCCCCAAAGTTTAAAACTATTTTTAGCCCAATTCTTATATGAAAGCACATCATCGTGTGTCTTTTATATAAAAGTGTTTTTTATTTTTTCAGCACTCATTATACTAGATATCAAAGCACTGTTACATCTGAGTTATCAAAGCACTGTTATGTCTGGGTTATCAAAGCACTGTTATGTCTGGGAACAAACACATATCAAAGCACTGTTATGTCTGGGTCATCAAAGCACTGTTATGTTGTTTCAATATTGCCTATGCGTACCGTTTATATGATTGTAGGTTGTCTGGGTCATCAAAGCACTGTTATGTTGTTTCTATATTGCCTATACGTTTATATGATTGTAGGTTGAAGTGGCATTTGAAGGTAACAGGTTCTCACAAGCCATATCAAATTTCGGCGAGTTGTCCGTCACAGAGCGAGATGAAAATGGAAGTTCTAGTAACTCGAGTAATAACGTGACCTCTGACCCACCATCTATCAACTCAAGGTCATCTTCCTCCAGGGAGTCGTCTCCAGCTGTACCGCAGGTGGCGGCCCGAGGAGGGCTTAGAGCCAGTGAATTATCATCAGGAGCGACCCCATGGGCAACTGGAACCAGCAGAGTACAGCCTTCGCTAGATACAGCTCTCCATGCCATAGGTAGGCTACTAATTTATCTAGAATTAAGGCCCTTGTTTGTATTGTGGTCGGTGTTACGGTCGTTGATTGCCCACCCAATCTATACAATTTTTAGTTTATACAAATTTATTTTAGCTCGATTGCGAAACAAGATCTTTCAACTTATATTAATCACTCTCAAGACCTCATTCCTGATGGAATCCATCGCCATGAAGGAGAGAGAAGAGGCAATGTGGAATTTAAATGCCTTGCCTAAGGGCACAATCGTAATGGCTCCAGTGGGGCTCGAACTCCAAACACCATAGTTTTGGCTCGTTACAGTCGCCAGAACAACCATTTTTCATATTGCTTGCAGAATGGGCGATAATTGCATAAACACGTGCAAGTTTAACAAAACATTGCTTTTAATTACTTTTCAAGATACCGGTTCAATTTGGATGATTGATAACAGTAAGTTTATATAGGGTTTATTTCTAGAGCGGAATAGCAGTGCGTGCAGCTTTGCCCTTCTTAGCTCCACCTTTTAGCCCCGCCCATTTGCCTTATTGTTTAAAAAATATACAGTTATATATAAGTCTCAATAGATGCCATTGGACTGGCAGACCTGTATGCCTTGGAACTGCCTTACTGCCTCTTTGATCAATCACCATAATTTAGCCCCTAAATACTCCCTCAAAATGCACTCTGCATCATTTCTGACCCACCCTGCCCCTTTTCTGACCCACCTGCCCCTTTTCTGACCCACCCTACCCCTTTTCTGACCCACCCTGCCCCTTTTCTGACCCACCCTACCCCTTTTCTGACCCACCCTACCCCTTTTCTGACCCACCCTACCCATTTTCTGACCCACCCTACCCATTTTCTGACCCACCCTGCCCTTTTTTCCACTCTAGAAGAAACTTTATTATAATGGCATAAACTCACTAAAATATGATCATAAAAACTTCAGGTAGCAATACACATGTGTCCGGGAGGCGTGTTGAGAGAACAACAGGTTTACTTGAAGGAGGCGGCGCTTCTGAGTCAGCTGACACATCAGGCCCCGCCCCCAGATCTACTCCCAGGGAACGATTGGCTGGTCTGATTTGTGGAGAAACTGTGAATCGATCTCCACGTGCATTGGAAAGGGAGAGAACTGCAGGACTGGTTGGGGCAGGAGCTCCTTCTGTGTCAGAATCTGGTATATACAAACTATTACAATTTCTGAAAACGTTGTATTTATTACAAAAGCAGTATTATTCAAGTCTATATGTGGAAGTCATGATAGCGCAGTAGAAGCACATTCGCTTCAGGTGCGAAAGGCCCGGAGTTTGAGCCCCACTGGAGCCATTACGTTTGTCCCCTTAGGCAAGGCAGTCAAATTCCATGTTGCCTCTTCTCTCTCCCTCGTGGCGATGGATTCCGGCAAGGCAGTTAAATTCCACGTTGCCTCTTCTCTCTCCCTCGTGGCGATGGATTCCATCAGGAATGAGGTCTCGAGAGTGATTAATATAAGTTGTAAGAACTTGTTTCGCAATCAAGCTAAAATAAATTTGTATAAACTAAACTATTATTCAAGTTTTGCACTAATGAAGTAAATCCTTTCCTAATGTTTTTATTGTCCTTGAACAATGTTGAAAAACATAAATTCTTCTTGTTTGGCTCTCTCCGTAGTATTTCATGTTAGAAATAAAACTACAGTCAAACCTGTGATAGTGGTCACCTCTATTTAAGCAGTCAACCTGTATTAAGCAGCCAGTTTCCCGATTCCCAATATTTTGTTTTATTATACATTTGTCCTCTATTAAGCAGTCACCTGTGCTAAACAGCCACTTTGTGAGATTCCCTTGGCTGGCTGCTTAAGACAGGTTTGACTGTAATTTACGTACATCTCTAAAATAAATGTGTATAAGCATAATTGTTTCAGGTACACATTCTGCAGGTAATACCCCACAGCAGCTTAGGAGAAATCTATCATGGGAGCTACCGGTAGACTTTTCGTACCCTCCTAGGAACGACATGCGAGCTGGCAACACTAACTCACGTAGAAGCCTTCAGGAGAGACGTAGACATAATTTATCCGATTCCAGACTGCTTAACAACATGGGAGCAAATGCTAGACAGCAAGCTGTAAACCAGTCGAACAGGAGGAGAAGACACGGAAGTGGGAACCAGCCTGCCCAGAATGCATCTGAACAGGAGGTTACAGTTAATACAAATGGTGAAAGTTCAGACAGACCGCCACCGATGTCTAGAAGTCGTACATTTACCCGGGAAGAATTCCAGGCAATCAGAGAAGAGGATAGTGCTTCAAGGGCTAGTACAGCTGATTCTATAAATAGACCACGCGAACCAATCAGATTTGATGTCAACGTGGAAGAAAATGGTGACACAAATGATAATGAAGTGGATGGAGGTGAAAGTACAAGAGTGAATGTGCCAAGAAATAATTATCAAGACAAAGGGAGAGCAATCTTGCGGTTTGGAACCAGGGGAAGTAATGAAACTGAATTTGTGTGGCCGAGGGGTCTAGCTGCTTCAAGATCTGATCAGATATATGTAGCCGACAGCAGTAACCATCGTGTGCAAGTGTTTGATAATATCGGCACATATATTAAAAGTTTTGGTTCCTATGGGCAAGCAGACGGGGAATTTGATTGTTTGGCGGGAATTACAATGAACACAATGGGCGAATTCTTGATAACGGATCGCTACAATCATCGAGTTCAGGTGTTCGATTCCAACGGGAACTTTAGTTTTGTGTTCGGAGAAGAGGGAAATGGTGATGGACAGATGTGTTACCCATGGGGCATTGCTTGTGACAGTATGGGATTTATCTACGTGTGCGATAAAGAAAATCACAGGATCCAAGTCTTCCAATCAAATGGTGTATTTGCGAGAAAGTTTGGAAGACTAGGGAGACAGAATGGGGAGTTCGAGAACCCGCATTATCTGGCGATTAGTCCGGATAACAAGATCTTTGTTAGTGATAGCAGCAACCACAGAATTCAAATGTTCAGTATGTATGGCGACTTTATTTTCAAGTTTGGATCGGTCGGCACTATGCAAGGTCAGATGAAGTACCCAAAAGGGATCGCAGTCGATGAGCAAGGGTTTGTTGTGGTTGCAGACAGCGGTAATAACCGGATACAGGTGTTTCGAGGTGATGGCAGATTCTACTGTATGTTTGGTAGTTACGGTAGTGATAATGGGCAGTTTAAGGGTCTGGAGGGTTTGACAATTCTGGGAAATGGCAATGTTGCTGTCAGTGACCGAGAAAACCACAGGATTCAGATTTTCTGAGAAAATGTTTTATTTCTTCTTAGTTGTTTCAGTGATTGATGATTAGGACGATGAATACTACGCATAAGGCTATATATTTACAATGCTATTGCATTTCGTACGATGAACACATATGTCCTGTTTGTATCTATTTTCGTATGAATTTCCTCGCTAATACTGTATGCACCACGGAGGCTCAACAAGTTCAGCTTAACATCTCTCTCTGGGAAAATTATTTACATGGCAGTAATTTCAATTTTGCTCAAAATATTGTATGACGTGTCTTCCAGGACCCTCCTTGGCTAATTGGTTACAGTCGTTGCCTTCAAATCACTTGCACCTCATTATTGCGGGTTAGAATCCCACCAGTGGTGCCAAATTCTTTCATGTGAGGAAACTACATATGTATTTAGTTAGTTACTGGAAGCTCAGTGGTTCTACATGTACACAGCAGGATTATCTAGAAGCATTAATTAATGAATGAATATGTTTTGTTACAAAATCTGCAATAACCTTGCCTTTGGCAATACAATATAGTATACATAGCATGAGAAACAAAATGTATTACAGTCAGACCTGTGTTAGTGGTAACCTCTATTAAGCAACCAACCTGTATTAAGCAGCCAGTTTTAAGATTCCCAATATGCTAGTTGACTATACATTTGACCTCTATTAAGCAGCCTAAGACTGGTTTGACTGTATACACAAATTATATTAATAATAGTTAATTAATAATCATGTTATTTAAAGCAACGATAAACCAGCTAAGAAGCTATCTTGGCAAAGAGCGAAACCAATTTGTCTTTTTGTGATAATACATATTAATATGACAGCATACACATACATTCATTAATAAGGTTTATATTTGGTAATAATGTTACATGTGTGGGTATTACGCCCTTAAGCCTTTCAACACTACATGCCTCTAAATAGACTTACAAAAAGTGAAGATCCAGATGAACCGGCTAGTGACGAGCTGTCTCATCAGGATCTGCACTTTTTGCCAATAATAATTATTACCGTACTATTTTTAGATATAATTACCCATTTTGATAAATGAACTGGTCGAAAGGTAATTTTCTTATTAATTTATTGGTCTAAAAATATCATGCACCAGTCCATGTCAGTTACTTGGGGATGAATGGATTAGTTTATACAAATTTATTTTGGCTCGATTGCGAAACAAGCTCTTTCAACTTATATTAATCACTCTCGAGACCTCGAGAGAAAAGAGGCAACGTGGAATTTAAATGCCTTGCCTTTTACAATCGTAAAGGCTCCAGTGGGGCTCGAACTCCGGACTTTTCGCACCTGAAGCGAATGCCCACTGCGCTATCATGACTTCCACGGGTTGAATGGGTTAACGTGTTCTAGGACGCAGACTACCTCTGTAGTCTGTACCACACATAGATTAGTCGGTGTAGATATATACATGGGTTTTAGATGGGAATTAGATCTACATGTATCAAATAACTCAAGTTGGTGTAGATTTATACTGGGTTCATTCTAGATCAGAATTTTTGGGAGAAGTGATCGCAGAAGTGGACTGGTCCATGATATATTTAGACCAATAAATTAATCAGAAAATTACATTTGGACCAGTTCATTTATCAAAATGGGTAATTTTGTCTTAAAATAGTAATATTACTGGCAAAAAGTGCAGATCCTGATGAGACGGCTCGTCACGAGCCGGCTCATCTGGATCTACACTTTTTGTAAGCCTATTTAAAGGCCTGTGGTGTTGAAAGGGTTAAATGGTGTTCTTTAATAAATTTCAACAAAATATGGTTAAAATATGCAGTATGACACTTCAATACAACATTTGAATAGAAGGAGTGCTTTATAATGGGCCAGTGTAGCTTACTGGCCAAAATTGTATGAAAATAGTAAGCAAAAATTATGGAGATGTGGGGCCCCCAGAGCGCGAAGTTAGAGTCCCTAGGGCTACTATTTCGCCCACATCACCCTCTAGGATGTTCCCTGATTTACATGGGTTATTTACAGGATTCCTGAAAAATTAGATCTATCTGTAGGGCTAGAATAATTTTCGTTAATATCGATTTATCGTCGATTTGCAAGCATTGATATCATAGCGATATTGTATACAGAGCTTTTAAAACTAAACATCGTAAACAATATGAGCAAGAATTGTGTTAATTTGTTTCCTTAACATTTATGAATATAATAGTGATTTGGAACTTATTAAGTTGATATCAATATGATATCGATATATCGCGATATTTTCAAGTTGATATATCGATATTAAGTTTGTTGTCGATCCCAGCCCTATCTCTCTGTGGCCAAACTGGACGATGTGGTGTGTTAGCAGGCTATGGTTAGTTTAGTTTATACAAATTTAGTTTAGCTTGATTGCGAAACAAGTTCTTTCATCTTATATTAATCACTCTCGAGACCTCATTCCTGATGGAATCCATCGCCATGAGGGAGAGAGAAAAGAGGCAACGTGGAATTTAAATGCCTTGCCTAAGGGCACAATCGTAACGGCTCCAGCGGGGCTCGAACTCCGGACCTTTCGCACCTGACGCTACGGTTACTTCAGGTATATAGCTTTAATATATGACAGTATTCAAATATTAATGATTTTTTCATTGTTGACATTTGAAATAGTTTTTAAAATTTGCAGCTGGCCGCGTTTTAAAATGTCCTACGGCTATGAAGTCATAATCAAACAATGTCTATCTAGTCTTTGCCAAACATAACGTGACCATTATTACGCATCAAGGTAGGTTAAAGACTATTAGTTGCAATATTAAAGACCTATTTCTTCGTTATATGCTATAAATGTTTAAAGTAGGGTGGGCCCGAATATTTTGAATATCGGACCGAATATTCAAATTCTATTTCATACACATAAATAGGGAATGTGACACCAATGACTATGGTTATACATGGACCCACAACCAATACATACATAACCCATACACGGATACGTTTGGAAGAGGGGCTTATGTGTAGTGTGCGCCATTGGAACCGGCTCACTTCCATGCAACCCAAGGTAAAAAGTGTACACGTAGACAGGTAAAGACATCGTATATATGACCGACTCAATCCTTTAACCGACTACTATGTTAGTCAAACATCTTTACAATCTATACAGAAACAAAACTTGTTTTATTATTGGTTATTTCATTCTGGATACATTTAACGGATTTTGCAAACAACATAGATATAGATCAGCCGCAGCGTGACGCTGATCAGGATCTATGTTGTTTGCTACATAGCCAAGTGTCTTAGCAAGATCATCTGAATAGCAAACAGCATAGAGCCTGATCAGACGGCACGTTCCGTAGCAGTTGATTTGGTTCTATGTTCTTTGCAAAGACTGTTTGAATGGTATCCAGAATGAAATGGGTTAACTCCCTAGTGGCCATGATTCGCACATCCTTGAGTTTGTTTTCAATCTCTGGCCCCTTGACACTTTGCAATTACACATGCAAGTCAATCGGGGCCTTATTTTATTAACCCTTTCAACACAAAATGTGTAGATCCATATGAGCCGGCTCATGACTAGCCGTCTCATCAGGATCTGTACTTTTTTGACAGTAATTGTACTACCGGTATTTTTAGACAAAATTACCCATTTTGATAAATGAACTTCTGAATATTCTGATAATTTATTGGTCTAAAAAATATCATGGACCAATCCATGTCAGTTACTGTTGAATGGGTTAATTAAAGAGATTAAAATTACAATTTTTGCTATTGACTGTGCACTAGTGGTTGTTATAGACTTCCTGGATATTACCAGGGCTCAAGCTAGGCTCCAAATTTTGGGAGAAGTGACAGTCACTTCTCCCTCCAGATGATTTAGGGAGAAGTGGGGAGACTTTTGAACGACGAGGATATACATTGTAGGAACTATTGTATGTAGAAAAGCTACAGGGCTAGTATTACTTTTCTGTCTTCCTCCTCATCATCATTTGTTAGTTTGTTGTGTTTTATAGCATTATATTCTGTACAATGCAAACATGCATAGTGTATTTAATAAGATTCCGTCCAGTTAACCCTTTCCTTCATAGAGATTTACGTTAATATACTATTATATCTCCATACAAACGACAGCCATTTAGCTATCATGTAGTGGATAAGTAGTCACCATATCTATCCCACCTCCATAGATATTACTGGGACTACATAGAGATTTAGGTTAATATATTATTATATCTCCATACAAACAACAGCCATTTAGCTATCATGCAGTGGATAAGTAGTCGCCATATCTATCCCACCTCCATAGATGTTACTGGGACTACATGAGATTGTGGTCTTTATTATGAACATTGGTTTGGCTGCTACATTGTCAATGTATGTCGTATTGGTAATGGCGTCAAGAGGTGCTTCTGTGAGGGAAAGGGTTAATAAGATTCCGTCCAGTTAATAAATTATCAGTTGATATGTTCATTTGCTTTTACGTTATGTTATAGAATTATTTAATTCATTGGGTTCATAGGTTATAAGTGCTGGACTTTGGTATTTATTGTTGTTTTCTGCGATTGTTTGTTAATACTTGATTCTGTAACTTCCATTGAGTGTGAGATTGTTGGTTTTTGTGTCGTCCACATTAGAGGAAAGCGAAACTAGGCAACCACGTTTTCAATAAAGGCGCCATGAACAATTGCATATACAGTCAAACCTGTCTAAAGCAGCCAGCCAAGGGAATCTCAGAAGTGGCTGCTTAGCACAGGTGGCTGCTTAATAGAGGTCAAATGTATAATAAAAACAGCATATTGGGAATCTGGAAACTGGCTGCTTAATACATGTTGACTGCTTAATAGAGGTGACCACTAACACAGGTTTGACTATATAGCTAAAATAACGTCAAATAAAATGCTTTGATAACTTGCATACTGTTTCTATGGGTGTTTTTCAAGGGCAATTTAAACTTGAATTTTAGCTAAAAATAGTGTGATTTCAGAAATGTTCTATGCGTCAACTTCTCCCACGAACGACACGGAATGAGGTTTCGAGAGTGATTAATATAAATTGTAAGGACTTGTTTCGCAATGGAGCTAAAATAAATTTTAACACACACACATATATGGTACTACTAGTCACATAAAATATGAAGTTGTATATTGTGTAATGTGGAATGCATGCTTATTACATGTCGGTACTGCTAAAATGCAGCACAGTATTTTCTGCATCCTGGCAGTATGTTTGTAAAACATATTATTTTGTTTAGGTAATTGACATTAATTTTTGAAATGAAATTTTCAATTTGCTTAGAAATGTAAAATTTAATTTCATGGTATATTTAAACACTAGATTTTGAATTATAAATTGTTTGACCAAAAGGCGAAACACATGGGGATATATACCCATTAAGGTCACCAATGAGGATAATTCTTCCCATTTTAGTATTCATTCATAATTTGGCAAATGTAGCAAAACTTGTGCAAGCTAATTAGATGTGTAAGGTACAAAATGCTGACATATGTCTCTCACTGGAATACCGATGGTCATATCCTTAATTTTCTTTACTTTTATGATTTCCAATGAAATATGAGTGGAAGTCGTGATAGCGCAGTGGATGCGCGTTCGCTTCAGGTGCGAACGGTTGGAGTTTGAGCCCCACTGGAGCTGTTACGAGTGTGCCCTTAGGCACGGCATTTAAATTCCACGTTACCTCTTCTCTCTCCCTTGTGGTGATGGATTCCATCAGGAGATGAGATTAACATAAGTTGTAAGAACTTGTTTCGCAATCAAGCTAAACTATATTTGTATAAAAAATGAAATATAGAAATTTATCAGTGAAATAAATTGAAATAACTTCATAACGTCTAAACACGACGTTATAGTGACGTTTGGATCGTTTTCTATCGTAAAAACACTTTTTTTAAGGTAATGATCGGGTTTATATCTCACTCATGAACGGTTACACACAAAATTGCTTTCAATGACATATCATTCGATCAAACACTGAAGCAAATAAATATCTTATATTTATAAATATATATAGATAACTTCAAGCTCTCTATTTACTGGTTTATAATGTACTAATATATCCATTTTTGAGCCCTATTTTAGGAGAAATAGTCACATATATAGTATACACATACATGTCCACATGTGCCAATGTTTTTTGAATTCTGTGATCATAAACATTTTTAAATAAATGTCTTTAAAATAATGAGCGCACATTGTTTTTCATTTCAATGATGATTTGCAAATTTAGAATTTAGTGCTATTGTACGATAAGGTCCATGATTTAGTGCTACTCCACGATAATGTACAGGATTTAGTGCTATTTCACAATAAGGTACAGGATTTAGTGCTACTGCATAATAAGGTACAGGATTTAGTGCTACTGCACAATGAGGTACAGGATTTAGTGCTACTGCACAATAAGGTACAGGATTTAGTGCTACTGCACGATAAGGTACAGGATTTAGTGCTACTGCACGATAAGGCCCAGGATTTAGTACTATTGCACGATACGGTCCAGCATTTAGTGCTACTGCACGATACGGTACAGGATTTAGTGCTACTGCACAATAAGGTACATGATTTAGTGCTATTGCACGATAAGGTACAGGATTTAGTGCTACTGTACAATAAGGTACAGGATTTAGTGCTACTGCACAATAAGGTACAGGATTTAGTGCTACTGCATAATAATGTACAGAATTTAGTGCTATTGCACAATAAGGTACAGGATTTAGTGCTACTGCACAATAAGGTACAGGATTTAGTGCTATTGCACAATAAGGTCCAGGATTTAGTGCTACTGTACAATAAGGTACAGGATTTAGTGCTACTGCACACTAAGGTACAGGATTTAGTAAAGTGCTACTGCACAATAAGGTACAGGATTTAGTGCTACTGCACAATAAGGTCCAGGATTTAGTGCTACTGGACAATAAGGTACATAATTTAGTGCTATTGCACAATAAGGTACAGGATTTAGTGCTATTGCACAATAAGGTCCAGGATTTAGTGCTATTGCACAATAAGGTACAGGATTTAGTGCTATTGCACAATAAGGTACAGGATTTAGTGCTACTGGACAATAAGGTACAGAATTTAGTGCTATTGCACAATAAGGTACAGGAGTTTGTGCTATTGCACAATAAGGTCCAGGATTTAGTGCTACTGCACAATAAGGTACAGGATTTAGTGCTATTGCACAATAAGGTACAGGATTTAGTGCTACTGGACAATAAGGTACATCATTTAGTGCTATTGCACAATAAGGTACAGGATTTAGTACTACTGGACAATAAGGTACAGAATTTAGTGCTATTGCACAATAAGGTACAGGATTTAGTACTACTGGACAATAAGTCCAACTGCGCCGCTTAAGAAATGTTCAAAACAAATTGAAAAATTCTCCGAAATCTCTTTTTGACGTACATTTTTGCCGAATAAACCTACACGTTAGTGGAAACACATTGTATTGATAATGTTATTCACTGTTAAAACTCTCCCGTCGAAGAATTGTTGTTGCTGACAGAACCCGTGTCCTAGTATGGAAATGTGACCTGCTATGGCCAATGTTTGTGACAATTGTTTGCAAAGTATACATGCATGCAGCTTAAAGTTGTATTTTATTTGAAGAACAATATAAAGACTCGGAATAGGCGTTATATTCGGATAGATGTGTGCAAAAGTGTGTCAGATAGGGCCATTTTACTGATCGATGCGAAATCTGACATCCCACAGAGTAGAATCCCTGTACTTAAATATATATACTAGTACCCCCAAACGTGCCGAATCCCTGTGGTTTAGTGTAGGCGCTGCCACACCAGTGAAAAGAAATTATTTCTAATTTCAAGCCGACCTTGATGTTTAAATAGTATATAAATACAGTTATATGGATGACCTCTAGTAGTTGGTGTATCTGACATATCACTGAATACTTCTGTATGTTTATGAAGGTACGCTTACGTTTATTTCCTTATCTTTTTTTGTTTGTTGTCGTTTGTTTTTTTGGTTCTAAAAATCTTGTTATCAATAGTTTGCTTATGTTCTTCTTCATTTTCCCATTTTTAATAGTAATCATCAATTTTAGTAAAATGTGCAGTCATTTTGTTGTTGTTGTTGTTGTTTTTTTGTTATTTTTATTTTTTAAACTATTTATTTTACAAGGATTGCTAGGCAAGTTCTAACAACTTATATTAATCACTCTCGTTGGCGCGGATGAAAGCGTATATGTGGTCATTCATGTGGGAGGAAACAGGGGTACCCACAGAAAACCCACCTGTCCGATCTGGCGACCACCGTACCATCTCACTTACTTCCCGGTCCTAGCATCGAACCCGGGTTGCATTGGTGAGAAGCGAGCGAGTCATTTTGCTTGGGGAGGGCCGTAACTAATGGTGTGGCCTAACTAATTTGTTTCAACATTAATGACAATTATTTGATGCAAAACAATAACATGAATTGTATACACTGAATAAAAATACAACTACATGTACAATATACGTACAATAATATGGAGCCATGTGTATCGAACCACTACATTCATATTTTTGAGTGCTACTGATTGCGTCCTTAATGTCATTGTTGTGAACCTAGTTGTTTGTTTATTTGTGATATTTACCACCACACGAATCTACAAGGGCAAATGACGCTGACACTGTTTTACAAAATTGCCTGAACATGTTCACCAGTTTCAAACTGAAGAACATTTATTAATTTGCTACGACTTTAATGCTCGATGTGGGGTATACTCTGACTTCACAGATGGCGTAGTCAGTGCTGGTTTTCTCATTGATTTTGGATCATATCACCACGAAGACATACTAACCGATTTCTGACTGCAATTGTTACGCTCGCAAGAAAGAAATACGAAATAAAAGGTGAAGATATGCACACTGAAGGATAAAAACGTATGAGAGTTAGGCATAGTGAGTGGCAGATTGAGCTTTGAAAGCATCAGCCGTGCCAACTGGCACGATTTCTGGAGCCAAATGGTTCCAGTCCCTAATGGTGCGTTGAAAGAATGATTGAAATCTGTGCAGAGAATTGTGAGGCAGACATCCCACCATCTATCCTGTCACAAATCTAGCCCCACTTCATTGCACCAGCTGCTATTCCCATTCGCTGCTGGCGTACTCTAAGTTGTATCGAACAATGTACATGTAAGCGGTCTCTTTGATTTTAGTAGAGGATATATTTGGGTTTATTCGGAGAAAGCTGGGCTTACCTGTTGCCTTGTTGCAGATGTTGTTATGTTCGCCCCAGTGAAGGTTTTTGTTGAGTGTAACTCTAAGGTATTTAGCTGACTGAACATGTTCTAATGCGTGGTTTCTTAGTTTATAGCTGTATTTGATAGTTTTCTTTGAGGCGGCAATGATGTTACATGTGTTTGGGTGAAACACTATATTCCACTGTTCTTCCCATTTGGCCAGTTTGTCTATGTCTCTTTGTAGAGTGTCACAGTCTGCTACGCGCGCAATTCCTATGTATGCAGTGGTGTCGTCTGCGTCTGACCGTAGCGTTGAGGCCAACCGGCATGTCATTGACATAGTATAAGAACAGGCTCGGATCGAGCCTTGTGGAACGCCTGACTCAACTTTCAAGTCGGTTGTGTGATCATCAATGACGACAATCTGTTTGTGATTAGACAGAAATGCCTGGATCCACTTGTTTATCTTGCCCTGTATGTCATAGTGATGGAGCAGGAGACTATGGACACTTTGTGGAAGGCCTTAGAGAACTCCATGACAGGGATGTCCGTCTGTTTGCCGATGGCAATGTTGGCTGCGATATCTTCTATAAATTCGAGCAAAATAGTTTCGCCTGATTGGCCATTCCTGTGTTAATGGGTACAGTATGTTGCTTGCTTCACCGTGCTACTGGTTACGATTGGTTATAAAAGCTTACAGTAGATGCGGGTTAGCGATAGAGGTTGGTAGTTTATGGCGTTATATTTGTTGCCATTCTTGAAATGGGTGTACTGTTCTGTTTTCCATGTGTTGGGAACTTCTCCGGGATTCGTATGAAACTTAGAAGATGATGGTCAGGATTAGTGAGATGTTGCTGGATAGTTATTTCAATACCATGAGGCTCATGTTGTCATGTCCAGTTGTGTTATGGGTGTTTAGTGTCATTAATAGTTTCTCTACTCCTGAACACGAGATGTTGATATCGGCAGATGCTGGGTGAGAGGTGTTGATCATTTAGTGGTTGTTGTAAAATTCATCTCTGCTAGTATGTGTTTTCTTTGAGAAGACGGATTGAAATTGTTTAGATAGTGTTATTTCGCCTACTCCTAAACGTATTGATATCTAGAGTGGTATGTAAGCCTTCTCAAAGTTTGCGTATGAATATCACAGTTCTTTAACCTTGTCGATGTTGTGTTTAGTTGTAAAATAGCATTTGTTTGCATTGTAGTAAATATAGAAAACGTATATAAATATAGAAAATATAACGTTTTCTATAAATAAACTAGCTGCCGGTAAATGCCGGTGTAACGTTTATTTGTGACCCCCAT
The DNA here is from genome assembly GCA_014843695.1 of Archivesica marissinica. Taxonomy (NCBI): domain Eukaryota; kingdom Metazoa; phylum Mollusca; class Bivalvia; order Venerida; family Vesicomyidae; genus Archivesica; species Archivesica marissinica. Next base: position 24,737,935 of record CM026394.1, read on the forward strand.
CGGAAAGTTTACGAGTCAGTGTCACATGTTGACTAGAAAAGAGATAACTTTCCTTTTCTGGTGTAGCAAGTACTTCTTTGTAGAATATCTCTTGTGATAACATGGTTTGCTGTATCTTCCTGTATCAGTTGGACTCAAACAAGATTGTAAAATATCAGCTTCATTATTTTCAGTTTAAATAAACGATTTAGTTAAACAGGTGAGCGATCTAGGTTGTGGAATCACCGTAGTAGTAAACCCGTCTCTTTGGGTGTTGTGTATACGTCATCACTTGTTGCGTATACGTCATCACTGCGCAACTACCGATCTCTTTGGTTGTTGCGTATACGCCACCAATACAGAGCTCTTTGCTTTTTTTTGGTATACGCGTCACTATATAGCCTATTGGTAATAGCTTTATAAATAGCTATCTCGTACCATTCTATAAATATAGACTACGAACCGATCCATAAATAACCAACGCTTCTATATAAATATAGTCCGATTAGAATGGTCTTAGTACTCAAGCGGATTCAACGAATATACGGGTAAGTTCATTATATTATTCGAGCTAGGCGTACGTTTTTATCGAGTAAGAAATCCTAATTACAAACTTAACCTATGTACGAAAATGAATAATATATATCGTTACGTATACTTCCATAAAAACGCGATAAATTATTAATAATCCGTAATATACGTTTTAGAATGGCATGTCACTAGACATAGCCATAGCGTATATGAAACACGAATAAAATACACGTATTTTATCGTATAGAGTGAAACAACTCTTAATATAAATGTCTAATACGTGTTGTTCCATGCCCTGTAACATAATTAACTGAATCCAAGCGGTATGAGTTTATATGTTCGTCAGGTGACCCTAAATAACCTTATCTAGAAATGCGAGAGAAATACACGGAACCCAGATACAACAGTACGATACATCTCAGTTTAAGCAACTCCCCCAACACCAGCAGTACACAAAATGAAGGCTAAATTCGTTTACATCAGTATTTACTACAAAATACGTCATTAGTTGCCTGGAATGCCATAGAAATACTTAAGCACTGAACCAAACACTGACGTAGGTAATTATAAAACCCGTCTGATGGCTATCTCCGAATAAATCCTATGATTTAGTATGACCCACGTTAATTCTCTGCTTGGAATGCCTCCAATAATGAATCCAAACTGTATGAGGTTATATGGTTGCCAGGTGACCCTAAATAACCTTATCTGGGAAATGCGAGAAAAATTTATAACCATCACCATCTCAGTAGGTACGCAACATGACATCGAAGTAATTAATACGTTTACATACAGAGGTTGCTCTCACATGACAACTG
>CM026394.1:24740262-24780072 GCA_014843695.1 Archivesica marissinica
AGACTTCCGCTTCCGTTATGGCAGACGTGAAAAAAATGTAAACAAGAGGACATTTCTGAAATATGATCTAAACAGACGTAAGGGTTGATATGGTGTTCACAGATTATGTAAATAACTGGCACACATATATAATTGACACTATGTTGATAAAACAAATCTGAAATGTGAATTTGAACTTTATACCTTTATACCGCTGTCACCTGTGAAATGAAAATCTATATTTAGACCACCCCTGCTCGAATTTTCAACAACATACACTGCGCGCAAAAAAATTGTAACTATTATTAACTTTTGAACAATACACATACGCATTATGAATGATGACCAGATTCCAGTATGTTCAACGCCTGTAACTGATAGCAAAAAAAGAGAGTTGTCATCACCACTGGATTATACAGATCTTAAAAAATCAAAAATGGCAGACTCCCAGATTGTTCTCTCTAGTGAAGACATTAAGGCAATTGCCAGTGCATTACATGAAACATTTCGTTCTGAGATGCTTAGTCATAGACCTGCTGCGAACATTGATGCCACTGTTCAAGCCATTGTTGATGGAGTTCTTACAGGACTTCAACAAAAAATACAAAAGTTAGAGAAGGAAAATGAAGAACTTCGCACACGCGTTGACAAACTGGAACATGATGTAGATACTGCAGAGCAATACAGTCGAAGAAACTGCCTTCGTATTAGCGGTATTCCAGAAACAACTATCGAACAAGAACCAAACTCACATAACAATATCACACATCACAATCACGAACCTACAGATGAAAAAGTCAGGAAAATCTCAAGAGCCCTTGAGGTAAAAGTCGACACTTCAGATATTGACAGATCACATCGCATCGGAAAACAACAGCCTGGCAAAACAAGGGACATTATTGTGAAATTCACATCATACCGGGCAAGAAACGCTCTTTACCGAGCCAGGGTCGGGCTGAAGGCATGTGGATATCCCGGTGTATTCCTCAACGAAGATCTAACCCGGATGCGCTCATCCCTATTCTACAGGGCCAGACAGCTCGTTAAGGATCGCTTCCTGAATGGTGCTTGGACCTACGACGGCACAATCATGGTAAAGGACGCCAGTCAAAACATACATCGGATAACTTGTGAGAACGAACTTTTGTCAGCCAAATGTTCACAACCGATTAAACGATGACTGTCCTGTAACTTTTGTTGAGATGTATACTACCTACTAACTTTCAATGAAGCAAATCTACATGCTGCTATTTATAGCATCTCACCTGTGCAAAACTGACTGACCGTTTTCTAATTATAGCACACATTGAATACCTGAGATATCGGGTTTATTAATACTTCTTTAAATTGTTGTGTATATATACGCATACTTTCGTTGACCAGCCAGGAAAATGTTCTGAATCTTATATATATATATTTATAATTCTAGACTTGTTGCAGAAATCCTGCTACCTAAAATATGACGAGTGTATGCGTTATCTTGATCCATAATTATATGGTATATACACCATGTAGATGTACTGTACTTTAGTTAATTAGACAATACCTTGGCAAATGACATTTTAAGTATATATATATATATATGTGTGTGTGTGTGTGTGTGTGTGTGTGCGTGTGCGTGTGCGTGTGCGTGTGCGTGCGCGTGCGCGTGCGCGTGTGCGTGTGTGCGTGCGTGCGAATGTTTATCTACCAATACCATATGCAGTATGTTGTAGTTAATTCCTAACCAATTGTGGTCTTGTTGAGATCAGTTTTTCATCACAAAATGTACCTGCCTTTCTATATGTGACGCACAGTATGTTCATTGTCTGTTCATTTTCTCTGTCAATATATATATTTTAATGGAAACTTGATCGAATTACCTCCCATGCACTTAAACTTGGCAACATCAGTTTATGTATAGCATACACATACATGCTGGACTTACTGGCATACCAGCCAATTTCATAATTTGAAAGCAGCAAGTTACCGACAACTTATCTTGTACACTTAATTTTATTTTCATAATCAAGAGCATATATGGTTGGAATATTAGGTAATATTGTATGTTGGTATCTCATGCCGCCTATTAATCACATTTTTAATTTGGTAATGCCACAGTGATCTTGGAAAATATGTCTTAGTTGAAAATGCATATCAGTATTTTTAAGGTACCAGTATTCCTCTATGGTACACATCAGTTTCAGAATATTAGATTGGGTAGGTACCATATTGGTACCGGGTGGTCATGCAAATACGTCTAAATGGTATGTCTGCAGTGCACGTTCCACTATTATGATCGTCATAACAGTGGAGCGTGTATTGCAGACATACCATTAGACATTGAGCTAACATTTCAGTAATTATAATCGCTCTCAATTTTCACAGACCCATATAGTAATAACATGTAACTAATTCGTCAGTTTATGTCATATTTCCCTTGTTATAATATTCTACTCTTACTAGATTGCAGTATGGATGTTATTCTCTTCCTTTATTTACTCTTTTTCAATCCTGTACAGTTACAGTATCTATCTAACACTCTCCTGTTGATGAATCGGAACATTATTATTCGGACCAGTTTATATGGCAGAGGCTGTGCATGCGACATTTCAGTGTGCGTATGCATGACTGTGGTCAAATTGTTTTTGTTGTCCTTGTCAGCAGTAACATAATGAGTAACACTTCCTTCCCCACGGTCGTGCTAACCTATACAAGCCCATGGAAATTCTCATTATTTCTACACGCCACATTAATATTTGTCATCGCTTCCAACTCGTTATATGCGTATTCTCTGACCAATCAGATAAGGTCACAATTAAAACACAACATTGTATACCCTCATAAACACATGCTTCAAGGGCTCAAATTCAAGCAAAACCTTTGCTTCGTTAGATATGTATTTTGGGTGTTTACAAGTTCATTGTCTATAACATGGCTCTGCCTCTTAATAGTTCAGGCTGGTGATGTTCATCCGAACCCGGGCCCATCATCTACGAGTTCTACCAGTTCATCATCTATCAGTTCCACCATGTCTAACACACTATCAGAACTAATAACTAGCACCAGATGCCTTTCATTCTTACACTATAACGTACAAAGCCTCGTGAACAAGATTGATGTTCTTGGAACTGAGTACGGTATTTTCGATGTCATTGCATTCACTGAAACATGGTTAAATCCGAACATCTCTTATGACGACATCAACCTTCCAACCTTTCATATTCCAGAGAGAAAGGACAGATCTGAAAATGGCTACGGTGGTGTTATTGTGTACTTGAAGGAATCTTTACATTACAAAAGAAGGTTTGACCTCGAACCCATAAACTTGGAATGCATCTGGATCGAATTAATGCCTTCCCATTCCAAGCATATCCTGTTTGCTGTTTTCTACCGTCCCCCAAACGCAGCTGCCAATCTCACAAATCTAATCGAAGACTCATTAAGTTTGGCTATTGATTCAGGTATATCGGATATAATCGTCACTGGTGACTTTAACTTTAATGAAACAAACCTGTACATGAGTCGCAAGCTCCACTCTATCTGTCAACAATTTAGCTTAGAACAACTAATTTCTGAACCAACCCACTTCACAGAGACCTCCTCTTCTATACTGGACCTCTTCCTGGTAACTTGTAGCCACAAAGTAATAACTTCTGGTGTAGGGGAACCTATTTTAGACCAGAACCAACGCTTTCATTGCCCTATCTTTGCTCTATTTACGTTCTCCAAACCGCACGTCAAGTCTTTTAAACGGTTAGTATGGCTATATGAACGAGGAGATTACACCTCACTTAGACGCAAGATCAGTGAAACTAACTGGGACCTGTTCAAGAACGATGACATTAACACGTACACTTCCTCCTTTACAAATAAACTCCTAGAGCTTTCCAAGGAATGCATTCCAACAAGAAATATTACCGTAAAACCAAAAGATGCTCTATGGATCTCAACGCAAATAAAGAAACAAATTCTAAAACGCAAGAAATACTACCAAAAAGCTAAACGCACTCAGAACCCTATTCACTGGAACAAGTTCAGAACAATCCGAAATGAAATAGTCTCACTTATCCGCTCTGCTAAGCTAAACCATTATCTTAAATTGGCTGATTCTCTTAATTCTGCGACTACCACGCCAAAAGACTGGTGGAAACTCATCAAAGCATTCATTTCACCTTCTAATAAACAAGTCATCCCTCCACTTATAGACCCGGCCACACATGCACTTGTCCTTGATTCTAAGTCGAAGTCTGATCTCTTGAATGACTTCTTTTGTAGCCAGTCTTCGCTAATCAACCACAATAACGACCTTCCTGCCAATAATTATCAAGAACATATAAATAAATTAGACTCCATTTCTATTACCCTACAAGACGTTGACGATGCTTTGAGATCTCTTAAAATCAACAAAGCCTCAGGACCAGATGGAGTTAGTAACCGAATCCTGCGTGAAACTGCACCAGTGATTAAATTTCCACTTTGTTCTCTGTTTAACCATTCACTACAGCTCAGTAAGGTACCTCATTCTTGGAAAGATGCTAATGTATGTGCTATCTTTAAAAAAGGTGACCCATCCTTACCTAACAACTACCGCCCGATTTCTTTGCTCTGTTGTATAGAGAAGGTATTTGAGCGTATTATATTTAAGTATCTTTTCAACTTTCTTAGTGATACTAATTTCCTGTCTTCCCTACAATCTGGGTTCAGACCAGGAGACTCATCATCGAATCAGCTCATCTACCTGTACAATACATTCTGCAAGGCTCTCGATGACGGCCTTGAAGTAAGAACTGTATTCTTTGATATTAGTAAGGCCTTTGATAAAGTGTGGCATAAAGGTCTCCTCTTCAAGTTAAAAAATGCTGGACTGGATGGCTGTTTATTTACCTGGTTTTCTGACTATCTCTCTAACAGACGACAATCTGTTATTCTACCGGGTACTCAATCTAATTGGTCAGCGGTAAATGCAGGAGTTCCCCAAGGATCTATTCTTGGCCCACTCTTATTCCTAGTGTTTATCAACGACATTGTCGACGACATGGGTTCTCAAGTACATCTCTTTGCTGACGACACCAGTTTACATATCATTGTTGATCATCCTATTTCTGCTGCAGAAACTCTACAATCCGACATTGAAAAAATATCAAATTGGGCTGACAAATGGTTAGTTACGTTTAATCCTTCCAAATCAGAAACTATGACAATTTCACGTAAAACTCATAAACACGTTCATCCACCTCTACTTATGCACGATCAACCTATTACACTAGTCAATTGTCACAAGCATCTTGGTGTCCACCTTTCCGATGATTGCTCTTGGCATTCTCATATCAACTCAATTAAAGAGCGTGCCTGGAAAAGAATACACATCATGCGAAAACTCAAGTTCCAACTAGATAGAAGATCTCTAGAAGTGATATATGTATCCTTCATTAGACCTCTTATTGAATACGCGGACGTTGTTTATATCAACTGCACACACTATGAGAAATCGGAACTTGACAAAATTCAGCACGAAGCTTCCCGTATTGTTTCTGGAGCTACCAAACTTGTATCACTTAACGAACTCCATAGAGAAGTTCCATGGGAATCCCTTGAACGTCGAAGACACAACCATAAACTAATTATGCTGTACAAGATGAAGAACGGCCTAACTCCTGATTATCTTTCTTCTCTAGTCCCACCTACTGTAGGAGAAACTTCTAGGTATAATTTGCGCAATGTCGATGATATCCAAACCATACGCGCAAGAACATCTCTATACAACAATGCGTTTCTGCCATCGGCTCTGAGAGACTGGAACAAACTATCAAATGTACTACAAAATTCACCATCTCTTTCCTCATTCAAATCGCAGCTAAAGAGTGACGTCACAAAATGCCCAAACTATTTTTACTTAGGTGACCGCAAATGGCAAGTCTATCATGCTCGACTCCGTACTAATTGTAGCTCATTAAACCAGCATTTGTTCACAAAAAACATTTCTCCATCACCACTCTGCCAATGTGGTCTTCCTGAGAGTAATCATCATTTCTTCTTTGAATGTGTCTACTACAATGACATCAGAGTTCGTCTCTTAGCAACTACTTCTAAATATTGTACCATAACACTATACACTCTATTACACGGAGACCGGAACCTTAGCGATGACCTCAACGCACACATATTTGAAGCAGTCCAAAACTACATCCGGGAAAGCAGACGATTTTCATGAGCATCTGTTCACTAAATGTAGCAAGTTTGCTTCTCCCATTGAACTATCCGAATGATTACATGTTCCTCCATCTTCTATCCTTTTGCCTATCTTCTCAGTCAATCTTAATTTCAACTTACTAATTTAATTACTATGTGTATTTCTATCACCTTAATAATCTCATTATATTATTGAGGTTATAGTTTACAGTTCATGGTTAATATAATTTTATACTTATCTTTATCGAATTGCAATTAATAGTTCATATACGATTAAAACGCTGTCATACTGTAATTACAATATACATCTAAATATAGGAGAAGACCTCTATAAGCTATAGCTTTCGGTTCTAATCCTTTTTCATACATGTATGTAAATATTTGTGTAAATTGTACATTTGTATATGTTATATCATTGTTTGAAATAACTATGTTTAAACTAAATTATACTTTTAACTACTCATACTTTTAACTTCTTTGTGGTTTTTGACGCGCAACATGTCTACGTCCCCGCGAGGGGTTTGACATTAACGGAAGATAGATAGGTTTGTGGTTCTACCCAGGTGTCTGTATCTGAAATATTGCATGTACGGGTACCTGGAGTCTTGTCTCCACATGATGGTATTGAACCTTTCTATTAGTAGAAGTTTAATATATATAAAGTTGAAGTTGGGAGGGAGGGGTAAGGGGGGAGGTTGAGATGGGAGTGTGTGGAAGAAGAGCTGGACTGAGTATGAGTTTGTGGGTTTTTTTTAATGTCACACCGACAGATTATGTCATATGGCGACTCCAGCTATTATTGATGGAAGAAGGCCTCTGCTTGCCCTTCCGAGCAGTATTTCAGGCACAGACGGGTACCCGGGTAAAACCACCGACCTTCCGCATGCCAGTTGTATAGCGTCCTCACATAAAAGAATTTGATACCGAGTGGAGTGGGACTACATTTGTGAGAGGCAAGTGATTTGAAGTCAATGACCTGATCCACTTGGCCACGTAGGCTCGACTGGAGCACAAGTGAAGCAAGCAACGTGCAGCGGGACTGCCAAGTTACATACATGTACATACAGAATTTGAAAGGCTGTCCCTGAACATTCTTGATCCATTTTATCTTTGCGATTTACCGTGTGCCGGGCCTTGTAAATAGGTTATCATTGGAACAGCATAAACTGTAAGACACGTCAGTTGTCTTACGAAGTACGCTGTCCAAAAATGCGCATGACCATAACTTCGAGTTAGCTGCATATCATTAGTGAGGAAATTCATACGAAAATGGATACAAACAGGGCACATACGTTCATACATACGTTCAATGAAGGAAACACTGGAGCACGATTGTGCCCTTAGACAAGGCATTTAAATTCCACATTGCCTCCAATTCTCTCCTGTGTGGTGATGTATTTCATCAGGAATGAGATCTTGAGAGTGAATAATATAAGTTGTAAGAACTTGTTTCACAATCGAGCTAAAAATAAATTTGTATACACTAATGAAGGAAATGCAATATCGATGTAAATATTTCGTTCATGGTGAAATATGTATGCTTTTTTTCAGTGATCCATTAATTTCGACGATGTTTATTCTATTTTGCAGTTGTGATATCGGAAGACTGGGTCTGTAAAGTAAGTATACCCGTGTAGTGCAAATTTTGTGTCTGCTTCCCGAGTGGGTTATAATATTGTATTCACGGTCAAGGTCAGTTTCTCAGCATGGCTGTCCGATTAGCGCTGTGGTTAGCGCACTCGCTTCTCACCAATGCAACCCGAGTTCGATCCTCGGACCGGGAAGTATGTAAGATGGTACGGTGGTTGCTAGATCGGACAGGTGGGTTTTCTCCGGGTACTCCGGTTTCATCCCACATGAATGACCACATTTACGCTTTCATCCGCGCCAACGAGAGTGATTAATGTTAGTTGTTAGAAATTGCTTCGCAATCGTTGTAAAATAAATAAAAGTTTTTAAAAAAAGGTCAGTTTCACGAATGAGGAAGTATAAGTTCAAGGTCAGCGGTATTTAGCTCCATGTGCTGAGGAACAGAATTCGCAGTGTGCTTGTTTGGGTACTAGAGAAATTTCCTTTAGTATGATTGCGGATCAAGTTCTTTCAACAATAGTGTAATCATTCCTGATCGAATCTGTCGCCATGAAGGAGAGACAAGGCTTGAACTTGCAGCACCTCGGTTGCTAGGTGGCTACCATACCAATGCATGTATTACCGTTAGTAGAAGTCGTGGTAGCGCAGTGGATGCGCATTCGCTTCAGGTGTGAAAGGTCCGGAGTTTGAGCCCCGCTGTAGCCATTACGATTACGATTGTGCCCTTAGGCAAGGCATTTAATTTCCACGTTACCTCTTCTCTCTCCCTCGTGACGATGAATTCCGTCAGAAATGAGGTCTCGAGAGTGATTAGTATAAGTTATAAGAACTTGTTTCGCAATCGAGCTAAAATAAATTTGTATGAACTATAAATATCGTGGGAAGTGGCACAAGCTTCAAGTGATAACAATCCCTTTCCATGTTCACCTTGAATAAATATGTTGCTCTTATGAAAAGTAAGAATAGTAAAATATTAAAAAATACTGCTAAATATATTAAGATGCCTTTAAACTAAGAACAAATCATATGAAAACATTACGGGACTAACATCAATGAATGTATATGTATTGGTTTCGCTCTTTGCCAATATAGCTTCTTAGCTGGTTTATCGTTGCTTTAAGTAACACGATGTCAACCTATTATTAATGTAAATTGTGTATATTACATTTTGTTTATCATGCCATGTATACTATTATGTATGTATATTGTATTGCCAAAGGCAAGGTTATTGCTGATTTTGCAATAAAACATATTGCATTTATTTTCATGACTGAAATATATATATAATTTGATCGTTCGCTTAAACGCACAAATTTCCTTTTTCATGTAGCCATGACCTTGATAAAGGCAGGCCTTCCCACTGATACTCTCTCACCAACAGCCACTTAATATTAGTTTTCTGTTCAACTACACTGTAACCTATCATCAGAGGAGAAGAATTATATAAGACTCTGTCTTCCATTCTAATCCTGTTTCTGTATTCTGATTATGCGTGGTGTATGCATTGTTCAATATGTATTATATTGGGAAATAAAATATGTTTAAACTAACCTATCATCACTGATGGTCACGGGTTCTAGTCCCGCTCAGGCCGTGTCTCTTTATATGAAAAAGTTGGCAGTTTCTTACTGAGGTTGTTGCACCAAGGTTAACCGCTGGTGGCTGTCCAGGAAAGGTGTTGGTAGGTAAACTGCCCACCTGCGATATAGCCCAAAATGGTACTGATGCAGGCGTAAAACCCAAACAAACTGTAAACTGAAAAAATTCACCTTTTTTCTGTATGAAGCATTCATTACTTTCATTTTCAGATCTGTGACTTTGGAGCGTCTAAGTTTGTGGGTGGTACCACTAAGATGTCTCTGGCTGGAACATTTCCTTGGATGGCACCAGAGGTTTGTACTGTTGACCAGACTTAAATTATTCTGTGTTACTTGGTCTAAGGTCATTCTGTGTTAGCCAGTCTACAGTGATTCTGTGTTGATGGTTCTGCAGTCATTGGGTGTTAGCCAGTCTATTAACCAATCTTCAGTCATTCTGTGTTAGCCAATCTACAGTCATTCTGTGTTGATGGTTCTGCAGTCAATGGGTGTTAGCCAGTCTATTAACCAATCTTCAGTCATTCTGTGTTAGCCAATCTAAAGTCATGAGTGTTAACCAGTCTGCAGATATTCTGTGTTAACCAGTCTGCAGTTATTCTGTGTTAACCAGTCTAAAGTCATGAGTGTTAACCAGTCTAAAGTCATGAGTGTTAACCAGTCTGCAGATATTATGTGTTAACCAGTCTGCAGTTATTCCGTGTTAACCAGTCTGCAGTTATTCTGTGTTAACCAGTCTACAGTTATTCTGTGTTAACCAGTCTACAGTCATTCTGTGTTAGCCAGTCTGCAGTTATTCTGTGTTAACCAGTCTACAGTCATTCTGTGTTAACCAGTCTGCAGTTATTCTGTGTTAACCAGTCTACAGTCATTCTGTGTTAACCAGTCTACAGTCATTCTGTGTTAACCAGTCTACAGTCATTCTGTGTTAGCCAGTCTGCAGTTATTCTGTGTTAACCAGTCTACAGTCATTCTGTGTTAACCAGTCTGCAGTTATTCTGTGTTAACCAGTCTACAGTCATTCTGTGTTAACCAGTCTGCAGTTATTCTGTGTTAACCAGTCTACAGCCATTCTGTGTTAGCCAGTCTGCAGTTATTCTGTGTTAACCAGTCTACAGTCATTCTGTGTTAACCAGTCTACAGTCATTCTGTGTTAGCCAGTCTGCAGTTATTCTGTGTTAACCAGTCTACAGTCATTCTGTGTTAACCAGTCTGCAGTTATTCTGTGTTAACCAGTCTACAGTCATTCTGTGTTAACCAGTCTGCAGTCATTCTGTGTTAACCAGTCTGCAGTTATTCTGTGTTAACCAGTCTACAGTCATTCTGTGTTAGCCAGTCTGCAGTTATTCTGTGTTAGCCAGTCTGCAGTTATTCTGTGTTAACCAGTCTACAGTCATTCTGTGTTAACCAGTCTGCAGTTATTCTGTGTTAACCAGTCTACAGTCATTCTGTGTTAACCAGTCTGCAGTTATTCTGTGTTAACCAGTCTACAGTCATTCTGTGTTAGCCAGTCTGCAGTTATTCTGTGTTAACCAGTCTACAGTCATTCTGTGTTAACCAGTCTGCAGTTATTCTGTGTTAACCAGTCTGCAGATATTCTGTGTTAACCAGTCTGCAGTTATTCCGTGTTAACCAGTCTGCAGTTATTCTGTGTTAACCAGTCTACAGTCATTCTGTGTTAGCCAGTCTGCAGTTTATTGTTAACCAGTCTGCAGTTATTCTGTGTTAACCAGTCTGCAGTTATTCTGTGTTAACCAGTCTGCAGTTATTCTGTGTTAACCAGTCTGCAGTTATTCTGTGTTAACCAGTCTACAGTCATTCTGTGTTAGCCAGTCTGCAGTTATTCTGTGTTAACCAGTCTACAGTTATTCTGTGTTAACCAGTCTGCAGTTATTCTGTGTTAACCAGTCTGCAGTATTCTGTGTTAACCAGTCTGCAGTTATTCTGTGTTAACCAGTCTGCAGTTATTCTGTGTTAACCAGTCTCAGTTATTCTGTGTTAACCAGTCTACAGTCATTCTGTGTTAGCCAGTCTGCAGTTATTCTGTGTTAACCAGTCTACAGTCATTCTGTGTTAGTTGTTTTGTGTTGTCTGCAGTTATTCTGTGTTAACCAGTCTACAGTCATTCTGTGTTAACCAGTCTACAGTCATTCTGTGTTAGCCAGTCTGCAGTTATTCTGTGTTAACCAGTCTACAGTCATTCTGTGTTAACCAGTCTGCAGTTATTCTGTGTTCACCAGTCTACAGTTATTCTGTGTTAACCAGTCTACAGTCATTATGTGTTAGCCTGTCTGCAGTTATTCTGTGTTAACCAGTCTACAGTCATTCTGTGTTAACCAGTCTGCAGTTATTCTGTGTTAACCAGTCTACAGTCATTCTGTGTTAACCAGTCTGCAGTTATTCTGTGTTAACCAGTCTACAGTCATTCTGTGTTAGCCAGTCTGCAGTTATTCTGTGTTAACCAGTCTACAGTCATTCTGTGTTAACCAGTCTACAGTCATTCTGTGTTAGCCATTCTACAGTCATTCTGTGTTAGCCATTCTACAGTCATTCTGTGTTAACCAGTCTACAGTCATTCTGTGTTAACCAGTCTGCAGTTATTCTGTGTTAACCAGTCTACAGTCATTCTGTGTTAACCAGTCTGCAGTTATTCTGTGTTAACCAGTCTGTCTACAGTCATTCTGTGTTAACCAGTCTACAGTTATTCTGTGTTAACCAGTCAACAGTCATTCTGTGTTAACCAGTCTGCAGTTATTCTGTGTTAACCAGTCTACAGTTATTCTGTGTTAACCAGTCTACAGTCATTCTGTGTTAGCCAGTCTGCAGTTATTCTGTGTTAACCAGTCTACAGTCATTCTGTGTTAACCAGTCTGCAGTTATTCTGTGTTAACCAGTCTACAGTCATTCTGTGTTAACCAGTCTACAGTCATTCTGTGTTAGCCAGTCTGCAGTTATTCTGTGTTAACCAGTCTACAGTCATTCTGTGTTAACCAGTCTGCAGTTATTCTGTGTTAACCAGTCTACAGTCATTCTGTGTTAACCAGTCTGCAGTTATTCTGTGTTAACCAGTCTACAGTCATTCTGTGTTAGCCAGTCTGCAGTTATTCTGTGTTAACCAGTCTACAGTTATCTGTGTTAACCATTCTACAGTCATTCTGTGTTAGCCAGTCTACAGTCATTCTGTGTTAACCAGTCTGCAGTTATTCTGTGTTAACCAGTCTACAGTCATTCTGTGTTAACCAGTCTGCAGTTATTCTGTGTTAACCAGTCTACAGTCATTCTGTGTTAGCCAGTCTAAAGTCATGAGTGTTAACCAGTCTGCAGTTATTCTGTGTTAGCCAGTCTACAGTCATTCTGTGTTAACCAGTCTACAGTCATTCTGTGTTAGCCAGTCTGCAGTTATTCTGTGTTAACCAGTCTACAGTCATTCTGTGTTAACCAGTCTGCAGTTATTCTGTGTTAACCAGTCTGCAGTTATTCTGTGTTAACCAGTCTACAGTTATTCTGTGTTAACCAGTCTAAAGTCATGAGTGTTAACCAGTCTGCAGTTATTCTGTGTTAACCAGTCTGCAGTTATTCTGTGTTAACCAGTCTAAAGTCATGAGTGTTAACCAGTCTGCAGTTATTCTGTGTTAACCATTCTGCAGATATTCTGTGTTAACCAGTCTGCAGTTATTCTGTGTTAACCAGTCTGCAGTTATTCTGTGTTAACCAGTCTGCAGTTATTCTGTGTTAACCAGTCTAAAGTCATGAGTGTTAACCAGTCTGCAGTTATTCTGTGTTAACCAGTATGCAGTTATTCTGTGTTAACCAGTCTAAAGTCATGAGTGTTAACCAGTCTGCAGATATTCTGTGTTAACCAGTCTGCAGATATTCTGTGTTAACCAGTCTGCAGTTATTCTGTGTTAACCAGTCTGCAGATATTCTGTGTTAACCAGTCTGCAGTTATTCTGTGTTAACCAGTCTACAGTTATTCTGTGTTAACCAGTCTACAGTTATTCTGTGTTAACCAGTCTGCAGTTATTCTGTGTTAACCAGTCTGCAGTCATTCTGTATTAACCAGTCTACAGACATTCTGTGTTAACCAGTCTATAGTCATTAGTGTTAACCAGTCTATTAATTCTGTGTTAACCAGTCTACAGACATTCTGTGTTAACCAGTCTATAGTCATGAGTGTTAACCAGTCTAGTAATTCTGTGTTAACCAGTCTACAGTCATTCTGTGTTAACCAGTCTGCAGTCATAGTGTTGTTTTTTGCCGTTCTACATTAATGATATATCCCATCTTACTGCGACCATCATGTAAATCTATTTTCAACTGCTTTTCCTGTCAGAACTGCTTCGATCAATTTTGATGAAAGCTATATACTATATAGTAGGCATGGCAACAAGTAGCAACATTGATACTCAATTAGTCGGACACATATCTGATTGAGTACTCGAGTACTCTGTAACGATTATTTAATTTTTAGCAGATGTACATTGTATTAATGGGAACATATGTTTGCTATAATTAATTTCAGATATTTGGTAAGTATTTCTGATGAGGCATGTTCGAATACTGCCTGCCCGAAGGCACGTGTTGAGGCTTACATAAAAATAAATTTATTTCAAAATTTATTTATTTTTAAAAGGGCAAGATGGGGCTAAAAAGGGCAGGGCGGTGCACCCTGCCATTTCGCTCTAGAAAAACAGCTAAGTGAGAGAAACAGGAAGTGCAGTAATCTCAGCTGTTTCTGGGACCAAATAAATGACAGGTTTATCATCATGAATTTGTCCATGTCTGTCCTGCGTTCTGCCAATTTGATGAGGCATGATCGAATATTGTCCGCCCAAATCCCATGTTGAGGATTACATAAAAAAGTAAAATTTAAAAACAACATTTTGTTTCAAAATTTAATTATTTTTAAAATGGCAAGAGGGCGGGGCTAAAAAGGTCAGGATGGCGC
The DNA here is from genome assembly GCA_014843695.1 of Archivesica marissinica. Lineage (NCBI taxonomy): Eukaryota > Metazoa > Mollusca > Bivalvia > Venerida > Vesicomyidae > Archivesica > Archivesica marissinica. The sequence goes on from CM026394.1 coordinate 24,754,546, forward strand.
ACTTGTCCATGACTTAGTCCATTCTGTCCTGCGTTCTGCCAATTTGAAGATACACTTGAAGTGTTGTATATTATAACAACTGCTCTGTTATAGGTTATTCAAAGTCATCCAGTGTCTGAAACCTGTGATACCTGGTCATACGGCGTGGTACGTATCCCACTTCTCCATTTCATACCATTGTTTATCTTTGGAGAGTGAAAATACAGTGTTGCTGTATACCAATACATGAATGCATACATTTAAGAATAAGTCATTAAATTATGTTCAGGAATTAAGGAAAATGTACCACAGAATAAAGGGAAAATGTACCACAGAATAAATGAAAAATGTACCACAGAATAAATGTACCACAGAATAAAGGAAAGTGTACCACAGAATAAATGTACCACAGAATAAAGGAAAGTGTACCACAGAATAAAGGAAAATGTACCACAGAATAAAGGAAAATGTACCACAGAATAAAGGGAAATGTACCACAGAATAAAGGGAAAATGTACAACAGAATAAAGGGAAATGTACCACAGAATAAAGGAAATATGTACCACAGAATAAAGGAAAATGTACCACAGAATAAAGGAAAATGTACCACAGAATAAAGGAAAATGTACCACAGAATAAAGGAAATATGTACCACAGAATAAAGGAAAATGTACCACAGAATAAAGGGAAATGTACCATAGAATAAAGGGAAAATGTACAACAGAATAAAGGGAAATGTACCACAGAATAAAGGAAATATGTACCACAGAATAAAGGAAAATGTACCACAGAATAAAGGGAAATGTACCACAGAATAAAGGAAATATGTACCACAGAATAAAGGAAAATGTACCACAGAATAAAGGGAAATGTACCACAGAATAAAGGGAAATGTACCACAGAATAAAGGGAAATGTACCACAGAATAAAAGAAAATGTACCACAGAATAAATGTACCACAGAATAAAGGAAAATGTACCACAGAATAAAGGAAAATGTACCACAGAATAAATGTACCACAGAATAAAGGAAAATGTACCACAGAATAAGGAAAATGTACCACAGAATAAAGGAAATGTACCACAGAATAAATGTACAACAGAATAAAGGAAAATGTACCACAGAATAAAGGGAAAATGTACCACAGAATAAAGGAAAATGTACCACAGAATAAAGGGAAAATGTACCACAGAATAAAGGAAAATGTACCACAGAATAAAGGGAAAATGTACCACAGAATAAAGGGAAATGTACCACAGAATAAAGGGAAATGTACCACATTATAAAGGGAAATGTACCACAGAATAAAGGAAAATGTACCAGAGAAAATGTACCACAGAATAAATGTACCACAGAAAAAAGGAAAAATGTACCACAGAATAAAGGAAAAATGTACCACAGAATAAAGGAAGAATGTACCACAGAATAAAGGAAAATGTACCACAGAATAAAGGAAAATGTACCACAGAATAAAGGGAAATGTACCACAGAATAAAGGAAAATGTACCAGAGAAAATGTACCACAGAATAAAGGAAAATGTACCACAGAATAAATGTACCACAGAATAAAGGAAAATGTACCACAGAATAAATGTACCACAGAATAAAGGAAAATGTACCACAGAGCTCCAACAAGTGTTCTCGATAGATATGTTTTGTTTTTGAGATTGAGCACTGTACTACCATGCTTGAACCAAATATAGCGTCCAAGGGGGACCACTCTCATTCCAAAGTTGGTATTTTAAAATATTTATATTACCCGGTTAGGAATAGCAACGAATATTCGCTCAGACGTCCGAATACTATTCTAGTTTTCGAATGTTCAGAAAATATATTATATAATTTGCAAAGATGAAATAAACTGTCAGATACGTTGTTTTCTTTTGAAACCATCATAAAACAGTCAATGTTAATTGACACTCTGCCATGTAATCGGATAATTACAGTAGGTGTAAAGGTAGGTAGTGTTTAATTATGATGTCAAAACTGTTAAAATACCTTTGAAATATTACAGACAGTTTGCAACAACAACCACCCCCATGTATCTTACATTTTTAATTAACTCCTCAATATTACCAAAATGTACTATTTAAAGTACGATTTTTATTATATTGTCCTCAAAAATGCCAATTTTAGTGTTTTGAGTTTTTGATAGAATTATATCGAATATTCGAATATCTTCCCGACTGAATATTCGAATAGTAAAATCGCTATTCATTGCCATCCCAAATTTATATAGAATCCAAGACAGAAAACTGATTGTTCTATATATGTGGATTTTGGGTAAAAGCACGCCTCATTTTTAAAGAAATCTAAATATGTCGCATGGATGCATATCATTACGAGACTTAAAAATGTCTGCAGAAATAAAAGAAAAATGTACCACAGACCCCCTTGTCCACCTTCGTGGTCGAGTGGTTAAGGTCGCTGACTTGTATACCACTGTAACCTATCATCACTGCTGGTCACGGGTTCGAGCCCCGCTCAGACCGTGTCTCATTTATATGAAAAAGTTGGCAGTTTCTTACGGAGGTTGGTGCACCCAAGTACTGGTTAACCATTGGAGCCTGCCCAGGAAAGGTGTTGTTAGGTAAACTGCCCGCCGGCGATATAGCCCAAAATGGTGCTGATGTAGGCGTAAAACCCGAAATATAAATAAATAACCACCGACCCCCAGAGCAGTTTTTAATGTCTATACCCTATTGAGCATTTTACTGATATTAAATACTGTGCTAAAATAAAACAATTCAAGTTATTTGTGTTTGAGTTACGTGCGTAGATTGCGCACACTTTGTCAAATAACGTTTGAATACTTGTAGGTGTTATGGGAACTACTGACCCACGAGGTGCCATTCAATGGTATAGAGGGCTTTCAAGTAGCATGGCTCGTGGTGGAACGAGGAGAGGTATGGATCATTACAGATATATAGATTTATCGCTCGCCCACATGGTTCGCCAGAGGCGAGGGTAAATAAGCTCAATCATCATCATATAGATTTATAGCTATGAAAGTCTATGCTACAGACGGATCTGTGGTCTAGTGGTAACACGCTGGACTGGTAATCCAGGGATCACAGGTTCGATCCCCCGTCTGACCCTAATAAATTAACAGTCTTTCAGATGGGAAGTTAAACCAAGGTCTCGTGTCGGTGCTTTACACCGTGCACGTAAAAGAACCAGAGGAGACTATGGAATGGGCCTCTCTCTGTATCATTGCACTATCCTCCAAAAATCTAAAATTACTAATCTCTTCGCGTCGCTCATATGGGTAACCGGTAGCGACGATAAATAAATGTAAATCACAAAGTCTATGCCTTTGAGTTATTTCAATATAAGGTAATCAATTATTAAGTCGTTTTAAACAAATTTTTTATCACTCGCTTATAAGACGGGAAGCCACTTTGAGGTCATCTAGTGATAAAAATCCTGTCTTATAGGCGAGTAAGTATGGTAGGGGTGATCCTTTTTTCTCTCTCTGTATTTTGGCAGATTTCCTCTGTTTTCACAATCTTCTGATCTCAGCCCTGATATGGTGAAATGTTGTGTTATACAGTGTTTCACCAAGATATTAAACTAACTGTTCACAGTAAACACAAGTTACATACATGTAGTGAAATGTTGGGTTATACAGTGTTTCACCAATATATTAAACTAACTGTTCACAGTAAACACAAGTTGTATACAACTAACATTTGGCTATTAGGTAAAATACGGTATATTGTGAATCTGAACTACAGAATACTTTATTACAAGGCATATATCCAACCACATTTTGATTATTGTTGTATCATATGGGGAAACACCACACAACAAAACATCAACACATTATTAAGATTGCAGAGACGAGCTTGTAAATTCATTCTGGGCCAAGATTATATTTCTTTGCGTGAATCAATGTCTGAAATTAATATAATGACTTGACCAACAGATTATTTTTCAAAAAGCAGTAACAATGTACAAAATTATGAACAATCTTGTACCGAATTATTTGAATGAACATTTTCAATTAAGACATTGCAATTCAGTTACTTCAGATATGACATTGAGAAATGTTTCAAATATGGATCTCTATATTCCAAGACCTAGATGTGAAATGTATAAGAAATCATTAGAATACTCTGGTCCAAAGATATGGAATTGTCTACCATTTGAAATTAAGACATCCAGATCTTTAAATATATTCAAGACAAAATGTAAAGTATGGATACAACGTTTTAATTGGTAGACACTAGACAGTTATATATATATAATGATTGTAAATCAATATGCTTATGTCGTTTTGTATTTCTATCAAAGTACCTGATTTACTTAAGCTGTTGTTTAAGTTACATTGTACAACATTATGCATGTATATTGTACGGCATAACTATGTTATTGTGTATGTACATTTATTCTATAGTGTTAACAAATTGAAGAGGGCCCTAAGGAGGATTAGTTCAAAACTAATTAGGTCACCCTCTATAAATAAAGAAATCTATCTATCTATCTATCTATATGTAGTGAAATGTTGCATTATACAGTGTTTCACCAAGATATTAAACTAACTTTTCACAGTAAACACAAGTTGTATAATGATACATGTGTAGGGGAAATGTTGTGTTATACAGTGTTTCACCAAGATATTAAACTAACTTTTCACAGTAAACACAAGTTGTATACATGTGTAGGGAAATGTTGTGTTATACAGTGAAAATAACAGCAATATACAAAGAGTTACTTCCCTTTCAGAGGCTGACTATACCGAGTGAATGTCCGCCATGTTTCGCCAAGATATTGGCTCAGTGTTGGGAATTGGAACCAAAGAAACGTCCATCCTTCAGGCAAATCCTCAACAATCTCGATATCATTCTTGAAGATGGTAAGAACATTAAATTTATAGTAGAATATATACATCGCTATTGCATTTCCTTAGGTGAACGTATGTGCCCTGATTGCATACAATTTCACAGGATCATGGGTTTCTACTATGAAGATCTATCTACTATGAAGATATATCTACTATGAAGATCTATCTACTATGAAGATCTATCTACTATGAAGATCTATCTACTATATGAAGATCTATCTACTATGAAGATCTATCTACTATATGAAGATCTATCTACTATGAAGATCTATCTACTATGAAGATCTATCTACTATGAAGATCTACTATGAAGATCTATCTACTATGAAGATATATCTACTATGAAGATATATCTACTATGAAGATCTACTATGACGATATATCTACTATGAAGATCTATCTACTATGAAGATCTACTATGAAGATCTACTATGAAGATATATCTACTATGAAGATCTATCTACTATGAAGATCTATCTACTATGAAGATCTACTATGAAGATCTATCTACTATGAAGATCTATCTACTATGAAGATCTATCTACTATGAAGATCTATCTACTATGAAGATCTACTATGAAGATCTATCTACTATGAAGATCTATCTACTATGAAGATTCTATGAAGATATATCTACTATGAAGATCTATCTACTATGAAGATCTATCTACTATGAAGATCTATCTACTATGAAGATCTACTATGAAGATCTATCTACTATGAAGATCTATCTACTATTGAAGATCTATCTACTATGAAGATCTATCTACTATGAAGATCTATCTACTATGAAGATCTATCTACTATGAAGATCTACTATGAAGATATATCTACTATGAAGATATATCTACTATGAAGATCTATCTACTATGAAGATCTATCTACTATGAAGATCTACTATGAAGATCTATCTACTATGAAGATCTATCTACTATGAAGATCTATCTACTATGAAGATCTATCTACTATGAAGATATATCTACTATGAAGATCTATCTACTATGAAGATCTATCTACTATGAAGATCTATCTACTATGAAGATCTATCTACTATGAAGATCTATCTACTATGAAGATCTATCTACTATATGAAGATCTATCTACTATTAAGATCTATCTACTATGAAGATCTATCTACTATGAAGATCTATCTACTATGAAGATATATCTACTATGAAGATCTATCTACTATGAAGATCTACTATGAAGATTTATCTACTATGAAGATCTATCTACTATGAAGATCTATCTACTATGAAGATCTATCTACTATATGAAGATCTATCTACTATGAAGATCTATCTACTATGAAGATCTACTATGAAGATCTATCTACTATGAAGATATATCTACTATGAAGATCTATCTACTATGAAGATCTATCTACTATATGAAGATCTATCTACTATGAAGATCTATCTACTATGAAGATCTATCTACTATGAAGATCTATCTACTATGAAGATCTATCTACTATGAAGATCTATCTACTATGAAGATCTATCTACTATGAAGATCTATCTACTATGAAGATCTACTATGAAGATCTACTATGAAGATCTACTATGAAGATCTATCTACTATATGAAGATCTATCTACTATGAAGATCTATCTACTATGAAGATCTATCTACTATGAAGATATATCTACTATGAAGATCTACTATGAAGATCTATCTACTATGAAGATCTATCTACTATGAAGATCTATCTACTATGAAGATCTATCTACTATGAAGATCTACTATGAAGATCTATCTACTATTAAGATCTACTATGAAGATCTATCTACTATGAAGATCTACTATGAAGATCTATCTACTATGAAGATCTACTATGAAGATCTACTATGAAGATCTACTATGAAGATATATCTACTATGAAGATCTACTATGAAGATCTATCTACTATTAAGATCTACTATGAAGATCTATCTACTATGAAGATCTATCTACTATGAAGATCTACTATGAAGATCTATCTACTATTAAGATCTACTATGAAGATCTATCTAATATGAAGATCTACTATGAAGATCTATCTACTATGAAGATCTATCTACTATGAAGATCTATCTACTATGAAGATCTATCTACTATGAAGATATATCTACTATGAAGATCTATCTACTATGAAGATCTATCTACTATGAAGATCTATCTACTATGAAGATCTACTATGAAGATCTATCTACTATGAAGATCTATCTACTATGAAGATCTATCTACTATGAAGATCTATCTACTATGAAGATCTATCTACTATGAAGATCTACTATGAAGATCTATCTACTATGAAGATCTACTATGAAGATATATCTACTATGAAGATATATCTACTATGAAGATCTATCTACTATGAAGATCTATCTACTATGAAGATCTACTATGAAGATCTACTATGAAGATCTATCTACTATGAAGATCTATCTACTATGAAGATCTACTATGAAGATCTATCTACTATGAAGATCTACTATGAAGATCTATCTACTATGAAGATCTATCTACTATGAAGATATATCTACTATGAAGATCTATCTACTATGAAGATCTATCTACTATGAAATTATCTACTATAAGATCTATCTACTATTGAAGATCTATCTACTATGAAGATCTATCTACTATGAAGATCTATCTACTATGAAGATCTATCTACTATGAAGATCTATCTACTATGAAGATCTACTATGAAGATCTATCTACTATGAAGATCTATCTACTATGAAGATCTACTATGAAGATCTATCTACTATGAAGATATATCTACTATGAAGATCTATCTACTATGAAGATCTATCTACTATGAAGATCTATCTACTATGAAGATCTATCTACTATGAAGATCTACTATGAAGATCTATCTACTATGAAGATCTATCTACTATGAAGATCTATCTACTATGAAGATATATCTACTATGAAGATTATCTACTATGAAGATCTACTATGAAGATCTATCTACTATGAAGATCTACTATGAAGATTATCTACTATGAAGATTATCTACTATGTTTCTACTATGAAGATCTATCTACTATGAAGATCTACTATGAAGATCTACTATGAAGATCTATCTACTATGAAGATATATCTACTATGAAGATCTACTATGAAGATCTATCTACTATGAAGATCTACTATGAAGATCTATCTACTATGAAGATCTATCTACTATGAAGATCTACTATGAAGATCTATCTACTATGAAGATCTACTATGAAGATTATCTACTATGAAGATTCTACTATGAAGATCTATCTACTATGAAGATCTATCTACTATGAAGATCTATCTACTATGAAGATCTACTATGAAGATCTATCTACTATGAAGATATATCTACTATGAAGATCTATCTACTATGAAGATCTACTATGAAGATCTATCTACTATGAAGATATATCTACTATGAAGATCTATCTACTATGAAGATCTATCTACTATGAAGATCTATCTACTATGAAGATCTATCTACTATGAAGATCTACTATGAAGATCTATCTACTATGAAGATCTATCTATGGATCTACTATGAAGATCTATCTACTATGAAGATCTATCTACTATGAAGATCTATCTACTATGAAGATCTATCTACTATGAAGATCTACTATGAAGATCTATCTACTATGAAGATCTATTTTTCTACTATGAAGATCTATCTACTATTGAAGATCTATCTACTATGAAGATCTATCTACTATGAAGATCTATCTACTATGAAGATCTATCTACTATGAAGATCTACTATGAAGATCTATCTACTATGAAGATCTACTATGAAGATATATCTACTATGAAGATCTATCTACTATGAAGATCTATCTACTATGAAGATCTATCTACTATGAAGATCTACTATGAAGATCTACTACTATGAAGATCTATCTACTATGAAGATCTATCTACTATGAAGATCTATCTACTATGAAGATCTATCTACTATGAAGATCTATCTACTATGAAGATCTACTATGAAGATATATCTACTATGAAGATATATCTACTATGAAGATCTATCTACTATGAAGATCTATCTACTATGAAGATCTATCTACTATGAAGATATATCTACTATGAAGATCTATCTACTATGAAGATCTATCTACTATGAAGATCTATCTACTATGAAGATCTATCTACTATGAAGATCTACTATGAAGATCTATCTACTATGAAGATCTATCTACTATGAAGATCTATCTACTATGAAGATCTATCTACTATTGAAGATCTATCTACTATTGAAGATCTATCTACTATGAAGATCTATCTACTATGAAGATCTATCTACTATGAAGATCTATCTACTATGAAGATCTATCTACTATGAAGATCTATCTACTATGAAGATCTATCTACTATGAAGATCTATTGGTCTACTATGAAGATCTACTATGAAGATCTATCTACTATATGAAGATCTATCTACTATGAAGATCTATCTACTATGAAGATCTATCTACTATGAAGATATATCTACTATGAAGATCTACTATGAAGATTATCTACTATGAAGATCTATCTACTATGAAGATCTATCTACTATGAAGATCTATCTACTATGAAGATCTACTATGAAGATCTATTTTCTATGAAGATCTATCTACTATGAAGATATATCTACTATGAAGATCTACTATGAAGATCTATCTACTATGAAGATCTACTATGAAGATATATCTACTATGAAGATCTATCTACTATGAAGATCTATCTACTATGAAGATCTATCTACTATGAAGATATATCTACTATTAAGATCTATCTACTATGAAGATATATCTACTATGAAGATCTACTATGAAGATATATCTACTATGAAGATCTATCTACTATTAAGATCTATCTACTATGAAGATCTACTATGAAGATCTATCTACTATGAAGATATATCTACTATGAAGATCTATCTACTATGAAGATCTATCTACTATGAAGATCTATCTACTATGAAGATCTACTATGAAGATCTATCTACTATGAAGATCTATCTACTATGAAGATCTATCTACTATGAAGATCTATCTACTATGAAGATCTACTATGAAGATCTATCTACTATGAAGATCTATCTACTATGAAGATCTATCTACTATGAAGATCTATCTACTATGAAGATCTACTATGAAGATCTATCTACTATGAAGATCTATCTACTATGAAGATCTATTACTATGAAGATCTATCTACTATGAAGATCTATCTACTATGAAGATCTACTATGAAGATCTATCTACTATGAAGATCTATCTACTATGAAGATCTACTATGAAGATCTATCTACTATGAAGATCTATCTACTATGAAGATCTATCTACTATGAAGATCTACTATGAAGATCTATCTACTATGAAGATCTATCTACTATGAAGATCTACTATGAAGATCTATCTACTATGAAGATCTATCTACTATGAAGATCTATCTACTATGAAGATCTATCTACTATGAAGATCTATCTACTATGAAGATCTATCTACTATGAAGATCTACTATGAAGATCTTTGGTTTTTTCTATGAAGATTACTATGAAGATCTATCTACTATGAAGATCTATCTACTATGAAGATTATCTACTATGAAGATCTATCTACTATGAAGATTATCTACTATGAAGATCTATCTACTATGAAGATCTATCTACTATGAAGATCTATCTACTATGAAGATCTATCTACTATGAAGATCTATCTACTATGAAGATCTATCTACTATGAAGATCTATCTATGAAGATCTATCTACTATGAAGATCTATCTACTATGAAGATCTATCTACTATGAAGATCTATCTACTATGAAGATCTACTATGAAGATTATCTACTATGAAGATCTATCTACTATGAAGATCTATCTACTATGAAGATCTATCTACTATGAAGATCTACTATGAAGATCTATCTACTATGAAGATCTATCTACTATGAAGATCTACTATGAAGATCTATCTACTATGAAGATCTACTATGAAGATCTATCTACTATGAAGATCACTGTAGATGAAGCTGCTACACCAGAAACGTTGTTGATTAATTATGTATGGATTCGTACGATTGCGTGTTATTCCCATTTATGTAACTGTGAAGGATATTACCACCTCTAACTACCGAGATATATTTTCCTATGTTTCAGAATCCATGCAAGATGTGACAAACTCCTTCCTGGATCATAAGAATATATGGCAGTAAGTTGTTATTAAATTCCACATTGCCTCATCTTATTGTAGATAATGTAACATACCCCCAGTGTTGTGTAGGAACTATACCTATATATGTATGCGATCTTCCCTTCATTTATTATATTAAATGTCGGAACATACAACTTGGTGTCCACGAGGATCAGTTCACACGTATGCATTGTAGTTGTTTCTGCCGAGCTTCCATCAGTTTCCACCAATAATCTTATATTCAAATCACCTAGTGCTGTATGAGGATCATGGGTTTAAACTTGTATGAGGATCATTGGTCTAAACTTGTATGAGGATCATTGGTCTAAACTTGTATGAGGATCATTGGTCTAAACTTGTATGAGGATCATTGGTCTAAACTTGTATGAGGATCATTGGTCTAAACTTGTATGAAGATCATTGGTCTAAACTTGTATGAGGATCATTGGTCTAAACTTGTATGAGGATCATTGGTCTAAACTTGTATGAGGATCATTGGTCTAAACTTGTATGAAGATCATTGGTCTAAACTTGTATGAAGATCATTGGTCTAAACTTGTATGAGGATCATGGGTTTAAACTTGTATGAGGATCATTGGTCTAAACTTGTATGAGGATCATTGGTCTAAACTTGTATGAGGATCATTGGTCTAAACTTGTATGAAGATCATTGGTCTAAACTTGTATGAGGATCATTGGTCTAAACTTGTATGAGGATCATTGGTCTAAACTTGTATGAGGATCATTGGTCTAAACTTGTATGAGGATCATTGGTCTAAACTTGTATGAGGATCATTGGTCTAAACTTGTATGAGGATCATTGGTCTAAACTTGTATGAAGATCATTGGTCTAAACTTGTATGAGGATCATTGGTCTAAACTTGTATGAGGATCATTGGTCTAAACTTGTATGAGGATCATTGGTCTAAACTTGTATGAGGATCATTGGTCTAAACTTGTATGAGGATCATTGGTCTAAACTTGTATGAGGATCATTGGTCTAAACTTGTATGAGGATCATTGGTCTAAACTTGTATGAGGATCATTGGTCTAAACTTGTATGAGGATCATTGGTCTAAACTTGTATGAGATCATGGTCTAAACTTGTATGAGGATCATTGGTCTAAACTTGTATGAGGATCATTGGTCTAAACTTGTATGAGGATCATTGGTCTAAACTTGTATGAGGATCATTGGTCTAAACTTGTATGAGGATCATTGGTCTAAACTTGTATGAGGATCATTGGTCTAAACTTGTATGAAGATCATTGGTCTAAACTTGTATGAGGATCATTGGTCTAAACTTGTATGAAGATCATTGGTCTAAACTTGTATGAGGATCATTGGTCTAAACTTGTATGATGATCATTGGTCTAAACTTGGATGAGGATCATGGGTTTAAACTTGGATGAGGATCATGGGTTTAAACTTGTATGAGGATCATTGGTCTAAACTTTTATGAGGATCATTGGTCTAAACTTTTGTGAGGATCATGGGTCTAAGTCGCATACATTGCACATGACACTCACATATATTGCACAGGACACTTGCATATATTGCACAGGACACTCACATCCATTGCACAGGACACTTGCATATATTGCACAGGACACTCACATATATTGCACAGGACACTTGCATATATTGCACAGGACACTCACATCCATTGCACAGGACACTTGCATATATTGCACAGGACACTCACATCCATTGCACAGGACACTTGCATATATTGCACAGGACACTCACATCCATTGCACAGGACACTTGCATATATTGCACAGGACACTTGCATATATTGCCTGGGACACTTGCATACATTGCATGGGACACTTGCATATATTGCACAGGACACTCACATCCATTGCACAGGACACTTGCATATATTGCACGGGACACTCACATCCATTGCACGGGACACTCACATCCATTGCACAGGACACTTGCATATATTGTCTGGGACACTTGCATACATTGCATGGGACACTTGCATATATTGCACAGGACACTCACATCCATTGCACAGGACACTTGCATATATTGCACAGGACACTCACATCCATTGCACAGGACACTTGCATATATTGCACAGGACACTCACATCCATTGCACGGGACACTCACATCCATTGCCTGGGACACTTGCATATATTGCCTGGGACACTTGCATATATTGCACAGGACACTCACATCCATTGCACAGGACACTTGCATATATTGCACAGGACACTCACATCCATTGCACAGGACACTCACATCCATTGCCTGGGACACTTGCATATATTGCACAGGACACTTGCATATATTGCACAGGACACTCACATCCATTGCACAGGACACTTGCATATATTGCACAGGACACTCACATCCATTGCACAGGACACTCGCATATATTGCACAGGATACTCGCATCCATTGCACGGGACACTCGCATATATTGCACAGGACACTCACATCCATTGCACAGGACACTCGCATCCATTGCCTGGGACACTTGCATATATTGCACAGGACACTCACATCCATTGCACAGGACACTTGCATATATTGCACAGGACACTCACATCCATTGCACGGGACACTCACATCCATTGCACAGGACACTTGCATACATTGCACAGGACACTCACATACATTGCACAGGACACTTGCATATATTGCACAGGACACTTGCATATATTGCACGGGACACTCACATATATTGCATGGGACACTCACATACATTGCACAGGACACTTGCATATATTGCACGGGACACTCACATCCATTGCACAGGACACTTGCATATATTTCACGGGACACTCACATCCATTGCACAGGACACTTGCATATATTGCACGGGACACTCACATCCATTGCACAGGACACTTGCATATATTGCATGGGACACTCACATATATTGCATGGGACACTTGCATATATTGCACAGGACACTTGCATATATTGCATGGGACACTCGCATATATTGCACAGGACACTTGCATATATTGCACAGGACACTTGCATACATTGCCTGGGACACTCACATACATTGCCTGGGATACTCACATACAGTGCACAGGACACTTGCATATATTGCCTGGGACACTTGCATACATTTCACAGGACACTTGCATACATTGCACAGGACACTTACATACATTGCCTGGGACACTTGCATACATTGCACGGGACACTTGCATACATTGCACAGGACACTTGCATACATTGCACAGGACACTTGCATACATTGCACGGGACACTTGCATATATTGCACAGGACACTTGCATCCATTGCACAGGACACTCACATACATTGCACAGGACACTCACATACAGTGCACGGGACACTTGCATACATTGCACAGGACACTTGCATACATTGCACAGGACACTCACATACAGTGCACGGGACACTTGCATATATTGCACAGGACACTTGCATACATTGCACAGGACACTCACATACAGTGCACGGGACACTTGCATATATTGCACAGGACACTTGCATATATTGCACAGGACACTTGCATACATTGCACAGGACACTCACATACAGTGCACGGGACACTTGCATATATTGCATGGGACACTTGCATACATTGCACGGGACACTTGCATATATTGCACGGGACACTTGCATACATTGCATGGGACACTTGCATACATTGCATGGGACACTCACATACATTGCATGGGACACTCATATACATTGCACGGGACACTCGCATACATTGCCTGGGACACTCACATATATTGCACGGGACACTCGCATACATTGCCTGGGACACTCGCATACAGTGCACGGGACACTTACATACATTGCACAGGACATTCACATACATTGCACGGGACACTCACATACAGTGCACAGGACACTTACATACATTGCACGGGACACTTACATACATTGCACGGGACATTCACATACATTGCACGGGACACTCACATACAGTGCACAGGACACTCGCATACACTGCATGGGACACTTGCATACATTGCATGGGACACTCACATACATTGCCTGGGACACTCACATACATTGCATGGGACACTCGCATACATTGCCTGGGACACTCACATATATTGCACGGGACACTCACATATATTGCACGGGACACTCACATCCATTGCACGGGACACTCGCATACATTGCACGGGACACTCACATATATTGCACGGGACACTCGCATACATTTCACGGGACACTCGTAACTATGTAAAAAGTAAAATGTTTGTTTATTATAGTGTCACCCCTATTTAAAGGGCCAGCCATTTCTGACTTATGAGACACCTCTTTTTGTGAACATCAGTACTTCCCGAATCCTATGCTTGTATGCCATGCTAATATGTAATCGGTAACCATTATTTAACTAGCTGGCGGCTCGCCAACCAGCCATATCAGAATGAACCCCATGACGAGGATCGAACCTTCGACCTCCCGACACCTTAACCACTAGGCCACGGAGACGATATGTCTACTACAGTATGTAACAAGCTTGGTCTGCATTATTGTTGCAGAAACGAGATAGAATCAACACTTAGCAGGTTAAAGAAAGCCGAGGGTCAGCTGACAAGTAAAGAGAGACAACTGCGTGACAAGGAGGTGCAGCTGATGGCCCGGGAAAAAGATCTTGAACAGCAACTATATGTGGCGGTGAGTAGTAGACGGCCCCTGTAACCCTAAATGAAATACATACTGTAATAAATGGGGCAGAGTGGTTACGGTCGTTGACTTCAAATCACTTGTCCTTCATCGCTGTAGGTTCGAATCCCACTGAAGGTGTCGAATTATTTCGTTTGAGGAAGCTATCCAGCTGGCTTGCTGTAGGTCGGTGGTTCTACCTGGGTGTCCGTCCCTCAGGTGCCTGCAACACTGTACCAATAATAGCTGGAGAGGGGTCTTTCTTACAGAGGTTGGTGCACCCAAGTACTGGTTAACCGTTGGAGCCTGCACAGGAAAGGTGTTGTTAAGTAAACTGCCCACCGGCGATATAGCCCGAAATGGTGCTGATGCAGGCGTAAAACCCGAAATATAACATAACATAGCTGAAGAGGGGCCGTATCACCTCAGCTGTTAGCCTGACTTTAGACCACACATACAAACAAGCAAACTATTACAAGTAAATATCAATAATTAAGGAATAAAAATCAACCTGTGTTGCGTTAAATGGGGTGTACAAATACATTTGTTCTGCTTAATGTGTGTGAGGGCCAAAGTGCAAAGTACCGTGGTGCTGGACCTGGGTAAACAAATCCTCCTTGGAACAGCGTAGACAGTACGATACGCTTTTTCTCGAGAGGAATACTGCCTATCACTGCGAGTGCGCATGACTGTAATCAAGTGCGCATTGCAGCTGCATATCATTAGTGAGCAAATTCATATGAAAATAGATACAATCATGGCAGATATGTTCATCGAAGGATATGCAATAGCGATGTAAATAATCATAAATATATACACATAGTTACACATAGCCTAATACCCGGGCATGTTTGTCACCGAACAAAGACCATCCTTGATATCAGTTTGTCACAGACCAAAGACCATCCTTGGGATCAGTTTGTCACAGAACAAAGACCATCCTTGGGATCAGTTTGTCACAGAACAAAGACCATCCTTGGGATCAGTTTGTCACAGAACAAAGACCATCCTTGGGATCAGTTTGTCACAGAACAAAGGCCATTCTTGGGATCAGTTTTTCACAGAACAAACACCATCCTTGGGATCAGTTTGTCACAGACCAAAGACCATCCTTGGATCAGTTTGTCACAGACCAAAGACCATCCTTGGGATCAGTTTGTCACAGAACAAAGACCATCCTTGGGATCAGTTTGTCACAGAACAAAGACCATCCTTGGGATCAGTTTGTCACAGAACAAAGACCATCCTTGGGATCAGTTTGTCACAGAACAAAGGCCATTCTTGGGATCAGTTTTTCACAGAACAAACACCATCCTTGGGATCAGTTTGTCACAGACCAAAGACCATCCTTGGGATCAGTTTGTCACAGAACAAACACCATCCTTGGGATCAGTTTGTCACAGAACAAAGACCATCCTTGGGATCAGTTTGTCACAGAACAAAGACCATCCTTGGAATCAGTTTGTCACAGAACAAAGACCATCCTTGGGATCAGTTTGTCACAGAACAAAGACCATCCTTGGGATCAGTTTGTCACAGAACAAACACCATCCTTGGGATCAGTTTGTCACAGACCAAAGACCATCCTTGGGATCAGTTTGTCACAGAACAAAAACCATCCTTGGGATCAGTTTGTCACAGAACAAAAACCATCCTTGGGAGAGAAGAAAGTTGATCATTGATGATAGATTATCGATACTGCCACAGCCAATGGTTCTATGTAATCATGATACGGATCCACTTTGGTCATTTCTATTCGCACGATGGTCTTTGTTCCGAAGTGATCTTTAAAACAAGTCTGTCTGAATCTATTTTCAAATAAATATTTGGAAATGATTCATTATTGTTAGGCACTGAACAAATGTTCTGCAAAATTATTTTTGGGGAATTTTGTAGCAACCCTTTCAACATTACTGACCTCTAAATAGGCTTACAAAAAGTGTAGATCCAGATGAGCCAGCTCATTGCGGGCCGTCTCATCAGGATCTGCACTTTTTGCCAGTAATTTTACTTTTACAAATGAACTGGTCCAAATGTAATTTTCTCATCAATTTATTGGTCTAAAAATATCATGGACTAGTCCATGTCAGTTACTTAATGTTGAATGGGGTAAAGCAATTGATAAATACTTGATTAAATTCAATCATTTCATTTGAAGAATGGTTGTTATTTCTGTTTCAGGCTCTAGATTCACACGATGTTAACACATGGACTGAATATGATGTTGTAAGTTAATTTGATGAAATATTTCTAAAATGGGTAATGTGTTTTAATTTATATAACGTCGCTACCGATTGCCCATATGAGCAATGTTTCCTGAAGAGATTGGTCATTTTAGATTTTGGAGGATAGTGCAATGATACAGACAGAGACCCATACCAGAGTCTTTTCTTGTTCTTTTACGTGCACAGCGTAAAGCACTGACACAAGATCTCGGATTTAAGTCCCATCTGAAAGACTGTTAATATTATTAGGGTCAGACAAGGGATTGAACCTTCGATCTCTGGAGTCCAACGTGATAACCACTGGATTACTGACCCGTCTGTAAATGGATGATACACTATGGTACTATATTTAGTTTAAACAATATTTATTTCTTTGAATAAACATAGTCCAGTATAAATATTATGTACATACATGTAGGATTGAGAAGAAAGCAATCTGCTTGTATGGTTACCTCTTTCCTATTTTAAAGTCCTGTGTTTTGCATTTTTGGTTTCAGCTTGAAAAAATAGAATTATATATAATGTTGGTGGTACCTTGTTTTATCCATCATTAACTGTTGTCCTTTATAACATAGCTGTTGTTAAAAAAAAGGAAAGCTTTAATAGATTATCTGCAACTCAAAACATAAAGACTCATTACTGCATTATCTAATGCTGTTAATGGTGATTAATGATATATTTCTGATCAGAAACATGTCCCGTGCACTGTGTGTGAGTGTCCCGTGCACTGTATGTGAGTGTCCTGTGCACTGTATGTGAGTGTCCCATGCATTGTATGTGAGTGTCCCATGCACTGTGTGTGAGTGTCCTGTGCACTGTGTGTGAGTGTCCTGTGCACTGTGTGTGAGTGTCCCATGCACTGTATGTGAGTGTCCTGTGCACTGTATGTGAGTGTCCCGTGCACTGCATGCGAGTGTCCTGTGCACTGTATGTGAGTGTCCTGTGCACTGTATGTGAGTGTCCTGTGCACTGCATGCGAGTGTCCTGTGCACTGTATGTGAGTGTCCCATGCACTGTATGTGAGTGTCCTGTGCACTGTATGTGAGTGTCCTGTGCACTGTATGTGAGTGTCCCATGCATTGTATGTGAGTGTCCTGTGCACTGTATGTGAGTGTCCCGTGCACTGTATGTGAGTGTCCTGTGCACTGTATGTGAGTGTCCCGTGCACTGTATGTGAGTGTCCCGTGCACTGTATGTGAGTGTCCTGTGCACTGTATGTGAGTGTCCCATACATTGTATGTGAGTGTCCCATGCACTGTATGTGTGTGTCCTGTGCACTGTATGTGTGTGTCCTGTGCACTGTATGTGTGTCCTGTGCACTGTATGTGAGTGTCCTGTGCACTGTATGTGTGTGTCCCATGCACTGTATGTGTGTGTCCCGTACACTGTATGTGTGTCCTGTGCACTGTATGTGTGTGTCCTGTGCACTGTATGTGTGTGTCCTGTGCACTGTATGTGTGTCTTGTGCACTGTATGTGTGTCCTGTGCACTGTATGTGTGTGTCCTGTGCACTGTATGTGAGTGTCCCATGCATTGTATGTGAGTGTCCTGTGCACTGTATGTGAGTGTCCCGTGCACTGTATGTGAGTGTCCTGTGCACTGTATGTGAGTGTCCCGTGCACTGTATGTGAGTGTCCCGTGCACTGTATGTGAGTGTCCTGTGCACTGTATGTGAGTGTCCCATACATTGTATGTGAGTGTCCCATGCACTGTATGTGTGTGTCCTGTGCACTGTATGTGTGTGTCCTGTGCACTGTATGTGTGTCCTGTGCACTGTATGTGAGTGTCCTGTGCACTGTATGTGTGTGTCCCATGCACTGTATGTGTGTGTCCCATGCACTGTATGTGTGTCCTGTGCACTGTATGTGAGTGTCCTGTGCACTGTATGTGTGTGTCCTGTGCACTGTATGTGTGTCCTGTGCACTGTATGTGTGTGTCCTGTGCACTGTATGTGAGTGTCCCGTGCACTGTATGTGTGTGTCCTGTGCACTGTATGTGTGTCCTGTGCCTGTATGTGTGTCCTGTGCACTGTATGTGAGTGTCCCATGCACTGTATGTGAGTGTCCCATGCACTGTATGTGAGTGTCCCGTACACTGTATGTGTGTCCTGTGCACTGTATGTGTGTGTCCTGTGCACTGTATGTGTGTGTCCTGTGCACTGTATGTGTGTCGTGCACTGTATGTGTGTCCTGTGCACTGTATGTGAGTGTCCCATGCACTGTATGTGAGTGTCCCATGCATTGTATGTGAGTGTCCCGTGCACTGTATGTGAGTGTCCCGTGCACTGTATGTGAGTGTCCTGTGCACTGTATGTGAGTGTCCCATGCACTGTATGTGAGTGTCCCGTGCACTGTATGTGAGTGTCCTGTGCACTGTATGTGAGTGTCCCATGCATTGTATGTGAGTGTCCCATGCACTGTATGTGAGTGTCCTGTGCATTGTATGTGAGTGTCCTGTGCATTGTATGTGTGTCCCATGCATTGTATGTGAGTGTCCTGTGCACTGTATGTGAGTGTCCCATGCACTGTATGTGAGTGTCCCGTGCATTGTATGTGAGTGTCCCATGCACTGTATGTGAGTGTCCCGTGCACTGTATGTGAGTGTCCCGTGCACTGTATGTGAGTGTCCCATGCATTGTATGTGAGTGTCCCATGTACTGTATGTGAGTGTCCCGTGCATTGTATGTGAGTGTCCCATGCATTGTATGTGAGTGTCCCATGCATTGTATGTGAGTGTCCTGTGCACTGTATGTGTGTCCCGTGCATTGTATGTGAGTGTCCCATGCACTGTATGTGTGTATCGTGCATTGTATGTGAGTGTCCTGTGCATTGTATGTGTGTCCCGTGCATTGTATGTGAGTGTCCCGTGCACTGTATGTGAGTGTCCCGTGCACTGTATGTGAGTGTCCCATGCACTGTATGTGAGTGTCCCATGCACTGTATGTGAGTGTCCCGTGCACTGTATGTGAGTGTCCCGTGCACTGTATGTGAGTGTCCAGTCATTGTATGTGAGTGTCCCATGCACTGTATGTGAGTGTCCCATGCACTGTATGTGAGTGTCCCATGCACTGTATGTGAGTGTCCAGTGCACTGTATGTGTGTGTCCCGTGCACTGTGTGTGTCCCGTGCACTGTATGTATGTGTCCCGTGCACTGTGTGTGTGTCCTGTGCATGTATGTGTGTCCCGTGCACTGTATGTGTGTCCTGTGCACTGTATGTGAGTGTCCTGTGCACTGTATGTGAGTGTCCCATGCACTGTATGTGTGTCCCATGCACTGTATGTGTGTCCCATGCACTGTATGTATGTCTGCACTATGTGTCCCATGGACTGTATGTGAGTGTCCCATTCACTGTATGTGAATGTCCCATGCACTGTATGCAAATGTCCCATGCACTGTATGCGAGTGCCCCATGCATTGTATGTGAGTGTCCCATTCACTGTATGTGAATGTCCCATGCACTGTATGCAAATGTCCCATGCACTGTATGTGAATGTCCCATGCACTGTATGCAAATGTCCCATGCACTGTATGCAAGTGTCCTGTGCACTGTATGTGAGTGTCCCATTCACTGTATGTGAATGTCCCATGCACTGTATGCAAATGTCCCATGCACTGTATGCGAGTGTCCTGTGCACTGTATGTGAGTGTCCCATTCACTGTATGCAAATGTCCCATGTACTGTATGCAAATGTCCCATGTACTGTATGCAAATGTTCCATGTACTGTATGTGAGTGTCTTGTGCACTGTATGCGACTGTCCCATGCACTATATGCGAGTGCCCCATGCATTGTATGTGAGTGTCCCATGCATTGTATGTGAGTGTCCCATGCATTGTATGTGAGTGTCCCATGCATTGTATGCGAGTGTCCCATGCACTGTATGCGAGTGTCCTATGCATTGTATGTGAGTGTCACGTTCTAATACGTGTGATTTACCATGTGGATGGAACTGAATGTGGGTGTCCCAGTCACTGTATGCGAGTGGCCCATGTATTGTATGCGAGTGTCCCATGTACTGTATGTGAGTGTCCCATGCACTGTATGTAAGTGTCCCATGCATTGTATGCGACTGTCCAATTCACTATATGCAAGTGCCCCATGCATTGTATGTGAGTGTCCCATGCATTGTATGTGAGTGTCCTATGCATTGTATGCGAGTGTTTGTTGTGTCGTTTAGTGGTGTCCCATGCACTGTATGCGAGTGTCCTATGTGTTGTATGTGAGTGTCACGTATACGTGTGATTTACTATGTGGATGGAACTGAATGTGGGTGTCCCAGTCACTGTATGCGAGTGGCCCATGTATTGTATGCGAGTGTCCCATGTACTGTATGTGAGTGTCCCATGCACTGTATGTAAGTGTCCCATGCATTGTATGCGAGTGTCCCGTGTACTGCATGCGATTGTCACGTTCTAATACTTGTGATTTACTATGCGGATGGAACTGTATGTGAGTGTCCCATGCATTGTATGCGAGCATCCCATGCACTGTATGCCAGTGTCCCATGCACTGTATGTGAGTGTCCCATGCACTGTATGCGAGCATCCCATGCACTATATGCGAGTGTCCCATGCACTGTATGTGAGTGTCCCATGCACTGCATGTGAGTGTCCCATGAATTGTATGTGGGTGTCCCATGCACTGTATGCAAATGTCCCATGCACTGTATGCAAATGTCCCATGCACTGTATGTGAGTGTCCTGTACACTGTATGCGAGTGTCCCATGCATTGTATGTGTGTGTCCTGTGCACTGTATGTGAGTGTCCCATGCACTGCATGCGAGTGTCCTGTGCACTGTATGTGTGTGTCCTGTGCACTGTATGTGTGTCCTGTGCACTGTATGTGAGTGTCCTGTGCACTGTATGTGTGTGTCCCATGCACTGTATGTGTGTGTCCCATGCACTGTATGTGTGTCCTGTGCACTGTATGTGTGTGTCCTGTGCACTGTATGTGTGTGTCCTGTGCACTGTATGTGTGTCCTGTGCACTGTATGTGTGTGTCCTGTGCACAGTATGTGTGTGTCCCGTGCACTGTATGTGTGTGTCCTGTGCACTGTATGTGGTGTCCTGTGCACTGTATGTGTGTGTCCTGTGCACTGTATGTGTGTGTCCCGTGCACTGTATGTGTGTCCCGTGCACTGTATGTGTGTCCTGTGCACTGTATGTGTGTCCTGTGCACTGTATGTGTGTGTGTCCTGTGCACTGTATGTGTGTCCCGTGCACTGTATGTGAGTGTCCCGTGCACTGTATGTGTGTGTCCTGTGCACTGTATGTGTGTCCTGTGCACCGTATGTGTGTCCCATGCATTGTATGTGTGTGTCCCATGCATTGTATGTGTGTGTCCTGTGCACTGTATGTGTGTCCCATGCACTGTATGTGTGTCCTGTGCACTGTATGTGTGTCCTGTGCACTGTATGTGTGTGTCCCATGCATTGTATGTGTGTGTCCCATGCACTGTGTGTGTGTCCTGTGCACTGTATGTGTGTCCTGTGCACTGTATGTGTGTCCTGTGCACTGTATGTGTGTCCTGTGCACTGTATGTGTGTCCTGTGCACTGTATGTGAGTGTCCTGTGCACTGTATGTGAGTGTCCTGTGCACTGTATGTGAGTGTCATGTGCACTGTATGTGTGTCCTGTGCACTGTATGTGTGTCCTGTACACTGTATGTATGTGTCCTGTGCACTGTATGTGTGTGTCCTGTGCACTGTATGTGTGTCCTGTGCACTGTATGTGTGTCCTGTGCACTGTATGTGAGTGTCCCGTGCACTGTATGTGTGTGTCCCATGCACTGTATGTGTGTGTCCTGTATACTGTATGTGTGTCCCGTGCACTGTATGTGTGTGTCCTGTGTACTGTATGTGTGTCCCGTGCACTGTATGTGTGTGTCCTGTATGTGTGTCCCGTGCACTGTATGTGTGTGTCCTGTGTACTGTATGTGTGTGTCCCATGCACTGTATGTGTGTGTCCCGTGCACTGTATGTGTGTGTCCCGTGCACTGTATGTGTGTCCTGTGCACTGTATGAGTGTCCTGTGCACTGTATGTGAGTGTCCTGTGCACTGTATGTGTGTCCTGTGCACTGTATGTGTCCTGTACACTGTATGTATGTGTCCTGTGCACTGTATGTGTGTGTCCTGTGCACTGTATGTGTGTCCTGTGCACTGTATGTAAGTGTCCCGTGCACTGTATGTGTGTCCCATGCATTGTATGTGTGTGTCCTGTGCACTGTATGTGTGTGTCCTGTGCACTGTGTGTGTGTCCTGTGCACTGTATGTGTGTCCTGTGCACTGTATGTGTGTGTCCTGTGCACTGTATGTTGTCCCGTGCACTGTATGTGTGTGTCCCATGCATTGTATGTGAGTGTCCCGTGCACTGTATGTGTGTGTCCTGTGCACTGTATGTGAGTGTCCCATGCATTGTATGTGTGAGTCCCGTGCACTGTATGTGTGTCCTGTGCACTGTATGTGTGTCTTGTGCACTGTATGTGAGTGTCCTGTGCACTGTATGTGAGTGTCCTGTGCACTGTATGTGAGTGTCCTGTGCACTGTATGTGAGTGTCCTGTGCACTGTATGTGAGTGTCCCGTGCACTGTATGTGAGTGTCCTGTGCACTGTATGTGAGTGTCCTGTGCACTGTATGTGAGTGTCCTGTGCACTGTATGTGAGTGTCCTGTGTACTGTATGTGTGTCCTGTGCACTATATGTGTGTGTCCTGTGCACTGTATGTGAGTGTCCTGTGTACTGTATGTGTGTCCTGTGTACTGTATGTGTGTCCTGTGCACTGTATGTGTGTGTCCTGTGTACTGTATGTGAGTGTCCTGTGTACTGTATGTGTGTGTCCTGTGCACTGTATGTGTGTGTCCTGTGCACTGTATGTGAGTGTCCTGTGTACTGTATGTGTGTCCTGTGCACTGTATGTCCTGTGTACTGTATGTGTGTCCTGTGCACTGTATGTGAGTGTCCTGTGCACTGTATGTGAGTGTCCTGTGCACTGTATGTGAGTGTCCCATGCACTGTATGTGTGTGTCCCGTGCACTGTATGTGTGTGTCCTGTGCACTGTATGTGAGTGTCCTGTGCACTGTATGTGAGTGTCCTGTGCACTGTATGTGAGTGTCCTGTGCACTGTATGTGTGTGTCCCGTGCACTGTATGTGTGTCCTGTGCACTATATGTGTGTCCTGTGCACTGTATGTGTGTCCTGTGCACTGTTTGTGTGTGTCCTGTGCACTGTATGTGTGTCCTGTGCACTGTATGTGTGTCCTGTGCACTGTATGTGTGTCCTGTGCACTGTATGTGTGTCATGTGCACTGTATGTGTGTACTGTGCACTGTATGTGTGTCCTGTGCACTGTATGTGTGTCCTGTGCACTGTATGTGTGTGTGTCCTGTGCACTGTATGTGAGTGTCCCGTGCACTGTATGTGAGTGTCCAGTGCACTGTATGCGAGTGTCCCGTGCACTGTACGTGAGTGTCCTGTGCACTGTACGTGAATGTCCTGTGCACTGTATGTGAGTGTCCTGTGCACTGTATGTGAGTGTCCTGTGCACTGTATGCGAGTGTCCTGTGCACTGTATGCGAGTGTCCTGTGCACTGTATGTGAGTGTCCTGTGCACTGTATGTGAGTGTCCTGTGCACTGTATGTGAGTGTCCTGTGCACTGTATGCGAGTGTCCAGTGCACTGTAT
>CM026394.1:24781072-24810970 GCA_014843695.1 Archivesica marissinica
GTCCGGGCAATCTATATATAGTACCCAAAAAAAATCGCAAATGTTTCCAACCATGGTTTTTCTGATTCCTTATACATCTGAGAACATCTGTTTCAAAATAGACCAAAATAGACTTAGTGGAACATATTTTTATGACGTCATCAAGATGGCCACCACACAAAATTATATTATTTTATAAAAAAAAAATATTTTCCTCATGGGAATACATTTAACATAAATTTAGAGTATTTGAGGTATAGAAAGTTCATTAAAAAATAAAATTTTGAAGATTGGAGTATTTCTCATTTGCATAAATCCAAGATGGCCGCCATATGTAGTGAATTTTGACTGTGTGGTTACTTTCAATATTATAAATATCTTTAATTTATGGCCAGACATCATTGAGAAACATTTCAGGGCGAATCACTGTGTCTAGCGAAATGTATCCGAGTCATCCGGTGATGAATATCGTTGTTGTTTTAAACAGAAATGGCTTCAAAAGTGGGTGGGGTAAATTGACCCCCTAAAATGAAAATTCCATTTTAATGCCAAAATGCAGTTTTATTCATTAAATGCCATTTCAGTAGCTTAGAAATGTTATAGTAATGCATGATATAATTAAAATGTGTCTATCTTGTACCATTACATGCCGTTTCATAAGTGGGTGGGGTAAATTGACCCCTAAAAATGTAACATTGACATCATTTCTTGATACACACATATCGGTTAATTTTATTCCAATAGATTGTTGGTGCTTACTAATGCTATTATAGAGTTATGTATGTATTATAAAGCTAGCTTCTAATTGCTTTTTTTGCATTTCAACTGCTATATTCAATTATTGGAGTATTCCTCACTTGCATAAATCCAAGATGGCCGCCATATTTATTGTATTTTGATAAAAAAACAAACAAACTTCTAATGGATTCACAGGAATATATTTAATATCAATTCAGGGTCTAGACACAGTCTGATCAGGGCACACACCGTTCGCCATTCCGACACCGATCGACCCGTAATGATGTAATAATATATAATCGGGTTAGTACATAGCATACACTGTTGCCCCGCATACAACTTTAACATTAGATATGTGTTTGTATTGTCATACCATGCATTTTCTCAAACGGCGGTCAATCTATGAAATAGTCAAAAAGTATCGCACAAATGTACAAATAAATTATATAAATATTGAGAGAAAAAAATACGGCGTTGTCTTTTGCTAAACTTGAACAATTTTTTCGCCGGGAATAAATGCTAGCATTGTTAAGTAATATCTGCGAATCGTTGTTAGGCACCAAAATAAACTCGCATGACGTATGTGCGTGCATAGTGGAAGGTGCAGTTTATTTTGAGCTGCTGCTGTAGCAAGAGTAGTATATATTTCATCTGTGTGTTTCAGGTTCAATAGTGCCACCAGTCTCACAAGTGGATAAAGACATAGTGTAGCAAGATGAATACCTGTATATTTTGCCAAAAGCCCTTGTCAAATGGAGAAGACACCGTTATATTGCAGCAAAAGGGTTGTGATAGTATCCTGAAAGCCAGTGAAGCTAGAGGCAGTGATATAACTGTTACCCTTAACCAGGTTGTACATGCAAGATGTAGACTTGACTTCACAAACAAGAGAACAATTCAGTCCCATTTGAAACGAAAACAGTGTGGCCAACCAGAACAGTACTTGCATCAAACACTCAGGTCAGAGGAATCCACATTCAGCTATGAATATAACTGTATATGTTGTGGCTGTCCAGATGCTTACCAAGGCAAAAAGCCAGAACATAAACTGATTCCTGTTAGAACACTGGATTTTCAGAACAAAATATTGAAGGCCTGTGATGAGTTCAAATGTGAATGGGCCGATGCTGTAAGAGGAAGAGTGACCTTTGTCCAAGATCTACCAGCTGCAGATGCAGTTTATCACAATATGTGTAACATTAACTTTCGAACTGGGAAACAAAAACCACAAATATTTCAGAAAAGCACCGAACCGAGAGCATCAAAATGCAAGAAGATTGCAGGGAGTAGCGGCAGACCCAGGGATTCTAAAAAATATGAAGCATTTCAAGCAGTGGCAGAGTATATTGAAATGAATGATGATGAACAAGTGACCATCGGTGACCTGCTAAATAAAATGAAAGAATTCCTCAAAGACACTGACACAGAACCATACAGCTTCCCACAAATGAAGAACGAGTTAAAAGGCTATTTCCAAGACAGAATTGTCATATCAGAGATTGATGGTAAACAAAATATTGTTACCTTGAAAACCACTGCTTCCAAAATATTGTACAATTTCCACCAGCAAACTCGGCAAGAAGACTGTGACACGAAGAAGCACATAATTGAGGCAGCAGCAAAGTTCATAAAGCAAGACATCAGAGACATTTCTCAGACAAAGGACACGTACCCCTCTGTCGAGGATCTATCAATAGACACGGCAATGCAGTTCCTTCCATCGTCTTTGCTACTATTGTTGAATATACTATTCTGTGGGAAAGATTCAAGGAGCAAACTTGCTTCAATAGGCCAAGCAATCATGCAGGCAACGCGCCCTCGTTTACTGCTAGTCGGGTTGGGTGTTCAAATGCATCATGTTTTCCAGTCCAAGTTTTTGGTGGATTCCTTGCATCAACATGGATTTTCCTGCTCATATAGTGAAGTGAAAATGTTTGAAAGGAGTGCTTCTGTAGCACAGGGTACATACATACCAAATTTGACCACCAACAATTTTGTACAATACTCCGGTGACAACGTTGACCACAATGTGAGAAGCCTGGATGGAAATGGCACGTTCCATGGTATGGGAATTATTGCTATGGTGACACCCGGGGCAGCATCAACAAGACGTATTCCAAGGGGGAAGGTTACCTCTGAGGACATTGAATCTGTTGGACAGATACGAACCCATCAATTCTTGTCAGAAAGAGATAGCCTACAGTCTCTCTGCTATCAACTGATAACTAATCCGAATGTTAAAGAACCATACACAGATGTAGACCTACTGTGGAAGTCATCTCAGCTGCTAAAGGTACCCCGACCACAATGGTCTGGGTTCATGCAGCTCGTCCACAAGGGACAGCATCCTGGAACCTCATCGGTCATATTTCTTCCCATGATCGACATGGACCCAAATGACCTGTCCTGCATTTACTCTACATTGAAGTTTATATCTTCGCATGCACAACGACACCAGACATATCCAGTGGTCACATTTGATCAGCCGCTATGGTGGAAGGCACATACCATGGTAGAGAGCATGCCAGAATTACAGCCAGCTGTCATTCGTCTAGGAGGCTTCCATACTCAAATGAGTTTCTTGGGATCTATTGGTCACTTGATGGAAGGATCTGGCCTACAGGAGCTGCTGGAAGTGGTGTATGCTGGGAACACTGTAGGACACATGCTCTCAGGTAAAGCAGTCAGTCGTGCGGTTAGAGGTCATTTGCTTGTCGATGCGGCCCTGAATACAATGGTGACTTCAAGTGCTCTGAACATTGACCTGCCCGAACATTCAGTACCATCGCAACCAGATGCAAGCGTCCACTCTGATGACGACAGTACTGTTGAGGAACCACCCACGCCAGATGTTTCAAATCCTACTGATGCTGCTGTTCACGATACCCTTCTTCCCGCACTGACAAACCTGTTGGAGGGAATACTGTCAGCATCACTTTCTTCTGCTGACGTGGAGGAAAATGACGCCATGCACGATCTTCGAGAAAACGTGGAGGAAGAGAAAAAGAAGTTGGGAGAGTACCGAATGGCAAGATTTGGCTCCAATATATGGACATGGTAGACCTGCTCCGAAGATTTATCAAAGCGGAAAGGCTTGGACATTGGGCGCTTCATCTTCAGTGTCTGTATGACATGCTGCCATACCTCGCGGCATCTGGGCACAATCTCTATGTGAAAAGCGTTCATGTGTATCTACAGAACATGCTGAAACTTGAGACAGATCAACCTGAGATACACAAACATTTCATGGATGGCCTTCACGTGGTGCGCCGGTCTGACAGGCTTTGGGCTGGCATTTCTACCGATCTTGCAATAGAGCAGTGTCTTATGCGCGCTTTGAAGACACGCGGGGGGCTGACGAGAGGACGAGGAATAACAGAGACTCAACGCCTCATATGGGTTCTCTCCACTCCTGCCTGTGCAGAAATCAACAGTGCAATGCAAGATGTCACTGGGACGACATTCACCACCAGTGAACAGCACAAGGAGAACAACAGTACCAGAATGGCCAAAGATTCCAGTGATATCCAAGACCTGTTGCAATACCTGACACAGAGAAATCCCTTCAGCACAGAGGTTCCAATGTCGTTGAGAAACATCGCAACTGGTATAACAGCACATGCCTCTGTGAATTGTGACACTGCTAAACACGTGGGACAGAAAATAATGCAGTCAATGACAGATCAAAAAGTAGTTGAGCATACATTCAGAAAGAAGGATCAAGCTGTTACAATGGGAACAAGACGTTCAGTGAAGATCAGAGACGAAGTTGTCAGTGTGGATCCTCTGCTCCTTTTCCAACGTTTGTTAGCTGCTGGCGATAGATGTGGTGAATTACCTGATACCTTCACATATGAGATGTGCTCTTATCCACCTGCTTTGTTTGAATCTCCAGACGTGATGAGGTCGGCTAATAAAGCGAGTCTAGCTGATAGTCTGTGGTCTCCAACAATTGCAGAATCCCCCAAACCTCCTGACCAAGTCCAATATGTCCTCGATGGAGGTGCTCTCCTTCACAGAATACCGTGGACAAAGGGTGCTCTCTGGGATGAGATTTTGATGATGTACACGGAGTATGTTACTCACAGATATGGAAAAGCCACTGTTGTTTTTGACGGCTACGGAGACTCTCCCAGCACAAAGGATTGTACACACGCACGAAGAAGTGGTAGTTGCATTGGCGCAGCAGTGCACTTTGATGATACCATGGAACTGCAGACGAAAAAAGAAGACTTTCTCTCAAACCAACAGAACAAGCAACGGTTTATCACCATGTTAGGCAACAGATTGGAAACAGCTGGCTGTGACGTTCACCATGCAAAAGGTGATGCAGATCTTTTGGTAGTGGAGGTGGCTGTGGATTGTGCTGAACACATAGACACGGTTGTCATTGCAGATGACACAGACATATTGGTTCTTCTGATCCACTATGCTGGGCATGCCAAGTACAATGTGTGGTTCAAGCCAAACGTCAAAAGAGAAAGTAAAAAGCCTCAAAGGTGCTGGAACATGTCAGCAACACGATGCCACCTGGGAAGTACTGTCTGCAACAGTATTATCTTTCTCCATGCCGTACTTGGATGCGACACCACGTCAAGACTGTATGGAATCGGCAAAAACAAGGCAGTTGTCAAAGTGAAGAGTGACATCTTCTTTGCTAGACAAGCTGAAGTGTTCGAGGATTCCGGTTCAAGCCCAGAAGATGTCATCGAGGCAGGGAACCATGCACTCGTCTCCTTGTACAACGGTGAGAAGGGTGAAACCCTGGACTGCCTCCGGCTTCGCAGGTTTTATGAGAAGACGGCACGCAGCACTGCAGCACTTGAGCCACGTACACTACCTCCAACATCAGGTGCTGCTAAATACCACAGCTTCAGAGTGTATCAACAGGTTCAAGTCTGGCTAGGCAGTGGAGACCAGGGCGTACCCCCAGAGCAGTGGGGATGGAAGGTCAGTGACGGGAGACTGGTTCCAATCTTGACGGACAATCCACCAGCTCCACAGCACCTACTGCAAGTGATCAGATGTTTGTACAAAACTGGTTGCTACACAATGCGATGCACCTGCAGAAAGAACGGACTGGACTGTTCCATGGCTTGCAGTGAATGTCGTGGCGTGTGTTCAAATAGATCACTGTCTGTTGTGGATAGTGATTCGGAGGACGAACTAACAGTGGACTAGTGTCTTGTTACACGCAAATGGACATACATGTACGCGAGCCATCTGTTAATCCTGCAGTACTTGACAGACTCATACAAAACTATGTAACAGTTATTGATGTGATTAATAATTATTGTCAAGAAAGTATACATGGAACGTATTTGAGCATATATAACATTCTAACAAAACGGCAACATTATTGTTTGAAATGAAGCATTTACAGTCAATGCTTCCTAAACGTTCGGGTCGAATCTTTTAATATAATTAAACGTTTTCGGCAGATCATCTTCAGTTATGTTTGTTCCATCTGGGAAAAATACTGTCTGTCCCAAGAAAATAGCCCAAAGTCGACATATATACGGTCTGGGCCATCACTACATATGGCGGCCATCTTGGATTTATGCAAATGAGGAATACTCCAATCTTCAATTTATTTTTATTTTTAAAGAACATACCATACCTCAAATACCCTGATTCTATGTTAAATCTATTCCCATGAGGACAATATAATTGTTTTTAGTTTTATTCTAAAATAATATATTTTTCATGGTGGCCATCTTGATGACGTCATAAAAATATGTTCCACTAAGTTTATTTTGGTCTATTTTGAAAGTGATGTTCCCAGATAACTAGGGAATCAGAAAAACCATGGTTGGAAACATTTGCGATTTTTTTTTGGTCACCCCATGTTTTCTTGTAGATTGCCGTATAACTTAAACGTATGTGCTATGTTTGCACTGTTCGCTAACTGTATACATGTACTATGTATGTCCTCATGGGCTTGAAAGTCTAATGGAATTTAATAAAATATGTCAATGTCATTGATCTCAGTATGTCTATGTCATTGACCTCAGTATGTCTATGTCATTGACCTCAGTATGTCTATGTCATTGACCTCAGTATGTCTATGTCATTGACCTCAGTATGTCTATGTCATTGACCTCAGTATGTCTATGTCATTGACCTCAGTATGTCCTGCGGTGCATGTCATGGTTGTTGGGCAACATACCGATGTTGAATCAAGACTTTATTCTCTCATTTGCATATATATATATTTTTTTTTTTTTTATATATATATATGATAAAACCAGTGCTACGGGAACAATATAAAGAAAGCTTATAAGTTGCACTGATCCTGATGCATGGCTTGGCGATGTTGTGGATGTTGTGGATACAGTCGTTGGTGATGAATGTACTGCATCAGTATGTTCCTTCTCGGTGACATAGCCACATGTATCCCATGGTGTGTGTCCTGTATCCCCATGCGTGGTGTGTCCGATGGCTGCTACAGATTCATTTCTTGTTCCATAAAGTGTTAATGAAATTTGATCCATTTCTATGGTATCTAAAATAGAATACTTTTGTTCATAATAAATGCATAATCAGCACGCAGGCAGGCTGCACAATCAGCACGCAGGCAGGCTGCACAATCAGCACGCAAGCAAGCTGCACAATCAGCACGCAGGCAGACTGCACAATCAGCCCACAGACAGGCTGCACAATCAGCCCACAGACAGGCTGCACAATCAGCACGCAGGCAGACTGCACAATCAGCACGTAGGCAGCCTGCACAATCAGCACGCATACAGCCTGCACAACCAGCACGCATGCAGCCTGCACAATCAGCACGCAGGCAGACTGCACAATCAGCACGCAGGCAGACTGCACAATCAGCACGCAGGCAGACTGCACAATCAGCACGAAGGCAGGCTGCACAATCAGCACGCAGGCAGCCTGCACAACCAGCACGCAGGCAGACTGCACAATCAGCACGCTGGCAGACTGCACAATCTGCACGCAGGCAGACTGTCCAATCAGCACGAAATGATTAATATAGTAAACATTTAAAAACTTCAATTAGTAGGCACACTTTAACAATACCTTATAGGGACAATGTATGACAGAGAAGCGTATATGTAATACAAGATTGATTGATTAGTATATATTATTATTATATTCATTTGTTTGTAGAACATAACTGTATACGTTTGTGTCTTAATAAACGATTCTTCTTCTTCATAACTAGAAAAATTCATGCTTAGGTACTATAGGAGGTAATATTAATACTTAGGTACATAGTAAATATAGGAGGTAATATTAATACTTAGGTACATAGTAAATATAGGATGTAACATCAATGCTTAGGTACATAGTAAATATAGGAGGTAATATTAATGCTTAGGTACATAGTAAATATAGGATGTAATATTAATACTTAGGTACATAGTAAATATAGGAGGTAATATTAATGCTTAGGTACATAGTAAATATAGGATGTAACATCAATGCTTAGGTACATAGTAAATATAGGAGGTAATATTAATGCTTAGGTACATAGTAAATATAGGAGGTAATATTAATACTTAGGTACATAGTAAATATAGGATGCAATATTAATGCTTAGGTACATAGTAAATATAGGAGGTAATATTAATACTTAGGTACATAGTAAATATAGGATGCAATATTAATGCTTAGGTACATAGTAAATATAGGAGGTAATATTAATACTTAGGTACATAGTAAATATAGGAGGTAATATTAATACTTAGGTATACAGTAAATATAGGAGGTAATATTAATACTTAGGTACATAGTAAATATAGGAAGCAATATTAAGGGAACTTGGCAAATATGGCGACTACTTAATAGGAAGAATCTAATTTTAGTGGCATTTTAAATATATGAGTGCAAATTAATGGTACCTATAGGGAAATGTGGGTGTGGCGAATAGTTCCATAAGAAAAATCTAACTAAATCAGATCTCAAACTCAAGCTCAAGCGATCTGATTGGTTGATTCTGGGCGCTACTGTCAGGTGAACCAATCAGACGATTGAGACTGAGATTAGAGATTGGAGAACAGTGTTATAGCAGGTAATCCAGGGATCGCAGGTTCGATCCCCCGTCTGACCCTAATAAAATTAACAGTCTTTCAGATGGGACGTTAAACCGAGGTCTTGTGTCGGTGCTTTACACCGTGCACGTAAAAGAACCAGAGGAGACTCTGGAATGGGTCTCTATCTGTATCATTGCACTATCCTCCAAAAATCTAAAATGACTAATCTCTTCAGGAGGCGTCGCTCATATGGTCAACCGGTAGCGACGATAAATAAACGTAAAACGCACACACACCTACCTGAAGATTGATCATGCTGAACACGTAATGTCCACTTGCCAAACGGAACCTCATCCCAGAAATGAACTGACACTAGCTGCAGGTTGTGCACGATTGTTGACTTATCAGGCTGCAATATAATTTAAACATTGTAGAGAAATGCCACAGACTCCGCGGCTCAGTGATTTATGTGGGTGCAGAGAGAGGCCACAGACGCCGCGGCTCAGTGATTTATGTGGGTGCAGAGAGAGGCCACAGACTCCGCGGCTCAGTGATGTATGTGGGTGCAGAGAGAGGCCACAGACGCCGCGGCTCAGTGATTTATGTGGGTGCAGAGAGAGGCCACAGATGCCGCGGCTCAGTGATTTATGTGGGTATAGAGAGAGGCCACAGACTCCGCGGCTCAGTGATTTATGTGGGTGTAGAGAGAGGCCACAGATGCCGCGGCTCAGTGATTTATGTGGGTGCAGAGAGAGGCCACATACTCCGCGGCTCAGTGATTTATGTGGGGGTGCAGAGAGAGGCCACAGACTCCACGGCTCAGTGATTTATGTGGGTGTAGAGAGAGGCCACAGATGCCGCGGCTCAGTGATTTATGTGGGTATAGAGAGAGGCCACAGACTCCGCGGCTCAGTGATTTATGTGGGTGTAGAGAGAGGCCACAGATGCCGCGGCTCAGTGATTTATGTGGGTGCAGAGAGAGGCCATAGACTCCGCGGCTCAGTGATTTATGTGGGTGTAGAGAGAGGCCACAGATGCCGCGGCTCAGTGATTTATGTGGGTGTAGAGAGAGGCCACAGATGCCGCGGCTCAGTGATTTATGTGGGTGCAGAGAGAGGCCACAGATGCCGCGGCTCAGTGATTTATGTGGGTGTAGAGAGAGGCCACAGATACCGCGGCTCAGTGATTTATGTGGTTGCAGAGAGAGAGGCCACAGATGCCGCGGCTCAGTGATTTATGTGGGTGCAGAGAGAGGCCACAGACTCCACGGCTCAGTGATTTATGTGGGTGTAGAGAGAGGCCACAGATGCCGCGGCTCAGTGATTTATGTGGGTGTAGAGAGAGGCCACAGACGGCTCAGTGGTGTATGTGCATGTATTAAACTCGTTTGTTCCTCAACACTAGTACGCTCGGATTCCACTAGGGTGTCGAATTGTTTTATGTGAGGCAGTTATCTAACTGGTTTGTGGTTCTACCAGGGTGTCCGTCCTCCGTGTCTGACAGAACTCTTCGGCAGGGCACACGGTGTCTTCGTCCAATAATGGCTGTTAAGGACCATATGTTGTAGTATGCAATTTTAAACATAAACACAAACAAACAGAATCATTGTTTTAACGAGCAATATCTCTATCGCGAGTATATTCTAGACAGAGTGATGCGATTACTTAAGATGATTATGATGAATATGCACACTCATTATTTATTCATGATTCGGAAGCAAGCATTTTTATCTTCTTAAATTTAATTTTTAATAATAAATAACATTTCACTAAATTAATTATTTTATTAGTGATTTTATACACCATAAAAATATAAAAAATATATATATAATAAATAAATATACACCGGAGCCGGTTTCTCAGAACCATCATGGCTGAAGTATGTAGAAAATGATAAGCAATTTTAAATGTATAGGTTGTTGGATTTTAAGAATCAACCATAGCGATCGATACAGTAGAGTTACGTCTTAAACTTGGACATTTGTTATGATAACACAGCTCAATACCTGTTTAATATCCATTATCACCGATCGAGTTCCACTGGGAGATGTGAGTTCCATCCTGATGTATTTAAACGGCGTATTTATACGCATGCGCATGGTTATGTTTACATGCTCAACAGTTGTCAGACAATCACTGCTGGTGTATTTATCACAGCTGTGACAAAACTGGGAAATGTGACTGCGCGTTCCAGGAGTTCTATAAAAGTAGATATATCATATTTGCGACGGTATAGTAGATACATGTATTCTTTATTCTAACACGACCCAGCTAATAACATACATACTTGTAGAGTAAAATCTAAGTCGGGTTATTCTGCAATATACCTACCTTGAACTATGCTGCGCGCGCACCGTGTTTTGGCTATTCCATTTATACAATGCGTGTAAAGTTTTATGAATGAAAGTCACGTGATGTTTGTAAAAAATACCCTGGGAATTCACGGAAGTGAGCTATTTTTAGAATCAGATAATCTTTTGTCCGTCTTATTTTTCTGCTAAGTAACGTTTCAGTTACTATTCTGTACAGTTTTATTTGACAAAATAAATACAATTAGTGATCAGTTACAACTTTTGTTCATTTATGCACTAGATTGATATTTGATTTAACCATATTGTATTGCATAATTATGTAGTACATTCGACAATACAATATTACATACGAGCCTGAATCAGATGTGAAATAAGTTAACAGATTATAAGGCACATATATACATTTGTGTAACATAGCAAAAGGGTCGGGCCACAAGTTATAACCAACATTAGAAAACGGCCCTTCCCAATAATCAAACTTTATTTTAACAAAATGTGCAACATCGTCTCAGTAGTATCAATTATAGTTGATATGATTAACTGGAAACATAAATTTCGAAATTTGATACGTCTTTAATGTTAATTTTAAAGACGAAAATAAGAAATAAAAAGACGAAGGATTCGAAAATAACAAACTATTTTCATAAATCCATCAATAATTTAATGAAAAGAAGTTACTAAAATGAAACAATAGGAAAAATGTGGAAAGAAAAGAATGAAAAAATTCCATCGCTTGCGATCATATTTGCGACGGAATAGTAGATACATGTAATCTTTATTATAATCTCATCAATGTATACTATACATTATGCTCAAATATAATTATCACAGATTACTTAGGAACTAATATTTGTCTTCAGGCGCGTAGCTAGGCTTACGTGCGTAAGAGTTTATTTTGACAGTGAATGAAATAAATGCGAAAAATGCAATATAAACTGGATCGTACGGGGGTAAGGGGGAGGGGCACTGACATTGATCATTCACTAGAAAGCAGACATGAACGAAATGCCAACATATATTGATTGTAGCTGATGTTCATATTAGGCAAACGTCACCTGAGACCATATAGCGGGATAAAAAAAATGCGGGTGGAGCATGCCCCCGGACCCCCCTAGGATGGTGCATAATCCATATTTAGGCCTAGCTACGCGCCTGGTCTTTCCGATGTTTATTGGCGAATGAAACATGGCTTGGCGTTCTGACGTGTAAGTAACCACGCATGCCCTGTGACTAATGCTGTCCGATTAGCGCAGTGGTTAGCACATTCGCTTCTCACCAATGCGATCCGGGTTCGATCCTCGGACCGGGAAGTATGTTAGATGGTACGATAGATCGGACAGGTGGGTTTTCTCCGGGTACTCCGGTTTCCTCCCACATGAATGACCACATATATACGCTTTCGCCCGAGCCAACGAGAATGATTAATATAAGTTGTCAAAACTTGCTTCGCAATCGTTGTAAAATAAATAAAGTTTAAATGGCTAATGCTTAATCCCGGCGCTCAGAACGACAATTCATGTTTTATTCGACAATAAATAACTGAAATACAAAAATATTATTTCATTTCTAGCATGACCAAAATATCTAATAAGCTCACAAAAAGTTGGTGCTAGTTTTTAGAAAGCTGCAAATGACGTCGCAAAACTACAGAAATAACGTCACGTTTGACATCACGCACTAAGTCATGTTTTATTGCAGATTTAACAACAGTAATGTCTTTCTATGCGTATATATACATACAGACAAAATGCCGAGCCATGTTAGAATGTACATGTTAAGCGACATTGCATCGTACAACTAAAACATGCATATATTACGTATAAATAAGGGAGAAGAGGAAATGTATATACAATGTAATTTAATATTATATTGTATAAATGAGTGGTGGAACCTACTATGCTCGGCGTAAATCCTACAACTAACAATATTAAAACTCATAAGAAACTTTTTTTCTGGTTATTTGTACATTTTTTTCCAATTCGGATAGCTACCTGAAATGCTCATAAACCGCATCATTTCGGTGGAAAAACTTCCCATCAAGTTATCTGTTTATATTCGGCTACTGAACCAGTCAGGTGACAGTTGCATTAGGCTACCTGCACGCACAACGGAATGCTATTGAACCATGCTTCACCTCTATCAGCGAAAATAGGTTAAAACTATTTAAATATTTTAAATACGGATGTAAATGGAAAAAATACGCCGAGCATAGGAATACGCCGAGCATAGGTTCCACCACTCTAATGTTTTCCAAAATATTTGTGACAGAAACAAAATAATTCCACTAATAAATAACGTAGTATACAACGTTTGTGAGTGACGTCATAGATTTAAATAGAAACAAGCTCAAAAATAATTACGTGAAAGCCCACGTGTATCAGGAATAAATATATGTGACCAATGGTCTCAACGAGCTTTGAGAAACGTTTCAATATAAATAGACGTAACCTTATTTCCAAAGCTTCCAGCGTCCGGTACAGTAGTGGTGGTGCTGGTGCTCGGCTTGCCGCTAGTGATGTAAGCTTATCGGCATTGAGTAGCCCGAATCCGAAAACACCATGAACTACAACATATAATAAAAACACCATGAACTACAACATATAATAAAAACACCATGAACTACAACATATAATAAAAACACCATGAACTACAACATATAATAAAAACACCATGAACTACAACATATAATAGAAACACCATGAACTACAACATATAATAGAAACATCATGAACTACAACATATAATAGAAACACCATGAACTACAACATATAATAGAAACATGTATGAACTACAACATATAATAGAAACACCATGAACTACAACATATAATAGAAACACCATGAACTACAACATATAATAGAAACACCATGAACTACAACATATAATAGAAACACCATGAACTACAACATATAATAGAAACACCATGAACTACAACATATAATAGAAACATCATGAACTACAACATATAATAGAAACACCATGAACTACAACATATAATAGAAACATGTATGAACTACAACATATAATAGAAACACCATGAACTACAACATATAATAGAAACACCATGAACTACAACATATAATAGAAACACCATGAACTACAACATATAATAGAAACACCATGAACTACAACATATAATAGAAACATCATGAACTACAACATATAATAGAAACACCATGAACTACAACATATAATAGAAACACCATGAACTACAACATATAATAGAAACACCATGAACTACAACATATAATAGAAACACCATGAACTACAACATATAATAGAAACATGTATGAACTACAACATATAATAGAAACACCATGAACTACAACATATAATAGAAACACCATGAACTACAACATATAATAGAAACATCATGAACTACAACATATAATAGAAACACCATGAACTACAACATATAATAGAAACATCATGAACTACAACATATAATAGAAACACCATGAACTACAACATATAATAGAAACACCATGAACTACAACATATAATAGAAACATCATGAACTACAACATATAATAGAAACACCATGAACTACAACATATAATAGAAACACCATGAACTACAACATATAATAGAAACACCATGAACTACAACATATAATAGAAACACCATGAACTACAACATATAATAGAAACACCATGAACTACAACATATAATAGAAACACCATGAACTACAACATATAATAGAAACACCATGAACTACAACATATAATAGAAACACCATGAACTACAACATATACTAGAAACACCATGAACTACAACATATAATAGAAACATCATGAACTACAACATATAATAGAAACATCATGAACTACAACATATAATAGAAACACCATGAACTACAACATATAATAGAAACACCATGAACTACAACATATAATAGAAACACCATGAACTACAACATATAATAGAAACACCACGAACTACAACATATAATAGAAACACCATGAACTACAACATATAATAGAAACACCATGAACTACAACATATAATAGAAATATGTATGAACTACAACATATAATAGAAACACCATGAACTACAACATATAATAGAAATATGTATGGGCTAATGAAACGGAATAATAACGAGTGCATTATTAGAGTGGTGGAACCTATGCTCGGCGTATTCTATTCCAATGCTCGGCGTATTCCTATGCTCGGCGTATTCCTATGCTCGGCGTATTCTATTCCTATGCTCGACGTATTCCTATGCTCGGCGTATTCCTATGCTCGGCGTATTCTATTCCTATGCTCGGCGTATTCCTATGCTCGGCGTATTCCTATGCTCGGCGTATTCCTATGCTCGACGTATTCCTATGCTCGGCGTATTCCTATGCTCGGCGTATTCCTATGCTCGGCGTATTCCTATGCTCGGCGTATTCCTATGCTCGGCGTATTCCTATGCTCGGCGTATTCCTATGCTCGGCGTATTCCTATGCTCGGCGTATTCCTATGCTCGACGTATTCCTATGCTCGGCGTATTCCTATGCTCGGCGTATTCCTATGCTCGGCGTATTCCTATGCTCGGCGTATTCCTATGCTCGCATATTCCTATGCTCGGCGTATTCCTATGCTCGGCGTATTCCTATGCTCGACATATTCCTATGCTCGGCGTATTCCTATGCTCGGCGTATTCCTATGCTCGCGTATTCCTATGCTCGGCGTATTCCTATGCTCGACGTATTCCTATGCTCGGCGTATTCCTATGCTCGGCGTATTCCTATGCTCGGCGTATTCCTATGCTCGGCGTATTCCTATGCTCGGAGTATTCCTATGCTCGACGTATTCCTATGCTCGCGTATTCCTATGCTCGGCGTATTCCTATGCTCGGAGTATTCCTATGCTCGGCGTATTCCTATGCTCGGCGTATTCCTATGCTCGGCGTATTCCTATGCTCGCGTATTCCTATGCTCGGCGTATTCCTATGCTCGGCGTATTCCTATTGCTCGGCGATTCTATTCCTATGCTCGGCGTATTCCTATGCTCGACGTATTCCTATGCTCGGCGTATTCCTATGCTCGGCGTATCTCTTCCTATGCTCTGGTATTCCTATGCTCGGCGTATTCCTATGCTCGGCGTATTCTATCTATGCTCGGCGTATTCCTATGCTCGGCGTATTCCTATGCTCGGCGTATTCCTATGCTCGGCGTATTCCCTTCCTATGCTCGGCGTATTCCTATGCTCGGCGTATTCCTATGCTCGGCGTATTCCTATGCTCGGCGTATTCCCTTCCTATGCTCGGCGTATTCCTATGCTCGGCGTATTCTCTTCCTATGCTCGGCGTATTCCTATGCTCGGCGTATTCCTATGCTCGGCGTATTTTCCATCCGTATTTAAAATATTTATATAGTTCTAGGCTAATTTCGCCGACAGAGCTGAAGCCTGGTTCAATAGCATTCCGTTGAGTGTATCGGTAGGCTGATGCAACTGTCACATGACTTGTCCAGCACACGAATATAAACAAGAAACTCATTGGGAGAATATTTCCACCGTGTATGAGCAATTATGGTAGCTATCCGAATTTAAAAAATCTACACCTAACCCGAAAAATAGTTTCTATACCATTTCTGATTAAGACCAATAAATGTTTTTACTTAATGATGTACTATATCAAAATAAGATATTCAACAAGTAATGGTGGATAAATAAAAAATAACAAGTACGCCGTGCATAGGTTCCCTGAAGTCTTCATGTCCCCATATAAACGGGTACCGACCGACACCGTTGCGATAGCTGTATTGAGCAACAAGGTCACGTGATGAAGCTAAAACTGTCGACAAGAGTGTTTTGAAAGTTGTTTTCACGACTTAAGGAAAAATAATAATATACGGCATGTGCAATTAACATTTTATACTGGTCATTATATGTAGGATTTACGCCGAGCATAGGTTCCATCACTCTACTTTCAAATTAGCTTTTAATTAGTATCGATGCATCTGCTGAAGCCTAATCGTGCAG
This sequence comes from Archivesica marissinica, assembly GCA_014843695.1. Taxonomy (NCBI): domain Eukaryota; kingdom Metazoa; phylum Mollusca; class Bivalvia; order Venerida; family Vesicomyidae; genus Archivesica; species Archivesica marissinica. Next base: position 24,798,070 of record CM026394.1, read on the forward strand.
CTTCATCGTCATAATACACACGACACAATAGTTCCGGAAATCAAATAACATGCCACTCACCGCTATACTTTTTTTACCATCACATCATATTTATTTATTTATTTTAATTCATCGTATATTTTCACAATTTCACGAGTAAAATACAATGTGCCTGCATACTAATAGTGCAACTGTTACAAATATGTGAAAGTTATGTTAAGTTTTTATATATGTTCTAATCCATACACAATTGTCAAAAATATATTAATGCAATGTATTTTAAAAGTATAATATCAATACCTATACAATGATAAATTTGATATAACACCCAATCATTAATTATGTTATTGCAATATAGAATTAAAATTATTAAATAAATAATATGAAGATCCTGCAAATTGCCGTTTATAAAACTTGCCAAACAAGATGGCTGCCAAGATAAGATCAATGTTTTAAGTTTATTTATCGTCGCTACCGGTTTCCCTGTGTTTTACGTTTATTTATCGTCGCTACCGGTTGCCCATATGAGCGACGCCTCCTGAAGAGATTAGTTATTTTAGATGTTGGAGGATAGTGCAATGATACAGACAGAGACCCATTCCAGAATCTCCTCTGGTTCTTTTACGTGCACGGTATAAAACACCGACACGAAACCTCGGTCACGAAACATCTGAAAGACTGTTAATTTTATTAGGGTCAGACGGGGGATCGACCCTGCGATCCCTGGATTACCAGTCCAGCGTGTTACCACTGGACTACATATCCGTCGCTTGAGTAGTAACCAGAACCACTATTTATCGGCCTTACAACATACACCCGACCTACTTTCAAATCTTACAAACAGCATGCAATGTACCACTTCATATACTGGTACTTGCTTGCGTTGTAATTGACGTGCAATGACATGCTTCCATTTTCTCACAATATCGATCATGTCCTTAATGTGCATACAAGTTCATTATAGACCACCCGAAGGCCATAGCTATCGAATGACCTTTGATTTTCACCTGCGTAAGAATATGATATACACCTCAAACGATCCAATATGTAAACTATTCGACTATGTGAGCCACTTATCACCAAACACAGTGCCAATAGTTTACATATTGGTTTAAACAGTATTTATTCCAATAAATATACATGTATAACACAAAAAATGTTACAAATTACATAAACTGTGAATGGTTTGGATTGGAAAACAAGTTTTCAGAAAACTTATATTAATTCCTCTCCAATGGAAATGTACATATTAAATATTTGCAACGTTTTCGGTAGGTATAAAGAATAATACAAAAATCGAGTGTACTGAACGGCAAAAGAAAGTTTACATATGTATTACGGGTGTTGTATTTCTCAATAAAATACAAAAATATATACATGTGACTTGTTTTCTACATTGCACTTAACAAAATGCACGTGCACAATTTTAAAAGCGATCAACCGTTAAGTCAATAGGCCCACATTAGCTGTTTTGCACGAAATGCACGTGCGCTTGTAATCAAAGATTTTTTTATTAAAATGTTCTTCTCATTTGAAGCACTGACGATAAACGCACTAGAAAAAACAGTTTAAGAATTTGAAAATAGTGTCAGTTTGATGGCACGACTAAATCAAATCCAGCGCGAACGCGCAGTTGGCATGTTGCAATGCAACAGAAGCGTTGACGGTTATATCAAGAATATTTGGTTGCAGCCGAATTAGCAGTTTAAATATCAATAGATTAATCAATGTATAAAATTATTGTTGTCTAATGTTTCGAACAAAACCTGTTATTTACCTGAAAACGTCTTCTCAACTGATTGATGGTAACTCGGCTGCAACCAAATATTCTTGATTTAATATTTTATTGAGAAATACACCCGTAATACATATGTAAACTTTCTTTTGCCGTTCAGTATATATACATTTATGCAAGAAGTACTGTTCTAAGAAGGGACAGTTGGACATGAAAATAGTTAATAATCATTCAAACATCGCAACCACACACCGATCAACAGGTCAGCCAGCGCGTCCATGGAGGCCTTACGATGCCCCGAAACGCTTTGTGGATGATATGTAGCTATGGACACTCAGAAATATACATGTATTTTACATATTGGATCATTTGAGACATATCTTACTTAAAACACAAACTTATATAATATGATCTTACAATATAAAATTTATTATTTCGTAAATTATGAATATGATTCGATATAGTACTCTGGCCTTTTGAGATGAGTCCAATATTAAATATAAAGCACAACAAGTGCAAAGGTATGTCGTCATGACAGTGCTTTACGTGAAGATAAAGTACCTATCAAACACGAACTAACTTATACTCAAATTATTTAGTTCTAGATAATCCTAGAGCGGTTAGTTCTAGAGAATCCAAGAGCGGTTAGTTCTAGAGAATCCTAGAGCGGTTAGTTCTAGAGACACCTAGAGCGGTTAGTTCTAGAGATTCCTAGAGCAGTTAGTTCTAGAGAATCATAGAGCGGTTAGTTCTAGATAATCATAGAGCGGTTAGTTCTAGAGAATTCTAGAGCGGTTAGTTCTTAGAGAATCATAGAGCGGTTAGTTCTAGAGAATCCTAGAGCGGTTAGTTCTAGAGGCTCCTAGAGCGGTTAGTTCTAGATAACCCTAGAGCGGTTAGTTCTAGAGAATCATAGAGCGGTTAGTTCTAGAGAACCCAAGAGCATTTAGTTCTAGAGACTCAAGGAGCGGTTAGTTCTAAAGAATCCTAGAGCATTTAGTTCTAGAGAATCCTAGAGTGGTTAGTTCTAGAGACTCCTAGAGCATTCAGTTCTAGAGACTCCTAGAGCGGTTAGTTCTAGAGAATCCTAGAGCGGTTAGTTCTAGAGAACCCTAGAGCATTTAGTTCTAGAGACTCCTGGAGCGGTTAGTTCTAGAGAATCCAAGAGCGGTTAGTTCTAGAGAATCCTAGATCGGTTAGTTCTAGAGACTCCTAGAGTGGTTAGTTCTAGAGAATCCTAGAGCGGCTAGTTCTAGAGAATCCTAGAGTGGTTAGTTCTAGAGAACCCTAGAGCGGTTAGTTCTAGAGAATACTAGATCATTTAGTTCAAGAGAATCCTAGAGCATTTAGTTCTAGAGAATCCTAGAGCATTTAGTTCTAGAGAACCATAGAGCGGTTAGTTCTAGAGAATACTAGAGTGGTTAGTTCTAGAGAATCCCAGATCATTTAGTTCTAGAGAACCCTAGAGCATTTAGTTCTAGAGACTCCTGGAGCGGTTAGTTCTAGAGAACCCTAGATCGGTTAGTTCTAGAGCATTTAGTTCTAGAGCATCCTAGAGTGGTTAGTTCTAGAGCCTCCTAGAGCGGTTAGTTCTAGAGAATCCTAGAGCGGTTAGTTCTAGAGAATACTAGAACATTTAGTTCTAGATAATCCTAGAGTGGTTAGTAAACAAGCGGAAGAGTTAACACTTACAATATCTTCCAGCACCATTGCGTATAAATGCTATGGTTTCCCTGAGTCCTTTATGTTCTGATGCGTCCACTAGCAAGTGTTGCATATCTCTTAGTGACAGGGTAGGGCTGAAAATACAATGCCTGCCAGATTAATCATATATTGTAGAAATAACAAAGCACACAACTGTGATAACAGTTTACATAATAGCAGGAACATAGATGTATGTCAATCAGACACGTCCTGGTTTTTTGTTTTTATTTGTTTTAGGGTTATTTATCGTCGCTACCGGTTGCCCATATGAGCGACGCCTCCTGAAGAGATTAGTCATTTTAGATTTTGGAGGATAGTGCAACGATACAGACAGAGACCCATTCCAGAATCTAATCTGGTTCTTTCTGGTACAGCACCGACACGAGAACTCGGTTTAAAGTCCCATCTGAAAGACTGTTAATTTTATTAGGGTCAGACGGGGGATCGAACCTGCGATCCCTGGATTACTAGTGTTTAAAAGTCGCACATGTTAGGCTATATGGGGACTCTCCGGCTATTATTGATGGATGAAGACTCCCGTGCGCTCCCCCAAGCAGTAGTTAAGGCACGGACGGACACTCGCTTACGTTTTTGATTGATTCTTGCAAGTTTCTTTAAAATATTATTCAATTAATGTATTTAAATATTACACAGACAAAATATGAAAACGCAACAGGGGGGATGTATGGCTATATATATACACAACACCCACACATGACTAACACAACACCCACACATGACTAACACAACACCCACACATGACTAACACAACACCCACACATGACTAACACAACACCCACACATGACTAACACAACACCCACACATGAGACATGACTAACACCTGGCGGAGGTAAATAATAGTTACAAATACAGAATCTCCTTGGCGGAGGTAAATAATAGTTACAAATATAGAATCTCCTTGGCGGAGGTAAATAATAGTTACAAATACAGAATCTCCTTGGTGGAGGTAATAATAGTTACAAATACAGAATCTCCTTGGCGGAGGTAATAATAGTTACAAATACAGAATCTCCTTGGCGGAGGTAAATAATAGTTACAAATACAGAACCTCCTTGGCGGAGGTAATAATAGTTACAAATACAGAATCTCCTTGGTGGAGGTAAATAATAGTTACAAATACAGAATCTCCTTGGTGGAGGTAAATAATAGTTCAAATACAGAACTCCTTGGTGGAGGTAATAATAGTTACAAATACAGAATCTCCTTGGTGGAGGTAATAATAGTTACAAATACAGAATCTCCTTGGTGGAGGTAAATAATAGTTACAAATACAGAATCTCCTTGGTGGAGTAATACTAGTTACAAATACAGAATCTCCTTGGGGAGGTAATTGTTGTTTAGTTACAAATACAGAATCTCCTTGGTGGAGGTAAATAATAGTTACAAATACAGAACCTCCTTGGCGGAGGTAAATAATAGTTACAAATACAGAATCTCCTTGGTGGAGGTAAATAATAGTTACAAATACAGAATCTCCTTGGTGGAGGTAAATAATAGTTACAAATACAGAATCTCCTTGGCGGAGGTAAATAATAGTTACAAATATAGAATCTCCTTGGCGGAGGTAATACTAGTTACAAATACAGAACCTCCTTAGTGGAGGTAATAATAGTTACAAATACAGAACCTCCTTGGTGGAGGTAAATAATAGTTACAAATACAGAATCTCCTTGGTGGAGGTAAATAATAGTTACAAATACAGAATCTCCTTGGTGGAGGTAAATAATAGTTACAAATACAGAATCTTCTTGGCGGATGTAAATAATTTGCTTCAAATTCTAGTCACCAATTATCAACTGTAATGTACTCTAGTTCTACATAGTACTCCCAACACTCAGACGCGAGTATGACAGGGGGCGCTTGTCAGGGACAGTGGTTAAAAATCTCAATTAGTGAGATAGAGAGTGTTAAAAGAACTACATACTAAGGTTAAAAACAGACATCATGTTATATTAGTGGTACCGTGGCCAACCACTCAGCAAAAATGGTTAAGCTGGGGCTGGACTGTAAATAGTAGGGGAGGCCATTCCAGAGACGTATTGTTCGGGGGGGAAAGAGTTTATATGGTATTGGGTTCGGGACTGAGGAATTAAGTGTTGGTTTTGTTGTGTTGGTGTTTTGGTGGGTTTGTTTTGGTTTTTTGGTTTTTGATGATTGTATGCGCCGATATTCAAGTGTTTGCCAGTTCAGGGAGTTGATCATTTTTGTTACACTGCTTGTATAGTTATAGTCATTGCAGACATAGTGTGCGGCTGATCTTTGCACTCTTTTTGCTTTATAGGTGAGAGCTTTTGCCAGGGGTGTCAGACGGTTGAGCAATACTCAAGTTGAAGACGTACATATGTGTTATAAGCTTTTTCTTTTACCTTCTTGTTACTGGTCTCTACATTCTTTTTGATGAATCTGAGAGAATTAGTAGCTTTGGAGGATATATTGTATATGTGGGTAGACCAGTTTAAATCTTTACTAATTGCAACACCTAGCTATTTGGCGGAATCGTTTGATTTTAGTTCCATGTTATGGAGTGTGTAAGGGAAAATAAGTGGTTTTCTTTTACGAGTTATTCTCAGCACCTCACACTTGTTTGGATTGAACTCCATGGACCAGTCCCGTTCCCACTGTTCAAGAGCATCGAGGTCACTTTGGAGGAGTTGTGCATCAGAGGAGGATTTTACTGTGAGATACACTATGGTGTCATCTGCGAACAGTCTAGCTGTACTCTTGATGGAGTTGGTGAGGTCATTAATGTAGGCTAGAAAGAGACAAGGTCCTAAGACAGAGCCTTGCGGGACCCAGATATGACAGGCAGTGTATCAGAAGTGCAGCCATCCACAACTACTTTTTGGGATCGGCACTTTAGGAATGACTTGATCCACCGTGATGCCAGTGGTGGACACCCAGCTCATTATGTTTGTATATTAGTTTGTTGTGATCAACCTTGTCAAACGCTTTACTAAAATCCATAACAATAACATCAGTTTGTTTACCATTTTCAAGGTTGTCGTATACCTCTTGTGTGAAGCTGATAAGCTGAGATTCACAACTATGTTTTGATCTGAAGCCATGCTGGAATTGGCTTAGGAGAGCATTATTGTCAAAATGGGTCATGATGTTAGATACCAAAATATGCTCCAATAGTTTGGAGGCAGTGCAGGTGAGAGAAATTGGCCTGTAGTTACTGGCCTTGGACTTTGGGCCTTTTTTATAGACAGGGGCTACTACTGCAACACTGTCCGTTTCTAAGGATAGTCTAAAGATGGTTGTGAGGAGGGGAACAATCTCCTGGTGTAGCTCTTTAAGGATCTTAGGGGATATTTTGTCCGGACCTGTGGCTTTATTTGGGGATAGCCCCTGGAAAGGTTGTCAACACCTTCGACTGATATTGAGATCATTGGCATCTTGGGTGCTGACTCTATTGAGGTAGCTGTTTTGTACATAAATAATGTATATCTATGAATACTATTCATACTTGGCATGAAGTGCTAGTCCTATGAAGCCGGCTATTTGAGCTGTGGCAGCAGAGACTCCTTTAAAACTAGACACACATCTATTCCCAAACGCCGTCGTCACCTGTATGAGAAAATATGTTATTGATGTTTTGTGGAAGCAATAGTGTTAACCAGCACCGACAATGTCAATGAGCTCAACCACTCGGCTACGGAGGCCTCGCTTCTCACCAATGCAACCCGGGTTCGATCCTCGGACCGGGAAGTATGAGATGGTACGATGGTTGCCATATCGGACAGGTGGGTTTTCTCCGGGTACTTCGCTTTCCTCCCACACGAATTACCATATATACACTTTCATCTTCGCCAACGAGAGTGATTAATATAAGTTGTTAGAACTTACTTCGCAATCGTTGTAAAATAAATAAAGTTTAAACTTTTTAAACCACTCGGCCACGGAGGCAGCCTTATATTAGTAGTAATTCAACGACCATCAACCACTCGGCCACGGAGGCACCCTTATATTAGTAGTAATTCAACCACTCAGCCACGGAGATATCCTTATATGAGTACTTATTCAACGACCCTCAACCATTTGGCTACGGAGGCACCCTTATATTAGTAGTTATTCAACGACCCTCAACCACTCGGCTACGGAGGCACCCTTATATTAGTACTTATTCAACGACCCTCAACCACTCAGCTACGGATATATCCGTATATGAGTAGTTATTAAACCACACTCAACCACTCGGCTACGGAGGCAGCCTTATATTAGTAGTTATTCAACCACCCTCAACCACTCGGCCACGGAGGCACCCTTATATTAGTAGTTATTCAACGACACTCAACCACTCAGCCACCCTTATATTAGTAGTTATTCAACGACCCTCAACCACTCGACCACGGAGGCACCCTCATATTAGTAGTTATTCAACGACCCTCAACCACTCAGCCACCCTTATATTAGTAGTTATTCAATGACCCTCAACCACTCGACCACGGAAGCACCCTTATATTAGTAGTTATTCAACGACCCTCAACCACTCAGCCACCCTTATATTAGTAGTTATTCAACCACCCTCAACCACTCGGCTACGGAGGCACCCTTATATTAGTAGTTATTCAACGACCCTCAACCACTCGGCTACGGGGCACCCTTATATTAGTAGTTATTCAACGACCCTCAACCACTCAGCCACCCTTATATTAGTAGTTATTCAACGACCCTCAACCACTCGGCCACGGAGGCACCCTTATATTAGTAGTTATTCAACCACCCTCAACCACTCGGCTACGGAGGCACCCTTATATTAGTAGTTATTCAACCACCCTCAACCACTCAGCCACCCTTATATTAGTAGTTATTCAACGACCCTCAACCACTCAGCCACCCTTATATAGTAGTTATTCAACGACCCTCAACCACTCGGCCACGGAGGCACCCTTATATTAGTAGTTATTCAACGACCCTCAACCACTCGGCTACGGAGGCACCCTTATATTAGTAGTTATTCAACCACTCGGCAACGGAGGCACCCTTATATTAGTAGTAATTCAACCACCCTCAACCACTCGGCCACGGAGGCACCCTTATATTAGTAGTTATTCAACCACCCTCAGCCACTCGGCCACGGAGGCACCCTTATATTAGTAGTTATTCAACCACCCTCAACCACTCGGCTACATAGGCACCCTTATATTAGTAGTTATTCAACCACCCTCAACCACTCGGCCACGGAGGCACCCTTATATTAGTAGTTATTCAACGACCCTCAACCACTCGGCTACGGAGGCACCCTTATATTAGTAGTCATTCAACCACCCTCAACCACTCAGCCACCCATATATTAGTAGTTATTCAACGACCTTCAACCACTCGGCTACGGAGGCACCCGTATATTAGTAGTAATTCAACCACCCTCAACCACTCGGCCACGGAGCACCCTTATATTAGTAGTTATTCAACCACCCTCAACCACTCGGCAACGGAGGCCGCCTTATATTAGTAGTTATTCAACCACCCTCAACCACTCGGCTACGGAGGCACCCTTATATTAGTAGTTATTCAACCACCCTCAACCACTCGGCCACGGAGGCACCCTTATATTAGTAGTTATTCAACCACCCTCAACCACTCGGCTACGGAGGCACCCTTATATTAGTAGTTATTCAACCACTCGGCAACGGAGGCACCCTTATATTAGTAGTATTCAACCACCCTCAACCACTCGGCCACGGAGGCACCCTTATATTAGTAGTTATTCAACCACCCTCAGCCACTCGGCCACGGAGGCACCCTTATATTAGTAGTTATTCAACCACCCTCAACCACTCGGCTACATAGGCACCCTTATATTAGTAGTTATTCAACCACCCTCAACCACTCGGCCACGGAGGCACCCTTATATTAGTAGTTATTCAACGACCCTCAACCACTCGGCTACGGAGGCACCCTTATATTAGTAGTCATTCAACCACCCTCAACCACTCAGCCACCCATATATTAGTAGTTATTCAACGACCTTCAACCACTCGGCTACGGAGGCACCCGTATATTAGTAGTAATTCAACCACCCTCAACCACTCGGCCACCCTTATATTAGTAGTTATTCAACGACCCTCAACCACTCGGCTACGGAGGCACCCTTATATTAGTAGTTATTCAACCACCCTCAACCACTCGGCCACGGAGGCACCCTTATATTAGTAGTTATTCAACCACCCTCAACCACTCGGCCACGGAGGCACCCTTATATTAGTAGTTATTCAACCACCCTCAACCACTCGGCCACGGAGGCACCCTTATATTAGTAGTTATTCAATTGTTTTCGACCCTCAACCACTCGGCTACGGAGGCACCCTTATATTAGTAGTTATTCAACCACCCTCAACCACTCGGCCACGGAGGCACCCTTATATTAGTAGTTATTCAACGACCCTCAACCACTCGGCTACGGAGGCACCCTTATATTAGTAGTTATTCAACCCCTCAACCACTCGGCCACGGAGGCACCCTTATATTAGTAGTTATTCAACCACCCTCAACCACTCGGCCACGGAGGCACCCTTATATTAGTAGTTATTCAACCACCCTCAACCACTCGGCTACGGAGGCACCCTTATATTAGTAGTTATTCAACCACCCTCAACCACTCGGCCACGGAGGCACCCTTATATAGTAGTTATTCAACGACCTCAACCACTCGGCCACGGAGGCACCTTATATTAGTAGTTATTCAACCACCCTCAACCACTCAGCCACCCTTATTAGTAGTTATTCAACGACCCTCAACCACTCGGCTACGGAGGCACCCTTATATTAGTAGTTATTCAACCACACTCAACCACTCGGCTACGGAGGCACCCTTATATTAGTAGTTATTCAACCACCATCAACCACTCGGCCACCCTTATATTAGTAGTTATTCAACGACAGTACTTACTGTGACTGTGAAATAGTTTGTCTCTAGATGACTGAAAACCAGTATCACAAGTGTATGTACAACCCCATACGCAAACGCACGAAATACACGAGGAAATTACCCGACTAAAACCGATACTGTAACCCCAGTTATTTTCGTAACGAGAATAATTTCATTTATTTTATGCAGAATATTTCAACAAAACAATATGACCACGACGAGACTCGAACTCAGACGCCTTATCCATTAGGCCACGCGGCCAGTCAACAATTGAATGCCTAGCTCTTAACTTATTCATCGGCCAGTCTGTGTGTTTTTACGTTTATTGATCGTCGCTACCGGTTGCCCATATGAGCGACATCTCCTGAAGATATTAGTTATTTTAGATTGTTGGAGGATAGTGCAATAATACAGATAGAAACCCATTCCAGAATCTCCTCTGGTTCATTTACGTGCACGGTGTAAAGCACCGAAACGAGACATCGGTTTAACGTCCCAGCTAAAAGACTGTTAATTTTATTAGACGGGGGATCGAACCTGTGATCCCTGGATTACCAGTCCAGTGGGTTACCACTTGACTACAGATCCGTCTGTAGCGGCCAGTCATGACAGCTAGTTGTATTTGTATTAAATGTACAGTGTTTTTGACATGTATGCAATTGACATCAATTCATTACTGCCCAAAGTGACACATATCAAAGTTGTAATGTTTACTTCGAAATTAGATGCAATCAAGGAATATATTTATCGATGTATTACGTTCATTGTGTTATGTTCTTGGCAAAGTTATTTTTAATTGATTGGGCAGCTGTGGTTGAATGCATTTGGATTCGGTGGTCCGCCTGTGTAAAATATGATCTTCTTTTGTTTAATTAAGTTTATTTAACGTCGCTATCGGTTTCCCATTTGAGCAACGGGCAGTTTACCTAACAACACCTTTCCTGGACAGGCTCCAGTGGTTAACCAGTACTTGGTGCACCAACCTCCGTAACAAACTGCCAACTTTTTCATATAAATGAGACACGGTCTGAGCGGGGCTCGAACCCGTGACCATCAAATATGATCTTAAGCTAAGTTATTGCTTTATACATAAGGTAATATACGGAATACGGAAAGGACACTGTTACTGTCCACGGCTTTGGTTGATATACAATGCAATCTACGGAACAAGCAATTGATCTTCGCAGTGTAGGGGGCGATCCTCGCAAGAAATAACTGTATTTCAGTTTTAATAATAAAATTAACAAGTGCAAGTAACCGTATGAAACCAGCATACGTAATATTAGACTGTAAAACAGCGTATCAACCTGTTGTGTGGTAGACAGTATTGTGCCAGGCAGATACCGGCTTAAATTCATATCGAAGTAATAAATGCTGATAATACCAATAAACATATATTCAATAAAACACGACGAGACTCGAACTCAGACGCCTTATCCATTAGGCCACGCGGCCAGTCAACAGCTGAATGCCTAGTTCTTAACTTATTCATCGGCCAGTATGTGTGTTTTTACGTTTATTTATCGTCGATACCAGTTGCCCATATGAGCGACGTCTCCTGAAGATATTCGTCAATTTAGATTTTTGGAGGATAGTGCAATAATACAGATAGAGGCCCATTCCAGAATCTCCTCTGGTTCTTTTACGTGCACGGTGTAAAGCACCGAAACGAGACCTCGGTTTAACGTCCCAGCTGAAAGACTGTTAATTTTATTAGACCGGGGGATCGAACCTGTGATCCCTGGATTACCAGTCCAGTGTGTTACCACTTGACTACAGATCCGTCTGTAGCGGCCAGTCATGACAGCTAGTTGTATTTGTATGAAATTTACAGTGTTTTTGACATGTATGCAATTGACATCAATTCATTACTGCCCAAAGTGACACATATCAAACTTGTAATGTTTACTTCGAAATTAGATGCAATCAAGGAATATATTTATCGATGTATTACGGTCATTGTGTTATGTCCGTCTGTGTAAAATATGATCTTCTTTTTTATTTAAGTTTATTTAACGTCGCTACCGGTTTCCCATTTGAGCGACGGGCAGTTTACCTAACAACACCTTTCCTGGACAGGCTCCAGTGGTTAACCAGTACTTGGTGCACCAACCTCCGTAAAAAATGCCAACTTTTTCATATAAATGAGACACGGTCTGAGCGAAGCTCGAACCCGTGACCATCAAATATGATCTCAAGCTAAGTTATTGCTTTATACATAACGTAATATACGGAATACGGAAAGGACAATGTTACTGTCCACGGCTTTGGTTGATATACAATGCAATCTACGGAACAAGCAATTGATCTTCGCAGTGTAGGGGGCGATCCTCGCAAGAAATAAGTGTATTTCAGTTTTAATTATAAAATTAACAAGTGCAAGTAACCGTATGAAACCAGCATACGTAATATTAGACTGGAACAGTAAATACTGGAAAACAGTGCGTATTGGGTGGTAGACAGTATTGTGACAGGCAGATAATGGCTTAAATTCATATCGAAGTAATAAATGCTGATAATACCAATAAACATATATTCAATAAAACAATTTGACCACGACGAGACTCGAAATCTTCTGATTCGAAGTCAC
>CM026394.1:24811970-24831101 GCA_014843695.1 Archivesica marissinica
TGCACAATCAGCACGCAGGCAGACTGCACAATCAGCACGTAGGCAGCCTGCACAATCAGCACGCATACAGCCTGCACAACCAGCACGCATGCAGCCTGCACAATCAGCACGCAGGCAGACTGCACAATCAGCACGCAGGCAGACTGCACAATCAGCACGCAGGCAGACTGCACAATCAGCACGCAGGCAGGCTGCACAATCAGCACGCAGGCATGCTGCACAATCAGCACGCAGGCAGACTGCACAATCAGCACGCAGGCAGACTGCACAATCAGCACGCAGGCAGACTGCACAATCAGCACGCAGGCAGACTGCACAATCAGCACGCAGGCATACTGCACAATCAGCACGCAGGCAGACTGCACAATCAGCACGCAGGCAGACTGCACAATCAGCACGCAGGCAGACTGCACAATCAGCACGCAGGCAGACTGCACAATCAGCACGCAGGCATACTGCACAATCAGCACGCAGGCAGACTGTCCAATCAGCATGAAATGATTAATATAGTAAACATTTAAAAACTTCAATTAGTAGGCACACTTTAACAATACCTTATAGGGACAATGTATGACAGAGAAGCGTATATGTAATACAAGATTGATTGATTAGTATATATTATTATTATATTCATTTGTTTGTAGAACATAAACTGTATACGTTTGTGTCTTAATAAACGATTCTTCTTCTTCATAACTAGAAACATTCGTGCTTAGGTACATAGTAAATATAGGAGGTAATATTAATACTTAGGTACATAGTAAATATAGGATGTAATATTAATACTTAGGTACATAGTAAATATAGGATGTAATATTAATACTTAGGTACATAGTAAATATAGGAGTAATATTATACTAGGTACATAGTACATTAGGAGGTAATATTATACTTAGGACATAGTAAATATAGGATGTAATATTAATACTTAGGTACATAGTAAATATAGGATGTAATATTATACTTGGTACATAGTAAATATAGGATGTAATATTAATACTTAGGTACATAGTAAATATAGGAGGTAATATTAATACTTAGGTACATAGTAAATATAGGGTAATATTAATACTTAGGTACATAGTAAATATGGAGGTAATATTAATACTTAGGTACATAGTAAATATAGGAGGTAATATTAATACTAGGTACATAGTAAATATAGGAGGTAATATTAATACTTAGGTACATAGTAAATATAGGATGTAATATTAATACTTAGGTACATAGTAAATATAGGAGGTAATATTAATACTTAGGTACATAGTAAATATAGGAGGTAATATTAATACTTAGGTACATAGTAAATATAGGAGGTAATATTAATACTTAGGTACATAGTAAATATAGGAGGTAATATTAATACTTAGGTACATAGTAAATATAGGAGGTAATATTAATACTTAGGTACATAGTAAATATAGGAGGTAATATTAATACTTAGGTACATAGTAAATATAGGATGTAATATTAATACTTAGGTACATAGTAAATATAGGAGGTAATATTAATACTTAGGTACATAATAAATATAGGAGGTAATATTAATACTTAGGTACATAGTAAATATAGGATGTAATATTAATACTTAGGTACATAGTAAATATAGGAGGTAATATTAATACTTAGGTACATAGTAAATATAGGATGTAACATCAATGCTTAGGTACATAGTAAATATGGAGGTAATATTAATACTTAGGTACATAGTAAATATAGGAGGTAATATTAATACTTAGGTACATAGTAAATATAGGAGGTAATATTAATACTTAGGTACATAGTAAATATAGGAGGTAATATTAATACTTAGGTACATAGTAAATATAGGATGTAACATCAATGCTTAGGTACATAGTAAATATAGGAGGTAATATTAATACTTAGGTACATAGTAAATATAGGAGGTAATATTAATACTTAGGTACATAGTAAATATAGGAGGTAATATTAATACTTAGGTACATAGTAAATATTGGAGGTAATATTAATACTTAGGTACATAGTAAATATAGGAGGTAATATTAATACTTAGGTACATAGTAAATATAGGATGTAATATTAATACTTAGGTACATAGTAAATATAGGAGGTAATATTAATACTTAGGTACATAGTAAATATAGGAGGTAATATTAATACTTAGGTACATAGTAAATATAGGAGGTAATATTAATACTTAGGTACATAGTAAATATAGGAGGTAATATTAATACTTAGGTACATAGTAAATATAGGAGGTAATATTAATACTTAGGTACATAGTAAATATAGGGGGTAATATTAATACTTAGGTACTTAGTAAATATAGGAGGTAATATTAATACTTCGGTACATAGTAAATATAGAATGTAATATTAATACTTAGGTACATAGTAAATATTGGAGGTAATATTAATACTTAGGTACATAGTAAATATTGGAGGTAATATTAATACTTAGGTACATAGTAAATATAGAATGTAATATTAATACTTAGGTACATAGTAAATATTGGAGATAATATTAATACTTAGGTACATAGTAAATATATGAGGTAATATTAATACTTAGGTACATAGTAAATATAGGAGGTAATATTAATACTTAGGTACATAGTAAATATAGAATGTAATATTAATACTTAGGTACATAGGAAATATTGGAGGTAATATTAATACTTAAGTACATAGTAAATATAGAAGGTAATATTAATACTTAGGTACATAGTAAATATAGGAGGTAATATTAATACTTAGGTACATAGTAAATATAGGAGGTAATATTAATACTTAGGTACATAGTAAATATAGAAGGTAATATTAATACTTAGGTACATAGTAAATATAGGAGGTAATATTAAGGGAACTTGGCAAATATGGCGACTACTTAATAGGAAGAATCTAATTTTAGTGGTATTTTAATTATATGATTGCAAATTAATGGTACCTATAGGAAAATGTAGGTGTGGCGAATAGTTCCATAAGAAAAATCTAACTAAATCAGATCTCAAACTCAAGCTCAAGCGATCTGATTGGTTGATTCTGGGCGCTACTGTCAGGTGAACCAATCAGACGATTGAGACTGAGATTAGAGATTGGAGAAAAGTTGTATAGCCTCCAGGCCAGATGGTGTCAATTTACAGACGGATCTGTAGCCAGTGGTACCACTGGTAATCCAGGGATAGCAGGTTCGACCCCCCGTCTGACCCTAATAAAATGAACAGTCTTTCAGATGGGACGTTAAACCGAGATCTCGTGTCGATGCTATACACCGTGCACGTAAAAGAACCAGAGAATACTCTGGAATGTGTCTCTATCTGTATCATTGCACTATCCTCCAAAATCTAAAATGACTAATCTCTTCAGGAGGCGTCGCTCATATGGTCAACCGGTAGCGACGATAAATAAACGTAAAACGCACACACACACCTACCTGAAGATTGATCATGCTGAACACATAGTATCCACTTGCCAAACGGAACCTCATCCCAGAAATGAACTGACACTAGCTGCAGGTTGTGCACGTTTGTTGACTTATCAGGCTGCAATATAATTTAAGCAGTGTAGAGAAATGACACAGACTCCGCGGCTCAGTGATTTATGTGGGTGCAGAGAGAGGCCACAGACGCCGCGGCTCAGTGATTTATGTGGGTGCAGAGAGGCCACAGACTCCGCGGCTCAGTGATTTATGTGGGTGCAGAGAGAGGCCACAGACGCCGCGGCTCAGTGATTTATGTGGGTGCAGAGAGAGGCCACAGACTCCGCGGCTCAGTGATTTATGTGGGTGCAGAGAGAGGCCACAGACTCCGCGGCTCAGTGATTTATGTGGGTGCAGAGAGAGGCCACAGATGCCGCGGCTCAGTGATTTATGTGGGTGCAGAGAGAGAGGCCACAGACTCCGCGGCTCAGTGATTTATGTGGGTGTAGAGAGAGGCCACAGACTCCGCGGCTCAGTGATTTATGTGGGTGCAGAGAGAGGCCACAGACGCCGCGGCTCAGTGATTTATGTGGGTGCAGAGAGAGGCCACAGACTCCGCGGCTCAGTGATTTATGTGGGTGCAGAGAGAGGCCACAGACGCCGCGGCTCAGTGATTTATGTGGGTGTAGAGAGAGGTCATAGACTCCATGGCTCAGTGATTTATGTGGGTGCAGAGAGAGGCCACAGACGCCGCGGCTCAGTGATTTATGTGGGTGTAGAGAGAGGCCACAGACTCCATGGCTCAGTGATTTATGTGGGTGTAGAGAGAGGTCATAGACTCCGCGGCTCAGTGATGTATGTGCATGTATTAAACTCGTTTGTTCCTCACCACTAGTACGCTCGGATTCCACTAGGGTGTCGAATTGTTTTATGTGAGGCAGTTATCTAACTGGTTTGTGGTTCTACCAGGGTGTCCGTCCTCCGTGTCTGACAGAACTCTTCGGCAGGGCACCGGTGTCTTCGTCAAATAATGGCTGTTAAGGACCATATGTTGTAGTATGCAATTTTAAACATAAACACAAACAAACAGAATCATTGTTTTAACGAGCAATATCTCTATCGCGAGTATATTCTAGACAGAGTGATGCGATTACTTAAGATGATGATGATGAATATGCACACTCATTATTTATTCATGATTCGGAAGCAAGCATTTTTATCTTCTTAAATTTAATTTTTAATAATAAATAACATTTCACTAAATTAATTATTTTATTAGTGATTTTATACACCACAAAAATATAAAAAATATATATATAATAAATAAATATACACCGGAGCCGGTTTCTCAGAACCATCATGGCTGAAGTATGTAGAAAATGATAAGCAATTTTAAATGTATAGGTTATTGGGTTTTAAGAATCAACCATAGCGATCGATACAGTAGAGTTACTTCTTAAACTTGGACATTTGTTATGATAACACAGCTCAATACCTGTTTGATATCCATTATCACCGATCGAGTTCCACTGGGAGATGTGAGTTCCATCTTGATGTATTTAAACGGCGTATTTATGCGCGTGGTTATTTTTACATGCTCAACAGTTGTCAGACAATCACTGCTGGTGTATTTATCACAGCTGTGACAAAACTGGGAAATGTGACTGCGCGTTCCAGGAGTTCTATAAAAGTAGATATATCATATTTGCGACGGTATAGTAGATACATGTATTCTTTATTCTAACACGACCCAGCTAATAACATACATACTTGTAGAGTAAAATCTAAGTCGGTTTATTCTGCAATATACCTACGTTGAACTATGCTGCGCGCGCATCGTGTGTTGGCTATTCCATTTATACAATGCGTGTAAAGTTTTATGAATGAAAGTCACGTGATGTTTGTAAAAAATACCGTGGGAATTCACGGAAGTGAGCTATTTTTAGAATCAGATAATCTCTTGTCCGTCTTGTTTTTCTGTTAAGTAACGTTTCAGTTACTATTCTGTACAGTTTTATTGACAAAATAAATACAATTAGTGATCAGTTACAACTTTTGTTCATTTATGCACTAGATTGATTCCATAAAAAAATAACGTCATCACCCCTTACCGGCAGGACATTTCGAAAGCCAAATGCAGCGGCGTTTGAAGAAAATACTCCTTTACAATTATTAGAAGTAAGTCGTGTTAGAATCGAAATAATAAGTATCAACCGTGGTATATCGCAGAATAACCCTCGTTTGTCGTTCTTATGCGTAGAAATAAATGTTATTCCACTAATAAACAACGTAGTAGGCCTATACAACATGTGTGACGTCATATATTTAAATAGAAACAAGCTCAAAAATAATTACTTGAAAGCCCACGTGTATCAGGAATAAATATGTGTGACCAATGGTCTCAACGAGCTTTGAGAAACGTTTCAATATAAAGAGACGTAACCTTATTTCCAAAGCTTCCAGCGTCCGGTACAGTAGTGGTGGTGCTGGTGCTCGGCTTGCCGCTAGTGATGTAAGCTTATCGGCATTGAGTAGCCCGAATCCGAAAACACCATGAACTACAACATATAATAGAAACACCATGAACTACAACATATACTAGAAACATGTATGAACTACAACACATAATAGAAACACCATGAACTACAACATATAATAGAAACATGTATGAACTACAACACATAATAGAAACACCATGAACTACAACA
Source organism: Archivesica marissinica (assembly GCA_014843695.1). Taxonomy (NCBI): domain Eukaryota; kingdom Metazoa; phylum Mollusca; class Bivalvia; order Venerida; family Vesicomyidae; genus Archivesica; species Archivesica marissinica. The sequence continues at coordinate 24,818,078 of CM026394.1, forward strand.
TATAATAGAAACACCATGAACTACAACATATAATAGAAACACCATGAACTACAACATATAATAGAAACACCATGAACTACAACATATAATAGAACCATCATGAACTACAACATATAATATAAACACCATGAACTACAACATATAATAGAAACACCATGAACTACAACATATAATAGAAACACCATGAACTACAACATATAATAGAAGCATCATGAACTACAACATATAATAGAAACATCATGAACTACAACATATAATAGAAACACTATGAACTACAACACATAATAGAAACATGTATGAACTACAACATATAATAGAAACACCATGAACTACAACATATAATAGAAACACCATGAACTACAACATATAATAGAAACATCATGAACTACAACATATAATAGAAACACCATGAACTACAACATATAATAGAAACACCATGAACTACAACATATAATAGAAACACCATGAACTACAACATATAATAGAAACACCATGAACTACAACATATAATAGAAACACCATGAACTACAACATATAATAGAAACATGTATGAACTACAACATATAATAGAAACACCATGAACCACAACATATAATAGAAACATCATGAACTACAACATATAATAGAAACACCATGAACTACAACATATAATAGAAACATGTATGAACTACAACATATAATAGAAACATGTATGAACTACAACATATAATAGAAACACCATGAACTACAACATATAATAGAAACATGTATGAACTACAACATATAATAGAAACATCATGAACTACAACATATAATAGAAACACCATGAACTACAACATATAATAGAAACATCATGAACTACAACATATAATAGAAACACCATGAACTACAACATATAATAGAAACACCATGAACTACAACATATAATAGAAACACCATGAACTACAACATATAATAGAAACACCAAGAACTACAACATATAATAGAAACATCATGAACTACAACATATAATAGAAACACCATGAACTACAACATATAATAGAAACACCATGAACTACAACATATAATAGAAACACCATGAACTACAACATATAATAGAAACACCATGAACTACAACATATAATAGAAACATGTATGAACTACAACATATAATAGAAACACCATGAACTACAACATATAATAGAAACACCATGAACTACAACATATAATAGAAACACCATGAACTACAACATATAATAGAAACACCATGAACTACAACATATAATAGAAACACCATGAACTACAACATATAATAGAAACACCATGAACTACAACATATAATAGAAACACCATGAACTACAACATATAATAGAAACACCATGAACTACAACATATAATAGAAACACCATGAACTACAACATATAATAGAAACATGTATGAACTACAACATATAATAGAAACACCATGAACTACAACATATAATAGAAACACCATGAACTACAACATATAATAGAAACACCATGAACTACAACATATAATAGAAACACCATGAACTACAACATATAATAGAAACATCATGAACTACAACATATAATAGAAACACCATGAACTACAACATATAATAGAAACACCATGAACTACAACATATAATAGAAACACCATGAACTACAACATATAATAGAAACACCATGAACTACAACATATAATAGAAACACCATGAACGACAACATATAATAGAAACACCATGAACTACAACATATAATAGAAATACCATGAACTACAACATATAATAGAAACACCATGAACTACAACATATAATAGAAACACCATGAACTACAACATATAATAGAAACACCATGAACTACAACATATAATAGAAACACCATGAACTACAACATATAATAGAAACATCATGAACTACAGCATATAATAGAAACACCATGAACTACAACATATAATAGAAACACCACGAACTACAACATATAATAGAAACACCATGAACTACAACATATAATAGAAACACCAAGAACTACAACATATAATAGAAACATCATGAACTACAACATATAATAGAAACATCATGAACTACAACATATAATAGAAACACCATGAACTACAACATATAATAGTAACACCATGAACTACAACATATAATAGAAACACCATGAACTACAACATATAATAGAAACACCATGAACTACAACATATAATAGAAACACCATGAACTACAACATATAATAGAAACACCATGAACTACAACATATAATAGAAACACCATGAACTACAACATATAATAGAAACACCAAGAACTACAACATATAATAGAAACATCATGAACTACAACATATAATAGAAATATCATGAACTACAACATATAATAGAAACACCATGAACTACAACATATAATAGAAACACCATGAACTACAACATATAATAGAAACATGTATGGGCTAATGAAACGGAATAATAACGAGTGCATTATTAGAGTGGTGGAACCTATGCTCGGCGTATTCCTATGCTCGGCGTATTCCTATGCTCGGCGTATTCCTATGCTCGGCGTATTCCTATGCTCGGCGTATTCCTATGCTCGGCGTATTCCTATGCTCGGCGTATTCTATTCCTATGCTCGGCGTATTCCTATGCTCGGCGTATTCCTATGCTCGGCGTATTCTATTCCTATGCTCGGCGTATTCCTGTGCTCGGCGTATTCCTATGCTCGGCGTATTCTCTTCCTATGCTCGGCGTATTCCTATGCTCGGCGTATTCCTATGCTCGGCGTATTCCTATGCTCGGCGTATTCTATTCCTATGCTCGGCGTATTCCTATGCTCGGCGTATTCCTATGCTCGGCGTATTCTATTCCTATGCTCGGCGTATTCCTATGCTCGGCGTATTCCTATGCTCGGCGTATTCTCTTCCTATGCTCGGCGTATTCCTATGCTCGGCGTATTCCTATGCTCGGCGTATTCTCTTCCTATGCTCGGCGTATTCCTATGCTCGGCGTATTCCTATGCTCGGCGTATTTCTATGCTCGGCGTATTTTCCATTTTCATCCGTATTTAAAATATTTATATAGTTCTAGGCTAATTTCGCCGACAGAGCTGAAGCCTGGTTCAATAGCATTCCGTTGAGTGCATCGGTAGGCTGATGCAACTGTCACATGACTTGTCCAGCAGACGATTATAAACAAGAAACTCATTGGGAGAATATTTCCACCGTGTATGAGCAATTATGGTAGCTATCCGAATTTAAAAAATCTACACCTAACCCGAAAAATAGTTTCTATACCATTTCTGATTAAGACCAATAAATGTTTTTACTCAATGATGTACTATATCAAAATAAGATATTCAACAAGTAATGGTGGATAAATAAAAAATAACAAGTACGCCGTGCATAGGTTCCCTGAAGTCTTCATGTCCCCATATAAACGGGTACCGACCGACACCGTTGTGATAGCTGTATTGAGCAACAAGGTCACGTGATGAAGCTAAAACTGTCGACAAGAGTGTTTTGAAAGTTGTTTTCACGACTTAAGGAAAAATAGTAATATACGGCATGTGCAATTAACATTTTATACTGGTCATTATATGTAGGATTTACGCCGAGCATAGGTATCTCAATTGTTTCTTAATACTATGAATACTTTTTTATTGCCAACTAAATAGTCTATGCTAATCAGTTCATTACTGATCTGATCAGAGGTGATAATTGTTTTTTTTTTATACCATTTTTTAATTAATAAGCGCGTTAGTGCTCTTTTTCAATATCAGTATTTTAATAAATATTTTAAGCACTTCTTAGATAAGATTAGCGTAGGCAATTTAGATTTAACACATTTATATCTAAGAGTAGGTCTTGTTTTGGACCGAGAATCTCACTGATAGCGGTTACCCATGGTGACGTTTTGCGGCTGTGGTGTAATGGTGGCAATGTGCCCGTCACCATTTTGACGATTGTCTTCAGTTTGTGAGAGTATCGGTCTGGATCAACCTATATAAACTCTAGTTTTAAGAAACTTATATGTTGAATCGTGTTCTATTGTGAATTGTTACTGTTACTGTCTCTTATAATTCATTATTGAGTGGCAATGTACATCGATATGTTTTTATTATATTGAATGCTGTTTGTTGTACATTGATGAGACGTAAATAAAGAATAAAATCTAGGTTCCATCACTCTACTTTCAAATTAGCTTTTAATTAGTATCGATGCATCTGCTGAAGCCTAATCGTGCAGCTTCATCGTCATAATACGCACGACACAATAGTTCCGGAAATCAAACAACATGCCACTCACCGCTATACTTTTTTTACCATCACATCATATTTATTTATTTATTTTAATTCATCGTATATTTTCACAATTTCACGAGTAAAATACAATGTGCCTGCATACTAATAGTGCAACTGTTACAAATATGTGAAAGTTAAGTTAAGTTTTTATATATGTTCTAATCCATACACAATTGTCAAAAATATATTAATACAATGTATTTTAAAAGTATAATATCAATACCTATACAATGATAAATTTGATATAACACCCAATCATTAATTATGTTATTGCAATATAGAATTAAAATTATTAAATAAATAATATGAAGATCCTGCAAATTGCCGTTTATAAAACTTGCCAAACAAGATGGCTGCCAAGATAAGATCAATGTTTTACGTTTATTTATCGTCGCTACCGGTTTCCCTGTGTTTTACGTTTATTTATCGTCGCTACCGGTTGCCCATATGAGCGACGCCTCCTGAAGAGATTAGTTATTTTAGATTTTGGAGGATAGTGCATGATACAGACAGATGCCCATTCCAGAATCTCCTCTGGTTCTTTTACGTGCACGGTATAAAACACCGACACGAAACCGCGGTCACGAAACATCTGAAAGACTGTTAATTTTATTAGGGTCAGACGGGGGATCGACCCTGCGATCCCTGGATTACCAGTCCAGCGTGTTACCACTGGACTACATATCCGTCGCTTGAGTAGTAACCAGAACCACTATTTATCGGCTTTACAACACACACCCGACCTACTTTCAAATGTTACAAACAGCATGCAATGTACCACTTCATATACTGGTACTTGCTTGCGTTGTAATGTTGACGTGCAATGACATGCTTCCATTTTCTCACTTTTCATATGAACAATATTGCATAATATCGATCATGTCTTTAACGTGCATACAAGTTCATTATAGACCACCCGAAGGCCATAGCTATCGAATGACCTTTGATTTTCACCTGCGTAAGAATATGATATACACCTCAAACGATCCAATATGTAAACTATTCGACTATGTGAGCCACTTATCACCAAACACAGTGCCAATAGTTTACATATTGGTTTAAACAGTATTTATTCCAATAAATTTACATGTATAATACAAAAAATGTTACAAATTACATAAACTGTGAATGGTTTGGATTGGAAAACAAGTTTTCAGAAAACTTATATTAATTCCTCTCCAATGGAAATGTACATATTAAATATTTGCAACGTGTTCGGTAGGTATAAAGAATAATACTACAATCGAGTGTACTGAACGGCAAAAGAAAGTTTACATATGTATTACGGGTGTATTTCTCAATAAAATACAAAAATATATACATGTGACTTGTTTTCTACATTGCACTTAACAAAATGCACGTGCACAATTTTAAAAGCGATCAACCGTTAAGTCAATAGGCCCACATTAGCTGTTTTGCACGAAATGCACGTGCGCTTGTAATCAAAGATTTTTTTATTAAAATTTTCTTCTCATTTGAAGCACTGACGATAAACGCACTAGAAAAACAGTTTAAGAATTTGAAAATAGTGTCAGTTTGATGGCACGACTAAATCAAATCCAGCGCGAACGCGCAGTTGGGCATGTTGCAATGCAACATAAGCGTTGACGGTTATATCAAGAATATTTGGTTGCAGCCGATTTAGCAGTTTAAATATCAATAGATTAATCAATGTATAAAATTATTGTTGTCTAATGTTTCGAACAAAACCTGTTATTTACCTGAAAACGTCTTCTCAACTGATTGATGGTAACTCGGCTGCAACCAAATATTCTTGATTTAATATTTTATTGAGAAATACACCCGTAATACATATGTAAACTTTCTTTTGCCGTTCAGTATATATACATTTATGCAAGAAGTACTGTTCTAAGAAGGGACAGTTGGACATGAAAATATACTCAATTCCAAAATAAAGTGTGCACTTTGTTTTCTGTGATTTCTCATCGCCTATTTAACCGAAAGCCTATACATTTGGTACTAAACTTTAGACCAGACCCTGTAGAATATGTCAGACATATCAGATTTTAAGTCACGGTCTTTTATGCGAGAAAGGAGACGGTGCTAAAATCAAAGTTGCAAAAGTACTCAAAGCATCAGGTCACATTCAAAATTGCATTTAAAGTTGTTTTAATGGCAGTTCTGGTGTTTTTTTCCCGATCAGTATATTGTGTGCGCACCTCTGCTGTTGATGCAGGCGGCAATTCGACTTCGCATAGACAGCACGTAACGTCTGATTACTGCGTCAGGGATGTTATCCCACTCTTGCACGAGGGCGTTTGCCAAGTCCCTCAGATTGTGGATATTTCCTCGGGACCGCACCCTTCTGCCAAGGTAATCCCAGATATGCTCGATTGGGTTCATATCCGGGCATATAGCAGGCCAGGGAAGCACGTCAACGTTGTTCCTGTTGAGAATGCTTGGATACGTTGATTTTCGCTCAATCTTGGCATGTTCGTTGTGTACCAATGTGAACTCAAATGTGATTTAACCGTTATGTAAGACATAAGGATTACACTAATACAAGTTTCCGGTGACATGTATATTTTCCTCGGGCTGCACGTGCAAATCATGCGAAATCAAGTCTCACAGACTGGACTGACATTTGTTGCATACCACGTGGTAGATTATGCAATTGATCGATGACAAATATACTTGAGGTATACTATGCGAAATTTCTAACCGATACGTCTTCTAAATAGTGAAATATTCTAAATTCAAAAGTGCACTTTATTTTGGAATTGAGTATAGTTAATAATCATTCAAACATCGAAACCCCACACCCATCAACAGGTCAGACAGCGCGTCACTAGAGGCCTTACGATGCCCCGAAACGCTTTGTGGATGTTATGTAGCTATGGACTCTCAGAAACATACATGTATTTTACATATTGGATCATTTGAGACATATCTTACTAAAAACACAAACTTATATAATAAGAGCTTACAATATAAAATTTATTATTTCGTAAATTATGAATATGATTCGATATAGTACTCTGGCATTTTGAGATGAGTCCAATATTAAATATAAAGCACAACAAGTGCAAAGGTATGTCGTCATGACAGTGCTTTACGTGAAGATAAAGTACCTATCAAACACGAACTAACATATACTCGAATTATTTAGTTCTAGATAATCCTAGAGCGGTTAGTTCTAGAGAATCCTAGAGCGGTTAGTTCTAGAGAACCCTAGAGCGGTTAGTTCTAGAGATTCCTAGAGCAGTTAGTTCTAGAGATTCCTAGAGCAGTTAGTTCTAGAGAATCATAGAGCGGTTAGTTCTAGATAATCATAGAGCGGTTAGTTCTAGATAATTCTAGAGCGGTTAGTTCTAGAGAATCCTAGAGCGGTTAGTTCTAGAGAATCCTAGAGCGGTTAGTTCTAGAGGCTCCTAGAGCGGTTAGTTCTAGATAACCCTAGAGCGGTTAGTTCTAGAGAATCATAGAGCGGTTAGTTCTAGAGAACCCTAGAGCATTTAGTTCTAGAGAATCCTAGAGTGGTTAGTTCTAGAGACTCCTAGAGCATTTAGTTCTAGAGACTCCTAGAGCGGTTAGTTCTAGAGAATCCTAGAGCGGTTAGTTCTAGAGAACCCTAGAGCATTTAGTTCTAGAGACTCCTGGAGCGGTTAGTTCTAGAGAATCCAAGAGCGGTTAGTTCTAGAGAATCCTAGATCGGTTAGTTCTAGAGACTCCTAGAGTGGTTAGTTCTAGAGAATCCTAGAGCGGCTAGTTCTAGAGAATCCTAGAGTGGTTAGTTCTAGAGAACCTTAGAGCGGTTAGTTCTAGAGAATATTAGATCATTTAGTTCTAGAGAATCCTAGAGCATTTAGTTCTAGAGAATCATAGAGCATTTAGTTCTAGAGAACCATAGAGCGGTTAGTTCTAGAGAATACTAGAGCGGTTAGTTCTAGAGAATCCCAGATCATTTAGTTCTAGAGAACCCTAGAGCATTTAGTTCTAGAGACTTCTGGAGCGGTTAGTTCTAGAGAACCCTAGAGCGGTTAGTTCTAGAGACTCCTAAAGCATTTAGTTCTAGAGCATCCTAGAATGGTTAGTTCTAGAGACTCCTAAAGCATTTAGTTCTAGAGCATCCTAGAATGGTTAGTTCTAGAGGCTCCTAGAGCAGTTAGTTCTAGAGAATCCTAGAGCGGTTAGTTCTAGAGAATACTAGAGCATTTAGTTCTAGAGAATCCTAGAGAGGTTAGTAAACAAGCGGAAGAGTTAACACTTACAATATCTTCCAGCACCATTGCGTATAAATGCTATGGCTTCCACGAGTCCTTTATGTTCTGATGCGTCCACTAGCAGATGTTGCACATCTCTTAGTGACAGATTAGGACTGAAAATACAATGTCTGTCAGATTAATCATATCTTGTAGAAATAACAAAGCACACAACTGTGATAACAGTTTACATAATAGCAGTAACACAGATGTATGTCAATCAGACACGTCCTGGTTTTTTGTTTTTATTTGTTTTAGGGTTATTTATCATCGCACTGATCAGGCAAAATATATCGACGCCTGTTCCCAGGCTAGCCGTGTTTTACGTTTATTTATTGTCGCTACTGGTTTCCCATATGAGCGACGCCTCCTGAAGAGATTAGTCATTTTAGATTTTGGAAGATAGTGCAATGATACAGACAGAGACACATTCCAGAGTCTGCTCTGGTTCTTTTATGTGCACAGTGTTCTACATAGTACTCCCAACACCTTGACGCGAGTATGACAGGGAGACGCTTGTCAGGGAGAGTGGTTAAAAATCTTAATTAGTGAAATGGAGAGTGTTAAAAGAACTACATACTAAGGTTAAAACAGACATCATGTTACATTAGTGGTACCGTGGCCAACCACTCAGCAAAAATGGTTAAGCTGGGGCTGGACTGTAAATAGTAGGGAAGGCCATTCCAGAGACGTATTGTTCGGGGGGGGGGGGAGAGTTTATATGGTATTGGGTTCGGGACTGAGGAATTAAGTAGTTCAGGTTCCTTGTATGTGTTAGGTGGTTTTGGTCGGCGCATACCAAATTAGTTTTGGTTTTATATAGGTATATTACTGATGATTGTATGCGCCGATATTCAAGTGTTTGCCAGTTCAGGGAGTTGATCATTTTTGTTACACTGCTTGTATAGTTATAGTCATTGCAGACATAGCGTGCGGCTGATCTTTGCACTCTTTTTGCTTTATAGGTGAGACTTTTGCCAGGGTGCCAGACGGTTGAGCAATACTCAAGTTGAAGACGTACATATGTGTTATAAGCTTTTTCTTTGACCTTCTTGTTACTGGTCTCTACATTCCTTTTGATGAATCTGAGAGAATTAATAGCTTTGGAGGATATATTGTTTATGTGGGTAGACCAGTTTAAATATTTACTAATTGCAACACCTAGCTATTTGGCGGAATCGTTTGATTTTAGTTCCATGAGTGTGTAAGGGAAAATAAGTGGTTTTCTTTTGCGAGTTATTCTCAGCACCTCACACTTGTCTGGATTGAACTACATGGACCAGTCCCGTTCCCACTGTTCAAGAGCATCGAGGTCACTTTGGAGGATTTGTGTATCAGAGGAGGATTTTACTGTGAGATACACTATGGTGTCATCTGCGAACAGTCTAGCTGTACTCTTGATGGAGTTGGTGAGGTCATTAATGTAGGCTAGAAAGAGACAAGGTCCTAAGACAGAGCCTTGTGGGACCCCAGATATGACAGGCAGTGTATCAGAAGTGCAGCCATCCACAACTACGTTTTGGGATCGGCCCTTTAGGAATGACTTGATCCACCGTGATGCCAGGAGGTGGACACCCAGCTCATTAAGTTTGTATATTAATTTGTTGTGATCAACCTTGTTAAACGCTTTACTAAAATCCATAACAATAACATCAGTTTGTTTACCATTTTCAAGGTTGTCGTATACCTTTTGTGTGAAGCTGATAAGCTGAGATTCACAACTATGTTTTGATCTGAAGCCATGCTGGAATTGGCTTAGGAGGTCATTATTGTCAAAATGGGTCATGATATTAGAGACCAAAATATGCTCCAATAGTTTGGAAGCAATGCAGGTGAGAGAAATTGGCCTGTAGTTACTGGCCTTGGACTTTGGGCCTTTCTTATAGACAAGGGCTACTACTGCAACACTGTCCGTTTCTAAGGATAGTCTAAAGAGGGTTGTGAGGATGGGAACAATCTACTGGTGTAGTTCTTTAAGGATCTTAGAGGATATTTCGTCCGGACCTGTGGCTTTATTTGGGGATAGCCCCTGGAAAGTTTGTCAACACCTTCGACTGATATTGAGATCATTGGCATCTTGGGTGCTGACTCTATTGAAGTAGCTGTTTTGTACATAAATAATGTATATCTATGAATACTATTCATACTTGGCATGAAGTGCTAGTCCTATGATGCCGGCTATTTGAGCTGTGGCAGCAGAAACTCCTTTAAAACTAGACACACATCTATTCCCAAACGCCGTCGTCACCTGTGTGAGAAAATATGTTATTGATGTTTTGTGGAAACAATAGTGTTAACCAGCACCGACAATGTCAATGAGCTCAACCACTCGGCTACGGAGGCCTCGCTGCTCACCAATGCAACCCGGGTTCGATCCTCGGACCGAGAAGTATGTGAGATGGTACGATGGTCGCCAGATCGGACAGGTGGGTTTTCTCCGGGTACTTCGCTTTCCTCCCACACGAATTACCATATATACACTTTCATCTTCGCCAACGAGAGTGATTAATATAAGTTGTTAGAACTTACCTCGCAATCGTTGTAAAATAAATAAAGTTTAAACTTTTTAAACCACTCGGCCACGGAGGCAGCCTTATATTAGTAGTAATTCAACGACCATCAACCACTCGGCCACGGAGGCACCCTTATATTAGTAGTAATTCAACCACCCTCAACCACTCGGCCACGGAGGCAGCCTTATATTAGTAGTAATTCAACGACCCTCAACCACTCGGCCACGGAGGCACCCTTATATTAGTCGTAATTCAACCACCCTCAACCACTCAGCCACGGAGATATCCTTATATGAGTAAGGAGTAAGGAGCCATCCGCGAGCAAACTGGATAGCTTCCTCACATGAAATAAGTTGACGCATTACAGATAACAAACAACAACTTATATAATACATAATGCAAAGGATCAAGTTATTGCTGTTGTTGTTGTTGTTGTATTACCATGCATGATGCAGAAAGGTTATTCCCCTGTCCAAGGCCGGAAGTCAGAACACTTGCATCCACATCAGCGTGTTTCATAACTGTACCATATCTGCCAATGCCGTTCACAGATACTGTGTGGATGTTGTTTGACAGCCCGTTTCCAGGTGGTCCTGCAGGCACCACGTGTATCCTGCCTAACCCACGACGACCCTGATTTGCCAAACAAATGAAATAATGGTATTGTATTAGAATGAGATAAATAACGTAAATACAGTCCCACCTCCCCAAACGTCACCTCCCATGAGCGACGCCCTCTTTATAACGTCACCTATCATGAACGACACCTCCCAACAACACACAACGACAGTCAATTTCCCACCCAGCGATGAAGAAAACCTCCCAAGAACTGGGGGAAAAAACAGTCTGTAAACATATAATGAAAGTAGTACCCCCATTCTGTTACTCTATATTCAAATCAGTATGAGCAATTATAACTGTCGAAACTGACTATTCCCGCATTTCCAAACTTCAAAAAGTTGAACCTCCCTAGAACAGCAACCTCTCTACAACAACCAATATTGGGTGTATCCGGATGGTGTTTGCTCTGGAGAGGTTTGACTGTGTATATATATATATGCTGGATTTCTAATATTTATCTTACAGTTGACGTCATAGATCACAGGCACGAGACACAAACAAATTGCTATGCCCTGTGGTCTTATAGTATCATTTTTCGATACCATAAACATTGTTGCTCTACTACTAAAGATAGTAAGGGCGTCAATTATGTCAATCATATAGTCATATGCGATTTTGCACTTTTTCCTCACAGCCATGCCGCTGTCACAGAGACTTTCCTCACAGCCATGCCGCTGTCACAGAGACTTTCCTCACAGCCATGCCGCTGTCACAGAGACTTTCCTCACAGCCATGCCGCTGTCGCAGAGACTTTCCTCACAGCCATGCCGCTGTCACAGAGACTTTCCTCACAGCCATGCCTCTGTCACAGAGACTTTCCTCACAGCCATGCCGCTGTCACAGAGACTTTCCTCACAGCCATGCCGCTGTCACAGAGACTTTCCTCACAGCCATGCCGCTGTCACAGAGACTTTCCTCACAGCCATGCCGCTGTCACAGAGACTTTCCTCACAGCCATGCCGCTGTCGCAGAGACTTTCCTCACAGCCATGCCTCTGTCGCAGAGACTTTCCTCACAGCCATGCCGCTGTCGCAGAGACTTTCCTCACAGCCATGCCGCTGTCGCAGAGACTTTCCTCACAGCCATGCCGCTGTCACAGAGACTTTCCTCACAGCCATGCCGCTGTCACAGAGACTTTCCTCACAGCCATGCCGCTGTCACAGAGACTTTCCTCACAGCCATGCCGCTGTCACAGAGACTTTCCTCACAGCCATGCCGCTGTCACAGAGACTTTCCTCACAGCCATGCCGCTGTCGCAGAGACTTTCCTCACAGCCATGCCGCTGTCACAGAGACTTTCCTCACAGCCATGCCGCTGTCGCAGAGACTTTCCTCACAGCCATGCCGCTGTCGCAGAGACTTTCCTCACAGCCATGCCGCTGTCGCAGAGACTTTCCTCACAGCCATGCCGCTGTC
>CM026394.1:24832101-24929601 GCA_014843695.1 Archivesica marissinica
ACTGTATATGCAAGTGTCCCGTACACCTGTATGTGAGTGTCCCGTACACTGTATGCGAGTGTCCCGTACATTGTATGCGAGTGTCCCATGCACTGTATGTGAGTGTCCCGTGCACTATGCGAGTCCCGTGCACTATGTGAGTGTCCTGTGCACTGTATGCGAGTTTCACGTACACTGTATGTGAGTGTCCCGTGAACTATGCGAGTGTCCTGTGCACTATGTGAGTGTCCTGTGCACTGTATGTGAGTGTCCCTTGCACTATGCGAGTGTCCTGTGCACTATGTGAGTGTCCCATGCACTGTATGTGAGTGTCCTGTGCACTGTATGTGAGTGTCCCATGCACTGTATGCGAGTGTCCAGTGCACTGTATGCAAGTGTCCCGTACACTGTATGCAAGTGTCCAGTGTACTGTATGCAAGTGTCCCGTACACTGTTATGTGTGTGTCCTGTGCACATGTATGTGTGTGTCCCATGCACTGTATGTGTGTGTCCTGTGCACTGTATGGTGTGTCCTGTGCACTGTATGTGTGGTCCTGTGCACTGTATGTGTGTGTCCCGTGCACTGTATGTGTGTCCCGTGCACTGTATGTGTGTCCTGTGCACTGTATGTGTGTCCTGTGCACTGTATGTGTGTGTGTCCTGTGCACTGTATGTGTGTCCCGTGCACTGTATGTGAGTGTCCCGTGCACTGTATGTGTGTGTCCTGTGCACTGTATGTGTGTCCTGTGCACCGTATGTGTGTCCCATACATTGTATGTGAGTGTCCCATGCACACCCACTGTATGTGTGTGTCCTGTGCACTGTATGTGTGTCCTGTGCACTGTATGTGAGTGTCCTGTGCACTGTATGTGTGTGTCCCATGCACTGTATGTGTGTGTCCCATGCATTGTATGTGTGTCCCATGCACTGTATGTGTGTTGTGCACTGTATGTGTGTCCTGTGCACTGTATGTGTGTCCTGTGCACTGTATGTGTGTCCCGTGCACTGTATGTGTGTCCTGTGCACTGTATGTGTGTCCTGTGCACTGTATGTGAGTGTCCTGTGCACTGTATGTGAGTGTCCGTGCACTGTATTGTGTGTCCTGTGCACTGTATGTGTGTGTGTCCCGTGCACTGTATGTGTGTCCTGTGCACTGTATGTGTGTGTCCCGTGCACTGTATGTGAGTGTCCCGTGCACTGTATGTGTGTGTCCCGTGCACTGTATGTGTGTGTCCCATGCACTGTATGTGTGTGTCCTGTGCACTGTATGTGAGTGTCCCGTGCACTGTATGTGAGTGTCCCGTGCACTGTATGTGAGTGTCCCGTGCACTGTATGTGAGTGTCCTGTGCACTGTATGTGAGTGTCCCGTGCACTGTATGTGAGTGTCCCATGCACTGTATGTGAGTGTCCCATGCACTGTATGTGTGTGTCCTGTGCACTGTATGTGTGGTGTCCCGTGCACTGTATGTGTGTCCTGTGCACTGTATGAGTGTCCTGTGCACTGTATGTGAGTGTCCTGTGCACTGTATGTGTTGTCCTGTGCACTGTATGTGTCTGTACACTGTATGTATGTGTCCTGTGCACTGTATGTGTGTGTCCTGTGCACTGTATGTGTGTCCTGTGCACTGTATGTAAGTGTCCCGTGCACTGTGTGTGTGTCCCATGCATTGTATGTGAGTGTCCAGTGCACTGTATGTGTGTGTCCTGTGCACTGTGTTGTGTCCTGTGCACTGTATGTGTGTCCTGTGCACTGTATGTGTGTGTCCTGTGCACTGTATGTGTGTCCCCGTGCACTGTATGTGTGTGTCCCATGCACTGTATGTGAGTGTCCCGTGCACTGTATGTGAGTGTCCTGTGCACTGTATGTGAGTGTCCCATGCACTGTATGTGAGAGTCCCGTGCACTGTATGTGTGTCCTGTGCACTGATGTGTGTCCTGTGCACTGTATGTGTGTCCTGTGCACGTATGTGTGTCCTGTGCACTGTATGTGAGTGTCCTGTGCACTGTATGGAGTGTCCTGTGCACTGTATGTGAGTGTCCCATGCACTGTATGCGAGTGTCCCGTGCATGTATGTGAGTGTCCTGTGCACTGTATGTGTGTCCTGTGCACTGTATGTGAGTGTCTGTGCACTGTATGTGTGTCCTGTGCACTGTATGTGTGTGTCCTGTGCACTGTATGTGAGTGTCCTGTGCACTGTATGTGTGTCCTGTGCACTGTATGTGTGTCCTGTGCACTGTATGTGTGTGTCCCGTGCACTGTATGTGAGTGTCCTGTGCACTGTATGTGTGTGTCCCTGTGCACTGTATGTGTGTGTCCTGTGCACTGTATGTGAGTGTCCTGTGCACTGTATGTGTGTCCTGTGCACTGTATGTGTGTGTCCGTCACTGATGTGAGTGTCCTGTGCACTGTATGTGAGTGTCCTGTGCACTGTATGTGAGTGTCCCATGCACTGTATGTGTGTGTCCTGTGCACTGTATGTGTGTTCCTGTGCACTGTATGTGAGTGTCCTGTGCACTGTATGTGAGTGTCCTGTGCACTGTATGTGTGTGTCCTGTGCACTGTATTGTGTGTCCTGTGCACTGTATGTGTGTCCTGTGCACTGTATGTGTGTCCTGTGCACTGTATGTGTGTCCTGTGCACTGTATGTGTGTGTCCTGTGCACTGTATGTGTGTCCTGTGCACTGTATGTGTGTCCTGTGCACTGTATGTGTGTCCCGTGCACTGTATGTGTGTCCTGTGCACTGTATGTGTGTCCCGTGCACTGTATGTGTGTCCTGTGCACTGTATGTGTGTCCTGTGCACTGTATGTGTGTCCTGTGCACTGTATGTGTGTGTCCTGTGCACTGTATGTGAGTGTCCTGTGCACTGTATGTGAGTGTCCTGTGCACTGTATGTGAGTGTCCTGTGCACTGTATGATGTCCTGTGCACTGTAGTGTGACCTGTGCACTGTATGTGTGTCCTGTGCACTGTATGTGTGTGTCCTGTGCACTGTATGTGTGTGTCCTGTGCACTGTATGTGAGTGTCCCGTGCACTGTATGTGAGTGTCCTGTACACTGTATGTGTCCTGTGCACTGTATGTGTGTGTCCTGTGCACTGTATGTGTGTGTCCTGTGCACTGTATGTGTGTGTGTCCTGTGCACTGTATGTGTGTGTGTCCTGTGCACTGTAGTGTGTGTGTCCTGTGCAATGTATATGAGTGTCATGTGCACTGTATGTGAGTGTCCTGTGCACTGTATGTGAGTGTACTGTGCGCTGTATGTGTGTCCTGTGCACTGTATGTGTGTCCTGTGCACTGTATGTGTGTCCTGTGCACTGTATGTGTGTCCTGTGCACTGTATGTGTGTCCCGTGCACTGTATGTGTGTCCCGTGCACTGTATGTGTGTCCTGTGCACTGTCTGTCCTGTGTACTGTATGTGTGTCCTGTGCACTGTATGTGTCCTGTGCACTGTATGTGAGTGTCCTGTGCACTGTATGTGAGTGTCCTGTGCACTGTATGTGAGTGTCCTGTGCACTGTATGAGTGTCCTGTGCACTGTATGTGTGACCTGTGCACTGTATGTGTGTCTGTGCACTGTATGTGAGTGTCCCGTGCACTGTATGTGAGTGTCCTGTGCACTGTATGTGAGTGTCCCGTGCATTGTATGTGAGTGTCCCATGCACTGTATGTGAGTGTCCTGTGCACTGTATGTGAGTGTCCTGTGCACTGTATGTGAGTGTCCCATGCACTGTATGTGAGTGTCCTGTGCACTGTATGTGAGTGTCCCGTGCACTGTATGTGAGTGTCCTGTGCACTGTATGTGAGTGTCCTGTGCACTGTATGTGAGTGTCCTGTGCACTGTATGTGAGTGTCTTGTGCACTGTATGTGAGTGTCCCATGCACTGTATGTGAGTGTCCCATGCACTGTATGTGAGTGTCCCATGCACTGTATGTGAGTGTCCCATGCACTGTATGTGAGTGTCCCATGCACTGTATGTGAGTGTCCCATGCACTGTATGTGAGTGTCCCATGCACTGTATGTGAATGTCCCATGCACTGTATGCGAGTGTTCCGTTTTTATACTTACAATGTGAATAAGACATGCTAAAAATGAATCGATCTATCAGCCCGTTGCTATAGTGATACAAAAATGTTAATTTATGAAACCACCGGCATTGAACAGTAATATATCTTTAACATTTGATATGTACAAAGTATTTAGAGCGATATTGGAATTGTTATAATATATTTAGTTTTAAATCTGGTATTTTTCAGCACCAGTGGATAAAGCTGATGTCAGTAGGTTAGTATTCAATCTATTTCTACAGGGATCATTCTAGAGGGCGATGTGGGCGAAATAGTCGCCCTAGGGATCCTGACTTCGCCCTCTGGGCGCTACACCTTTTCCCTAAAAAAAATAGATATATTGAAAATATTTTGATATATTGAAACAAATTTGTTTTTTACAATTTTCATACAAAATTTTATCGAGTAAGATACACTTGCCCATTATAAGCACTCCATCTATTCAAATGTTGTATTTAATGGTCATACTGTGCATTTTAACCATATTTTGTTGAAATTTATTAAATAACATCTTTTATGGACGGATCGCGCGCTTTCTCACTTCTCCCACTCTTCTCAATTCTGACTTAGAATGAACCCTGTTTCTACACAAATAATGTTGGATGTATAGAGAAATGTGCTTCTTTATGCAATATTGATATCTGTGTATACATCATCATCACCATCTGGTGGCATCCATGGTCCAGTGGCAGTCCTTCGGATTTGGAACAGAGTGGTCCTTGGTTCAATACCCGGTTACTGCTCATATGCAGTGTCCTTGAGCAAGGCACTTCACACACATTGCTTGCTAAACATGCCCAAGAAATTTGTCTATGTCCCCTGCCATCCTTACATATTTACCATACTTACTTGCCTATAAGACAGGATTTTTATCACCAGATTATGGCCTCAAAGTGGCTTCCCATCTTGTGATAAAAAGACGGTTGTTGACTTCAATACATTTGACCCTCACTGCTGTAGGTTCAAATCACACTGTAGGTGTCATCCGCCTCCGTGGTCGAGTGGTTATGGTCGCTGACCTGTATACCACTGTAACCTATCATCACTGATGGTCACGGGTTTTAGCCCCGTTCAGGCCGTGTCTCATTTATATGAAAAAGTTGGCAGTTTCTTACGGAGGTTGGTACACCCAAGTACTGGTTAACCGCTGGAGCCTGTCCAGGAAAGGTGTTGTTAGGTAAACTGCCCGCCGGCGATATAGCCCAAAATGGTGCTGATGCAGGCGTAAAACCCGAAATATAACATAGCATAGCACTGTAGGTGTCAAATTCTTTTTAAGTGTGGAAGCTCTCCAGCTTGCTTGCAGAAGGTCGGTCGACATATCCCGGTGCCCGTCCGTCGAGTGTGATTTGAACCAACAGAGGTGAGGAGGGTCAAGTGATTTGAAGTCAACAACCGTAACCACTCAGACACGGAGGCACCACGAAAGATGGTTCATAAGTTTATTTCTATCCATTACCAACATTAACGACTTCTCTTCCTGTCTAACAGTTTTGGCCATTGTCTTTGCTCTAAAATCAGGAACGTTTCCCTTGTTTATTTTCAGCCCACAATCCGGACCTTTTAGAATACTCGGAACTGTTTCTGCAGCACCATGTCACAGGCAAATTCCTGCTTCATCTATGCCAGGAGGATCTGAATAATATAGGGATCAAGTCTCTCGGACATAGATATGAATTGTTTGTAAGTGAGCACCCCAGTACGTTACCACTTTACTGGACCGAGAAAAGTTCCACCAGAAATATTGTGTTAATCTTCTCGTTGTATTGCTTCAGATGCCTTGGTAATACAGATACGTGCGCCTCCGTGGTCGAGGGGTTATGCTGAATTGTATAACACTGTAACTCTACCATCATTGATCATCACTGGTTCGAGCCCCGCTCAGTCCGTGTCTATTGATACAAAAAAGTAGGCAGTTTCTTATGGAGGTTGTCTGATTAGCGCAGTGGTTAGCGCGCTCGCTTCTCACCAATGCAACCCTGGTTCGATCCTCGACCGGGAAGTATGTGAGATGGTACGGTGGTCGCCAGATCGGACAGGTAGGTTTACTCCGGTTTCCTCCCACACAGATGACCACATATACGCTGACATCCGTGCCAACGAGAGTGATATATAGTTGTTAGAACTTGCTTCGCAATCATTGTAAAATAAATAAAGTTTAAACTATGGAGGTTGGTGCACCATGTACTGGTTAACCGCTGGAGTCTGCCCAGGAAAGCTGTTGTTAGGTAAACTGTCCACTGTCGATATAGCCCCAAATGGTGCTGATGCAGGCGTAAAACCCGAACAACTTTTACCATTTTTTTGACAGGGGAATACATTTATTTATCATCGCCCCCTGTTAATCAGGGTCACGCCTCCACAAGTATATTAGTCTTTATTTTTTGGAAGATTGTGCATTAAACGGATTCAGGCGCTCTGAGGACCAGTTCAACCTTGAGAGATGGATATATTGTATGCATACAGTAAACATGTGTTCTGTATACAATTTCTACTCATCGTGGGTCTGGAACCGGCCAGGACTCGGAACCAATATTCATGGGCCCCGATGAATTCAAAGCAACAAAGTTTTACATGTTTATTTTCTTAATATATTTTCAGACTGAGATTGAATTGCTCAAGGCACATAATTACAGACTACTCAATTTCCCGCCATTATCACAGGTAATCTCCCTTTGACATACTCAATATCCCTCCATTATCACAGGTAATCTCCCTTTGACATACTCAATTTCCCACCATTATCACAGGTAATCTCCCTTTGACATACTCAATATCCCTCCATTATCACAGGTAATCTCCCTTTGACATACTCAATATCCCTCCATTATCACAGGTAATCTCCCTTTGACATACTCAATTTCCCACCATTATCACAGGTAATCTCCCTTTGACATACTCAATATCCCTCCATTATCACAGGTAATCTCCCTTTGACATACTCAATATCCCTCCATTATCACAGGTAATCTCCCTTTGACATACTCAATTTCCCGCCATTATCACAGGTAATCTCCCTTTGACATACTCAATTTCCCGCCATTATCACAGGTAATCTCCCTTTGACATACTCAATTTCCCGCCATTATCACAGGTAATCTCCCTTTGACATACTCAATTTCCCGCCATTATCACAGGTAATCTCCCTTTGACATACTCAATTTCCCGCCATTATCACAGGTAATCTCCCTTTGACATACTCAATTTCCCGCCATTATCACAGGTAATCTCCCTTTGACATACTCAATTTCCCGCCATTATCACAGGTAATCTCCCTTTGACATACTCAATTTCCCGCCATTATCACAGGTAATCTCCCTTTGACATACTCAATTTCCCGCCATTATCACAGGTAATCTCCCTTTGACATACTCAATTTCCCGCCATTATCACAGGTAATCTCCCTTTGACATACTCAATTTCCCGCCATTATCACAAGTAATCTCCCTTTGACAGGTCCTATTTATTATGGTGTACTGATGCACATTACTAATTTCTTGACATGCTCATATGGCTGATAAGTTTACAAACAAACAGAAAAGTATTGTTTCCAATTTGTGGTAATGTGATCAAAAGGATGTTTACACTCGTGTGATTTCGTACCATATTTTATGAAACTCGTTTTTGAATTTTACTATTAATCTCGCCAAAAGGCCTTTGTAAGATCCTATGTATAGAATCTAGATGTTCATTGCTGTACATTTCAGGTGCAGAAGTCCGATGTTACAAAAGATCATGGATATAAGACAGTGAAGATGACATTAATATTTGGTCACCATCTGAGACTGGGCAGCTCTAATAAGGTACGTGCTGGACCTGGTTGCTATAACTAACCACCCCATTAGACCCCCCACCCCATTAGATCCCCACCCATTAGACCCCCACCCCCATTAGATCCCCCACCCCATTAGACCCCACCCCATTAGATCCCCACCCATTAGACCCCACCCCCATTAGACCCCCCACCCCATTAGATCCCCACCCATTAAACCCCCACCCCATTAGACCCCCACCCCATTAGATCCCCACCCCATTAAACCCCCACCCCATTAGACCCCCATTAGACCTCCACCCCATTAGACCCCCACCCATTAGACCCACCCCCATTAGACCCCCACCCCCATTAGACCCCCACCCCATTAGACCCCCACACCATTAGACCCCCTAGACCCCACCCCATTAGATCCCCACCCCATTAAACCCCCACCCCATTAGACCCCCACCCCATTAGATCCCCACCCCATTAAACCCCACCCCATTAGACCCCCATTAGACCTCCACCCCATTAGACCCCCACCCCATTAGACCCCAACCCCCATTAGACCCCCCACCCCATTAGACCCCCCACCCTATTAGACCCCCACCCCCATTAGACCCCTACCCCCCACCCCATTAGACCCCCCACCCCATTAGACCCCCCCATTAGACCCCACCCCATTAGACCCCCACTCCATTATACCCCAACCCCCATTAGACCCCCCCCCCATTAGACCCCCACCCAATATACCCCCACCCCATTAGACCCCCCACCCCATTAGACCCCCACCCCATTAGAGGGAAACCTACTTTTTTTCTCGTTCTCCTCTTTTGAGCTACACAGAGATTATTTTTCATAATATAATTTTGATAATATGAATATGTAAACATACAATATGAATTACAGTTAAATTAACAAATAGATATGTAAACATGCAATATGAATTACAGTTTTATTAACAAATAGATATGTAAACATGCAATATGAATTACAGTTAAATTAACAAATAGATATGTAAACATGCAATATGAATTACATAGATATGTAAACATGCAATATGAATTACATAGATATGTAAACATACAATATGAGTTACATAGATATGTAAACATGCATAATGAATTACATAGATATGTAAACATGCAATATGAATTACATAGATATGTAAACATACAATATGAGTTACATAGATATGTAAACATGCATAATGAATTACATAGATATGTAAACATGCATTATGAATTACATAGATATGTAAATATGCAATATGAATTACGGCCATTTGAACACATTATTGTTATAACACAGTTTGTCACGCTTCATCTCCAAAACTTCATAATACTAGAGTGGTGGGAACCTATGCTCGGCGTAAATCCTACATATCATGGCCTATAAAAAAAGTTAAATGCACTTGCCGTATATTATTATTATCTTAAGTCGTGAACACAACTTTCATAAAATTGTTGTTGAAAATTTTAGCTTCATTGCGTAACCACGCGCCTAAATACAGCTATCGCAACGGCACCTGTTTCCATGGGGAACTAGATACTTTAGGGCACCTATGCACGGTGTACATGGATTTTTTTATTTATGCATGGGTAAATGTTGAATATATTATTTTGACTTAGTAACATCAATAACTAACAATATTACAACTCATAAGAAACTTTTTTCTGGTTATTTGTACATTTTTTCCAATCCGGATAGCCACCTGAAATGCTCATAAACCGCACATTTCGGTGGAAATTTTTTTCCCAACAAGTTGTCTGTTTATATTCAGCTACTGAACCAGTCAGGTGACAGTTGCATTAGACTACCGGTATGCACAACGAAATGCTATTGAACCATGCTTCACCTCTGTCACCGAAAATATGTTAAAACTATTTAAATATTTTAAATACGGATGTAAATGGAAAAAATACGCCGAGCATAGGTTCCACCACTCTATATATATATAACTATTTATCGCAGGCTTTTATTAGTCCACCGAAGCAACAGTGAGTGAAGAGACATGCACGTTTTTCAAAAACAATGTCTAGTTTTATCCGATGATTAGTAGATGATTATCATATGCTAGCTCTGTTATAAGGTTGTAAAACAGCAAATAAATTGCCTATTAAATACATAGTAAAATAGTAAAAACATACAGTCTTTCATTTCTTCTGATACTACATCCACTGTGTAGAGGTATTCAAATCAACCTGAAATACAGCAATAATATCATAAATGTAATGATCAGTACTGACAGTGCTCACCTGTGAATAACGGCGCCCAACCTTCAGTTTACAATGGCCTGACTTCTTATACTACATCTGTTCTACACATCAACTAGTCCAAGGTCTTCTCAAGTCACATAATGTCTCAAAAAACACAAAAACTCTAACTCTGCCTGTCCTGAAAATGCATTGTTTACCCCCAAAAAAAGAAAGAACTATATTAGTTATTAGGACTACAGTCAAGTGGACCTCGGATGCACTTCTGCCTATTTACGTATACAACCATAACACCAGTTCCAGATGGAATTTTGTTGTTGTAAATATCACATCCTGGTTCTATTATGGCTCTGTTAGAGTTACAGCCATGGAAATAATGTACGAACAACATTTGATTGCATATATTATATTTATGGTACTTTTTCTGTCTGTCTGTCTGTCTGTCTGTCTCTCTGTGTCTCTGTCTGTCTGTCTCTGTCTGTCTGTCTGTCTGTCTGTCTGTCTGTCTGTCTGTCTGTATGTCTGTATGTCTGTATGTCTGTATGTCTGTATGTCTGTATGTCTGTATGTCTGTATGTCTGTATGTCTGTATGTATGTATGTATGTATGTCTGTCTGTCTGTCTGTCTGTCTGTCTGTCTGTCTGTCTGTCTGTCTTCTGTCTGTCTTGTCTGTCTGTCTGTCTGTCTGTCTGTCTGTCTGTCTGTCTGTCTGTCTGTCTGTCTGTCTGTCTGTCTGTCTGTCTGTCTGTCTGTCTGTCTGTCTGTCTGTCTGTCTGTCTGTCTGTCTGTCTGTCTGTCTGTCTGTCTGTCTGTCTGTCTGTCTGTCTGTCTGTCTGTCTGTCTGTCTGTCTGTCTGTCTGTCTGTCTGTCTGTCTGTCTGTCTGTCTGTCTGTCTGTCTGTCTGTCTGTCTGTCTGTCTGTCTGTCTGTCTGTCTCTCCATCCATCAACATTTGTTTTGTTGACAACATAGAACGTCTATTTGTTTGGATTTTGTATAGTTTTATGTAAAAAAATTATATACTTTGATGAAAGCTTGGTTCCATTCAATATCGGCCATTTCCATTAGAGAAAACTAGGTCACTAGGTCAAGTTAAAAGACGACCTTGTAAAAACTGTAACTACACTCTTTTTCATGCAATTTTGTTCGTGTCACACGTTACATTATGACGAAAGTTTGGTTTGTTTCTATAAGCGACCATATCCATCAAAAATGTAGGTCACTAATTCCTGTTTATAAAATCATTGTCAGCACTGTAGCAAATTATGATTCAAATTTACATTATGATGAAATATCTATTCCTTTCAACGATCGACCATTTACACCCGATTTATTTCAAACTTGGTCACTTGTTAACTTGACCCCTTTCAATACTCAATTATTTCCGTCAGAAAAATATTGGTTAGTATGTCCAAGTAAAGGAAGTTCTGGGAAACACAGTAACTACAATATTTTGCTGAAACTCTAGTTCCTGTCAATAATAAGCCAGTTCCGTAAACAAGCTAGATATACAATGTAGTGTTTCCCCCAGAATTAGAAAAAAAATTTAAACTTTATTTATTTTACAACGATTGCGAAGCAAGTTTTAACAACTTATATTAATCACTCTCGTCACCCAGAATGAAAACGGGGCACGGCGCAGGTTGAAATATGGTCATTTTTTTCATGTTTCAAAATGGCAGAATTGGCAAGGTCTGACTAGCATTCATGTGTTATTATCACGGGTATGAATCATGCTTGATTTTGGAACATATTGCATATTAACAATTCAAAATATATTAGTGTATTAACCCATTTGATTCTGGATACCGTACAGGATCTATGCTGTTTGCTATTCAGATGATCTTGCTAAGACACTTGGCTATGTAGCAAACAACATAGATCCTGATCAGCACGCAGCATCACGTTTGCAAAAGCCGTGTATCCAGAATGAAATGGGTTAGCAATTCCAAATATATTATAATACATGACAATGAGGTGGTTGGTTTGCGAGTGTATTCAGGCTTAAGCGGACTAAGCAAACAAACAGGTAACACAGGATTAGGGATTGTACATGGGATTTCAGGCTGTCTGATTAGTGCAGTGTTTAGCACGCTCGCTTCGCACCAATGCAACCCGGGTTCGATCCTCGGACCGGGAAGTATGTGAGATTGTACGCTGGTCACCAGATCAGACAGGTGGGTTTTCACCGAGTACTCCGGTTTCCTCCTACACATATGACCACATATACTCTTTCATCCGCACCAACGAGAGTGATTAATATAAGTTGTTGAAACTTGCTTCACAATCGTTGTAAAATATAGTTTAAATTAGGGGATTTCAGGAAATAGTGCAATAACTATCCTCACGTTTTATTGAGAATTTAGGCAAACAAGGGCGGGCATTTTAGGAATTTCAGGCACAAATGCGGCCCTAAAAAGGGACAGGGTGGGCTCCTATTCCTGATTAAGGGAAACATTATGGATAATTAGGTCAGTGTAAACACTGCAGCAAGTCTTTTGTTTTATCAAATTGGCTGCACGTTACAAAGTTCTGATTGTGTCAAATATCGGCCATTTAATTCCGTAAACGTCAAATCACTTGCCCATCACCACTGTATGTGTTCGAATCCCAATGTGGCGTCAAGTTCTTTCAAGTGAAACAGCTGTCCAGCTGGCTTGCAGAAGGTCGGTGGTTCTACCAGGGTGCCCATCCATGCCTGAAATACTGTTCGGAGGGACACACAGGGTCTTCGTACTTCCTAATAGATGGAGTCATGCAACTTGAAGCCGCATAAACAAAAACCCATTTTCCATAAAAAGTAGGTCAGTAGGTCAAATTAAGAAATACCCTAGTAAATACTACAGGAAATACTCTATGAAAACGGCAACATTCACACTAAAGTATATTGTAAATACAGGGATCATTCTAGAGGGCGATGTGGGCGAAATAGTCGCCCTAGGGACCCTGACTTCGCCCTCTGGGGGCCCCACTTATCCCTAAAAGAAATTTTTATATTTTTTGGTTTTTACGATTTTCAAACAAAATTGTGTCTAGTAAGATACACTGGCCCATTATAAAGCACTCCTTCTATTCAAATGTTGTATTTAATGGTTGTACTGTGTATTTTAACCCTATTTTGCAGAAGTATATTAAAGAACACCATTTAAGGAAGCAATCACATGCTTTCTCACTTCTCCCAAAATTCTGACCTAGAATGAACCCTGAAATATAAACTCTTTGCACTCTTAACCGGTGAAATTAACTGTCAAATATTTCATGGAATTGTAGTGACACAATTCTAATGAAATTGCATAACATATTTTTCAGCTAGAAATAAGAAAAATGTTTTGATGAATTGTCGTCTGCTACATTTATTTGAACTACCATATTAAATTATTTATTGTACCCAGCATGCAAAGTTAGTTATCGGTAACTAATATTTAAGTGCAGTGTAATTGTTCATTGTCAGCACCTAATATTTAAGTGCATGGTAGTTAACAATTTTCGGTTGCCATTATTTCCCTTACTATCTGCCTTGTTGAAATAAAAAAGGAGCAAAGGAATACATAATTACCCCAAGATGCAGAAAAGGAGCAAAGCACACCAGAGAAAAACAATCCATCATTGTCAATTAAGAATATTAGAAGCAGCCATAAAGTGAGATCATTAACATAAAGTGATCATTACCCAGAGATAGGTAGGGAATAAAGACAGTAATAGCAGTGGTATAGTTGCTGCATCTGTACTAACAGCGCCATGAAAAACACATGAGCCTCTTCTTGAGTGATCCTCATTTATGCCGGCTTTATTTCGTTTTTATTTCAAATAATACTTAGCTAGAGTACGTTTTTGTTGGCTTGTCTCAAGTTTTAGTTGTGATGAGGAATTTGTGTTCCCTAATATGCCTCCTAATGCATTGTGGATATAATACCAGAAATATACGTGGTATTTGTACTGGTTGGATATAATCCCAATACAGACGTAATTCCCCCCTGTTTTTTGACACAGGCAGACACAGGCAGACAGGGCATATGTAGTTTGTCTTGTGTTTCATCCCCCGGTTAGGACGTATGCAGCTTGTCCTTGGGTTTGAACCCTCCCGACTCGGTTGTATACAGTTCATCCTTGAGCTTAACCCCCCAGACAGAGTATATACAGTTTGAACCCAGCCATATCGAATGCAGGATGTCTGTCGGTTTGAACCCAGCCAGGACGAATACATGATGTCCTTGGGTGTTCATCCTAGCAAGGTGCATGCAGTGTGTCCTTAAGTTTGAACCAGTTTGGGCCAGTGGCCTTGGTTTTGAAGTTTGATTCACAGCCATGGCTAATGCAGTATGTCCTTAAATTTGAACCAGTTGGGCCAGTGGCCTTGGTTTTGAAGTTTGAATCACAGCCATGGCTAATGCAGTATGTCCTTGAGTTGTTTAGTACTTTATTTATGTTACAACGATTGCGAAACAAGTTTTAACACCTTATATTAATCAATCTCGTTGGCGCGTATGAAAGCTTAAATGTGGTCATACATGTAGGAGGAAACCAGAGTACCTGGAGAAAACCCACCTGTCCGATCTGGCGACCACCATACCATCTCACATACTTCCCGGCCCGATCCGGAGAAGTACCAACTGAGGATGTTTGTGTAAGGATTCCCTTAGAGCTATGCATGTATCCATGTTTGTGTAAGGATTACCTTAGAGCTATGCATGCATCCATCCATGTTTGTGTAAGGATTGCCTTAGAGCTATCCATGCATCCATGTTTGTGTAAGGATTCCCTTAGAGCTATGCATGTATCCATGTTTGTGTAAGGATTACCTTAGAGCTATGCATGCATCCATCCATGTTTGTGTAAGGATTGCCTTAGAGCTATGCATGTATCCATGTTTGTGTAAGGATGCCTTAGAGCTATGCATGTATCCATGTTTGTGTAAGGATGCCTTAGAGCTATGCATGTATCCATGTTTGTGTAAGGATTACCTTAGAGCTATGCATGCATCCATCCATGTTTGTGTAAGGATTGCCTTAGAGCTATGCATGCAGCCATGTTTGTGTAAGGATGCCTTAGAGCTATGCATGTATCCATGTTTGTGTAAGGATTGCCTTAGAGCTATGCATGCATCCATGTTTGTGTAAGGATTGCCATAGAGCTATGCATGTATCTATGTTTGTGTAAGGATTGCCTTAGAGCTATGCATGCATCCATGTTTGTGTAAGGATTGCCATAGAGCTATGCATGTATCCATGTTTGTGTAAGGATTGCCTTAGAGCTATGCATGCATCCATGTTTGTGTAAGGATTGCCTTAGAGCTATGCATGCATCCATGTTTGTGTAAGGATTGCCTTAGAGCTATGCATGCATCCATGTTTGTGTAAGGATTGCTGTAGAGCTATGCATGCATCCATGTTTGTGTAAAGATTGCCTTAGAGCTATGCATGCATCCATGTTTGTGTAAGGATTGCCTTAGAGCTATGCATGCATCCATGTTTGTGTAAGGATTGCCTTAGAGCTATGCATGCATCCATGTTTGTGTAAGGATTGCCTTAGAGCTATGCATGCATCCATGTTTGTGTAAGGATTGCCTTAGAGCTATGCATGCATCCATGTTTGTGTAAGGATTGCCTTAGAGCTATGCATGCATCCATGTTTGTGTAAGGATTGCCTTAGAGCTATGCATGCATCCATGTTTGTGTAAGGATTGCCTTAGAGCTATGCATGCATCCATGTTTGTGTAAGGATTGCCTTAGAGCTATGCATGCATCCATGTTTGTGTAAGGATTGCCTTAGAGCCATCACCATGTGTAAATTGCCTTAACATGCACATCCATGTTGGTAAGATCTTAACATGATCATCCATTGTGTAAGGATTGCCTTAGAGCTATGCATGCATCCATGTTTGTGTAAGGATTGCCTTAGAGTATGCATGCATCCATGTTTGTGTAAGGATTGCCTTATAGAGCTATCCATGCATCCACATTCAACAGGCTTAAAAAGTATAAAACAAGATGGTTTGATTGATGCAAGGCATCAAAGTTGCTAGATTGTTTTTCAACATCATTCAACACACATGGACATCTGAAATAAAAGTAATACCATGCTCACTTCATACCATGCTCACTTCACAGGTGTTGAAGAGTAAAGATACCTGTACACCAGGGTGATAATCAATTGGTAGCAAAGACCAAAGTACTACATGTACACAAGGGTGATAATCAATTGGTAGCTAAGACCAAAGTACTACACGTACACAAGGGTGATAATCAATTGGTAGCTAGACCAAAGTACTACACGTACACAAGGGTGATAATCAATTGCTAGCTAGACCAAAGTACTACACGTACACAAGGGTGATAATCAATTGGTAGCAAGACCAAAGTACTACACGTACACAAGGGTGATAATCAATTGGTAGCTAGAACAAAGTACTACACGTACACAAGGGTGATAATCAATTGGTAGCTAGAACAAAGTACTACACGTACACAAGGGTGATAATCAATTGGTAGCTAGAACAAAGTACTACACGTACACAAGGGTGATAATCAATTGGTAGCTAGAACAAAGTACTACACGTACACAAGGGTGATAATCAATTGCTAGCTAGACCAAAGTACTACACGTACACAAGGGTGATAATCAATTGCTAGCTAGACCAAAGTACTACACGTACACAAGGGTGATAATCAATTGCTAGCTAGAACAAAGTACTACACGTACACAAGGGTGAGAATCAATTGGTACAGTCAAACAACCAGGTCTGAACGATCAAAGATCAGACAGGTTCATTTCATACACAATAATAGGGTGGTTACGATTTTAGTGTATTGGAAATTTGGTTTATATTATAAAAATTACAACAGTCATGTATATACATCATACTTGGCTATGAGAGTTAGACCTTAGTTTAAGAACTAGTGGTATTGTGGAGTGTGGGTTCGAGCCCTACTTTGGAAAAAAAAATTATTAAAATATTTATTTTATGCACGAAATAGTCGTGAAACATCTAAAATACACACGCTATGTGGCTATATAAGTGCATTTTTACACATACCAGTCATATTCAGTACACAATGAGCAAGCAAACACGACATAGTTATAGCTGTGATGCTAGAGAAATTGTTAAAAATGTACATGCATTTTGTACGAAGGAGTCTGGATTGCAGGTGGCGCTAAATCAAACCAAGCCATAGATTCATTTACTATTGACCTCACTTCTGACAGCGATGGGGACAGCGGCTCGGATACAGAGACAGCCAGCGAAGGCGAAGATACTGATTGATACTGTGAAATGAACTGTAACTGTAATTGCTTGAAATGAAATAAAGTTGAAAATTAAATTATGAGAAAAAAAATCAAACAATGAGAGTAAAAATACATACAATTCACTTTATATAAAATATAAATTTGAAGAAACAAACTAGTAATAATACACCCAGTGAGATTTGAACTCGCAACTACAAAATATATCACTAGATATTTTATCTGTATTCCTCCGTCGTTACCGTTCGGCCACGTATCATGTTCATTGATTTTGCGATGTTTATATTTTATTATACTAATGTTATTATAATAATAAATCCACCATGTTATACGAAAGCTTCCACCCCTCTGAAATGGATTTGGCCGATCTTTGATCGTTCAAAGTTGGAAGTTTATTTATAGCAAAGACCAAAGTACTACATGTACACAAGGGTGATAATCAATTGGCATTTGGAATAAATAAAAAGTTAAATCATTCTTATTTATAATGACAGCTAGCAATACTATTCGACTGACCGCTAGCAATACTATTTGACTGACCGCTAGCAATACTAGTAGACCGACCGCTAGCAATACTATTTGACTGACCGCTAGCAATACTAGTCGACCGACCGCTAGCAATACTATTCGACTGACTGCTAGCAATACTAGTCGACCAACCGCTAGCAATACTATTCGACTGACCGCTAGCAATACTAGTCGACTGACCGCTAGCAATACTATTCGGACTGACCGCTAGCAATACTAGTCGACCAACCGCTAGCAATACTAGTCAACTGACCGCTAGCAATACTAGTCGACCAACCGCTAGCAATACTAGTCAACTGACCGCTAGCAATACTAGTAGACCGACCGCTAGCAATACTAGTCGACTGACCGCTAGCAATACTATTCGACTGACAGCTAGCAATACTAATCGACTGACCGCTAGCAATACTAGTCGACTGACCGCTAGCAATACTAGTCGACTGACCGCTAACAATACTAGTCGACTGACCGCTAACAATACTAGTCGACTGACCGCTAGCAATACTAGTCGACTGACCGCTAGCAATACTAGTCGACTGACCGCTAGCAATACTAGTCGACTGACCGCTAGCAATACTAGTCGACTGACCGCTAGCAATACTAGTCGACTGACCGCTAGCAATACTAGTCGACTGACCGCTAGCAATACTAGTCGACTGACCACTAGCAATACTAGTCGACTGACCGCTAGCAATACTAGTCGACTGACTGCTAGCAATACTAGTCGACTGACCGCTAACAATATTAGTCGACTGACTGCTAACAATACTAGTCGACTGACCGCTAACAATACTAGTCGACTGACCGCTAACAATACTAGTCGACCGACCGCTAGCAATACTAGTCGACCGACCGCTAGCAATACTAGTCGACTGACAGCTAACAATACTAGTCGAGTCTGTTGACCATGCGACGAGTGTTGTATAAATCTATGTTAAATATTGTACGTTAAATGTTGTTTGTTTGTAGAATCACAAGTGGAAGATGTACATGGAGATAGACGAGGATGAGAATGAAGGTGACGACAGCGATATCAGTATCCTCACCTGTATCAAGGACGTGACCTTCACCTGTATAGGTCACCAGGGGTCATTCAAGGTCACCAACCCACCTTACATCATGGAAAAGTGGAGTGTAGGCATAGACAATGATATGCAAGTGGAATGTATTGTAAATGTTGAGGTGAGTTTCGGCAGTGTATTGCCATTAGAAATTATTTATTAGATTTTCATGCAAATTTGTACGAAAAGTTTTCCACCATAAGCTTAGTAGTAGAACAACGATGGGCTAGCTGCATTATAAATGGTATCCCACGACAAATCAGGCAAACTTTCATTGGTCCTATATTTTGCATTGTACATCTAAAGCTGGACATGTGTATTCTAGATACTGGACAACTTTTAGGATAATAAACTCTGTCTAAGATACATCTGCTTAAAGCGACACTACATCAGTGAAAACGCAAATTTCTACAGAATGTATTTTCCTATTATATGGTATAAATTTTTTTTCCAAATGTTTGCCTCAAAAACTAAGTATTTAAACTAATAAACAAACGTCGTATACTCGGTTTTTTGACATAACACAACAATGTAAATAGGGTCGACATCAATGCGTAATACAACTCGTGTATCCTGAATAACACGATTTATGGTATAGATTTACCGTTATCTCTCACATGTGTGCCTATGCATATTTATTTGTAGACTAATCTTAGTTAAATTATCTCTAAGCGACATTATCTTGCGCTTAGTATTGACTCCGATGACAAACAAACGTCAATTCAGGAGCGTGGATGACCGCTATATGAAATTCTACATTCAATTTTGAAAGTCTGTAGACCACAAAAACACTGTTTATTGATTCAATGTTAGTGTTCGAATGTATTCGGAAGAATTTGTAGTAGCAATGCATTCATACGTGAAAACAATGCATTTTATTTGCTTTTTGCGATGTACTGTCGCTTTAAAGATATATGCTTTCAAGCATTAGATTCACTTCTATATGAATTTTTCAAAAAGGGAAAATTAACCTTGTATACGGTATATGGTAGGAACTATTTTTTTGGACCCTCTTTTGAAATTTTGTCACAAGTTACATTTTGATGACAACTTGATTCCATTTGATGATCTGCCATTCTTGAGAAACAAACCAGGTCACTAGGTCAAATTAACGACAGATCCTTGTAAACACTAATAACTATATTTTTGACCCAATTTTGTTGAAAATTGTCACAAGTTTCATTTGAATGTGTATGCATCAATGCATGTGAGGATTACAGCTGTGAGTTGCATCCAAGTGAAGCAGGCCTCTAATTGGAGTTAACTGATATTTGTTTATACAAATGTATCTTATCTTAATTGCGAAACAAGTTCTTACAACTTATATCAATCACGCTCGATACCTCATTACTGATGAAATCCACCGCCACGAGGGAGAGAGAAGAGGCAATGTGGAATTTAAATGCCTTGCCTAAGGGCACAATCGTAACAGCTACAGCTGGGCGCAAACTCGGGGCCTTTCGCACCTGAAGCGAGCGCGCTACCACTGCGCTATCATGTCTTCCACACTTGTTTCAGTATATGCTCAAATTATATTTCACCGAATGAACAGTGAAAGCATTATTATCACAAGTGTAGCTAACAACGAGGGATAATATTAGCTTTCTATGCTCATGAATGAAATAAATTCGTTTTTATCATAGAAAATGTTGCAAACGTCTGCTCAACAACCACAGTCATTCTGTGTTTCTCTCTTGTTCTTCATTAAATGATGCAAACGTCTGCTCAACAACCACAGTCATTCTGTGTTTCTCTCTTGTTCTTCATTAAATGATGCAAACGTCTGCTCAACAACCACAGTCATTCTGTGTTTCTCTCTTGTTCTTCATTAAATGTTGCAAACGTTTGCTCAACAACCACACAGTCATTCTGTGTTTCTCTTTGGTTCTTCATTAAATGTTGCAAACGTCTGCTCAACAACCACACAGTCATTCTGTGTTTCTCTTTGGTTCTTCATTAAATGTTGCAAACGTCTGCTCAACAGCCACAGTCATTCTGTGTTTCTCTCTTGTTCTTCATTAAATGTTGCAAACGTCTGCTCACCTACCACAGTCATTCTGTGTTTCTCTCTTGTTCTTCATTAAATGTTGCAAACGTCTGCTCAACAACCACACAGTCATCTGTGTTTCTCTCTGGTTCTTAATTAAATGTTGCAAACGTCTGCTCAACAACCACAGTCATTCTGTGTGTCTCTCTCGTTCTTAATTAAATGTTGCAAACGTCTGCTCAACAACCACAGTCATTCTGTGTGTCTCTCTCGTTCTTAATTAAATGTTGCAAACGTCTGCTCAACAACCACAGTCATTCTGTGTTTCTCTCTTGTTCTTCATTAAATGTTGCAAACGTCTGCTCAACAACCACAGTCATTCTGTGTTTCTCTCTTGTTCTTCATTAAATGTTGCAAACGTCTGCTCAACAACCACAGTCATTCTGTGTTTCTCTCTTGTTCTTCATTAAATGTTGCAAACGTCTGCTCAACAACCACAGTCATTCTGTGTTTCTCTCTCGTTCTTAATTAAATGTTGCAAACGTCTGCTCAACAACCACAGTCATTCTGTGTTTCTCTCTCGTTCTTAATTAAATGTTGCAAACGTCTGCTCAACAACCACAGTCATTCTGTGTTTCTCTCTTGTTCTTCATTAAATGTTGCAAACGTCTGCTCAACAACCACAGTCATTCTGTGTTTCTCTCTTGTTCTTCATTAAATGTTGCAAACGTCTGCTCAGCAACCACAGTCATTCTGTGTTTCTCTCTTGTTCTTCATTAAATGTTGCAAACGTCTGCTCAACAACCACACAGTCATTCTGTGTTTCTCTCTTGTTCTTCATTAAATGTTGCAAACGTCTGCTCAACAACCACAGTCATTCTGTGTTTCTCTCTTGTTCTTCATTAAATGTTGCAAACGTCTGCTCAACAACCACAGTCATTCTGTGTTTCTCTCTTGTTCTTCATTAAATGTTGCAAACGTCTGCTCAACAACCACACAGTCATTCTGTGTTTCTCTCTCGTTCTTCATTAAATGTTGAACTTTTTGATGTTTGTCATTTCCAGCACAAAGTAAAAAAGCCAAAGTCCATCAAATACATGCACCAACTAGACACCAATGGCACAAATGCGGGTCAAAAGGTCATAACCTTGACCTTAAACCAGGTTGAAGATGAAAATAGTAAAGTATCCCCAGTATTGACAATCACCAAAAAGGAGTTGAAGCCAAGCCAAAGTTCCCCGCAGCTAAAGGGGGCGTGGGTAGAGAGAAATACATTTGTTTCAGTCACTACCCCTGAGAAGAAAGGTTTGTACAATATATTTTGCAATATTTATTTTAATCTCATTATGAACATTGGTTTGGCTACTACATTGTCAATGTATGTCGTATTGGTAATGCCGTCAAGAGGTGCTTCTATGAGGGAAAGGGTTATGAACATTGGTTTGGCTACTACATTGTTAATGTATGTCGTATTGGTAATGGCGTCAAGAGGTGCTTCTATGAGGGAAAGGGTTATGAACATTGGTTTGGCTACTACATTGTCAATGTATGTCGTATTGGTAATGGCGTCAAGAGGTGCTTCTATGAGGGAAAGGGTTATGAACATTGGTTTGGCTACTACATTGTCAATGTATGTGGTATTGGTAATGGCGTCAAGAGGTGCTTCTATGAGGGAAAGGGTTATGAACATTGGTTTGGCTACTACATTGTCAATGTATGTCGTATTGGTAATGACATCAAGAGGTGCTTCTATGAGGGAAAGGGTTGATCTCTCTCTCTTGGGCGGTGCTTGTGCTCGGTGCTGAAGAAAGAAACTAGGGCGTTTTTTATTGCAACGGGTAATTTTTTATCCGACAGTTAAAATGCCCTATTTGTCCCCTATAGGTCCAGAGTTTATTGTAATTTTACCCTCTGTCCGTCAGTCAGTGTCACTGTCAGTCATTTTTCATCCTGGCCAAATCTTTGTCATGCATAATATGTTTTTGAAATCAGCTGTCAAAAATGTTTGTATTTGTATTATTTATAGTCGAATTAAACACAGTTTGTCGTTCCGAGCAAATTAACCACTTTAGGCCTGCATAGATAATTCTAATTCCTACTTGTCAAAACTTTTTTTATCGCCAATAAATATAACTGAAAGACGAATATTATTATTTCTTAAATTAATTGCTCTCGAGACCTCATTCCCGATGGAATCCAAAAACAATAGCAAAGAACAATAGCAAACACACAAATCTGAGAACCATGCTACATGTATTTATATATGGCCTAATAATAAAATTAAAAAAAATTAATGGATATTCGTGGAATATTAAAAAATATTTTAGAGTTACAAATTCAGTCATTGAGAGGTAGGTGAGTGGATGAGATCACAGAGCCAACAATTGAGGGCCCTTAAATAAGCACAGAAATCTCTACTTGCATGTATGTAGGTAAGTGGATGAGATCACAGACCCAACAATTGAGGGCCCTGAAATAAGCACGGAAATCTCTACTTGCATGTATGTAGGTGAGTGGATGAGATCACAGACCCAACAATTGAGGGCCCTGAAATAAGCACGGAAATCTCTACTTGCATGTATGTAGGTGAGTTGATGAGATCACAGAGCCAACAATTGAGGGCCCTGAAATAAGCACGGAAATCTCTACTTGCATGTATGTAGGTGAGTGGATGAGATCACAGACCCAACAATTGAGGGCCCTGAAATAAGCACGGAAATCTCTACTTGCATGTATGTAGGTGAGTGGATGAGATCACAGACCCAACAATTGAGGGGCCTGAAATAAGCACGGAAATCTCTACTTGCATGTATGTAGGTAAGTGGATGAGATCACAGACCCAACAATTGGGGGCCCTGAAATAAGCACGGAAATCTCTACTTGCATGTATGTAGGTGAGTGGATGAGATCACAGACCCAACAATTGAGGGCCCTGAAATAAGCACGGAAATCTCTACTTGCATGTATGTAGGTGAGTGGATGAGATCACAGACCCAACAATTGAGTGCCCTGAAATAAGCACGGAAATCTCTACTTGCATGTATGTAGGTGAGTGGATGAGATCACAGACCCAACAATTGAGTGCCCTGAAATAAGCACGGAAATCTCTACTTGCATGTATGTAGGTGAGTGGATGAGATCACAGACCCAACAATTGAGTGCCCTGAAATAAGCACGGAAATCTCTACTTGCATGTATGTAGGTGAGTGGATGAGATCACAGACCCAACAATTGAGTGCCCTGAAATAAGCACGGAAATCTCTACTTGCATGTATGTAGGTGAGTGGATGAGATCACAGACCCAACAATTGAGTGCCCTGAAATAAGCACGGAAATCTCTACTTGCATGTATGTAGGTGAGTGGATGAGATCACAGACCCAACAATTGAGTGCCCTGAGATAAGCACGGAAATCTCTACTTTCATGTATAAGTCTAGTTTAGCTGGGCTCGTTCTAGGTCAGACTTTTTGGGAGAAGTGAGAAAGCGCGCGATTGCGTCTTTAAATTAACATAACATAACAAAATAGGGTTAAAATACACAATATGACCATTAACCCTTTCAACACCACAGGCCTCTAAATAGGCTTATGAAAAGTGTAGATCCAGATGAGCCGGCTCGTGACGAGCCGTCTCATCAGGATCTGCACTTTTTTGCCAGTAATAATTATTACTATTTTTAGATAAAATTACCCATTTTGATAAATGAACTGGTCCAAAGGTAATTTTCTTATTAATTTATTGGTATGAAAATATCACGCACCAGTCCATGTCAGTTACTTGGGGTTGAATGGGTTAAATAGAACATATTAATAGAAGCAGTGTTTTATAATGGGCCAGTGTATCTTACTTGACAACATTTTGTATGAAATTTAAATAAATTTTAAAAAATGTACTTATTTTTTTACAAAATGTTTTTTTTAGGGATAAGTGGCCCCCCCCCCACCCCGGTGCAAAGTCAGGGTCCCTAGGGTCACTATTTCGCCCCCAAGTCACCTAGAATCAGCCTTGAATTTAGCATATCAAAGTAAAATAAACAGCTTTCAGCTTACATCTGATTCCTGAAGCTTAAATATTAGCTTAGCTTAGTAATATAGCTGTAGCCAAAATGTCTTTATGTAACATGTCGCGGTAAATATGTAGCTTGGAGCTTGCAATAATTCCCGCGACTTATATTCTACATGTAGTAGAGCCATAGCCAATCAGAATGCTTGTTGCAGTGATCAGCTCCAGAATTTACGAGTCTCGTGCATTGGCATGTATCAGTGAACACGTGCACCTGGAAGTAGGCTTCGACGGTTGTACATCCATTTTTGCAAAAGGGCTTAGAGTGTTTAGCAAGATCATCATTATGTTAAACGTATATCCAGACACAGTGTCATTATCCACGAAATCGATGAGTGCATAGGTTTTCTTGAAGTCTTCAGTGATATTGAAAGCTTTAGGAAAGCTTTGCCTTATCTTGAATGGTGAATCATCAAATAGAGTTTGGAAATGTTTTTTTATTATTGTTAAGTTAGGTCCTGGTGAGTGTATAAGTATATTATCCCTTCTGAGAAATGCTAATGGCAAGGATTGCTCTATTACGGTTATCACCAGTATTACAGGATACGGTTATCACCGGTATATGGTTATCACCGGTATTACAGGATATGGTTATCACCGGTATTACAGGATATGGTTATCACTGGTATTACAGGATATGGTTATCACCGGTATTACAGGATATGGTTATCACTGGTATTACAGGATATGGTTATCACCGGTATTACAGGATACGGTTATCACCGGTATTACAGGATATGGTTGTCACCGGTATTACAGGATATGGTTGTCACCGGTATTACAGGATATGGTTATCACCGGTATTACAGGATATGGTTATCACTGGTATATGGTTGTCACCGGTATATGGTTATCACCGGTATTACAGGATACGGTTATCACTGGTATTACAGGATACGGTTATCACCGGTATTACAGGATATGGTTATCACCGGTATTACAGGATATGGTTATCACCGGTATTACAGGATATGGTTATCACCGGTATTACAGGATATGGTTATCACCGGTATTACAGGATACGGTTATCACCGGTATTACAGGATACGGTTATCACCGGTATTACAGGATACGGTTATCACTGGTATTACAGGATATGGTTATCACCGGTATTACAGGATATGGTTATCACCGGTATATGGTTGTCACCGGTATATGGTTATCACTGGTATTACAGGATATGGTTATCACCGGTATATGGTTATCACCGGTATTACAGGATACGGTTATCACTGGTATTACAGGATATGGTTATCACCGGTATTACAGGATACGGTTATCACCGGTATTACAGGATACGGTTATCATCGGTATTACAGGATATGGTTATCACTGGTATTACAGGATATGGTTATCACCGGTATTACAGGATATGGTTATCACCGGTATTACAGGATATGGTTATCACCGGTATTACAGGATACGGTTATCACTGGTATTACAGGATATGGTTATCACCGGTATTACAGGATACGGTTATCACTGGTATTACAGGATATGGTTATCACCGGTATTACAGGATACGGTTATCACTGGTATTACAGGATATGGTTATCACCAGTATTACAGGATATGGTTATCACCGGTATTACAGGATACGGTTATCACTGGTATTACAGGATATGGTTATCACCAGTATTACAGGATACGGTTATCACTGGTATTACAGGATACGGTTATCACCGGTATTACAGGATATGGTTATCACCGGTATTACAGGATATGGTTATCACCGGTATTACAGGATACGGTTATCACTGGTATTACAGGATATGGTTATCACCGGTATTACAGGATACGGTTATCACTGGTATTACAGGATATGGTTATCACCAGTATTACAGGATATGGTTATCACCGGTATTACAGGATACGGTTATCACTGGTATTACAGGATATGGTTATCACCAGTATTACAGGATACGGTTATCACTGGTATTACAGGATACGGTTATCACCGGTATTACAGGATATGGTTATCACCGGTATTACAGGATATGGTTATCACTGGTATTACAGGATATGGTTATCACCGGTATTACAGGATATGTTTATCACCGGTATTACAGGATATGGTTATCACCGGTATTACAGGATACGGTTATCACTGGTATTACAGGATACGGTTATCACCGGTATTACAGGATATGGTTATCACCGGTATTACAGGATATGGTTATCACCGGTATTACAGGATATGGTTATCACTGGTATTACAGGATATGGTTATCACCGGTATATGGTTGTCACCGGTATATGGTTATCACCAGTATTACAGGATATGGTTATCACCAGTATTACAGGATATGGTTATCACTGGTATTACAGGATATGGTTATCACCGGTATTACAGGATATGGTTATCACCGGTATTACAGGATACGGTTATCACTGGTATTACAGGATATGGTTATCACCGGTATTACAGGATATGGTTATCACTGGTATTACAGGATATGGTTATCACCGGTATTACAGAATATGGTTATCACCGGTATTACAGGATATGGTTATCACTGGTATTACAGGATATGTTTATCACCGGTATTACAGGATACGGATATCACCAGTATTACAGGATATGGTTATCACCGGTATTACAGGATATGGTTATCACCGGTATATGGTTGTCACCAGTATATGGTTATCACCGGTATTACAGGATATGGTTATCACCGGTATTACAGGATATGGTTATCACCGGTATTACAGGATATGGTTATCACTGGTATTACAGGATATGGTTATCACCGGTATTACAGGATATGGTTATCACCGGTATTACAGGATATGGTTATCACCGGTATATGGTTGTCACCGGTATATGGTTATCACCGGTATTACAGGATATGGTTATCACCGGTATTACAGGATATGGTTATCACCGGTATTACAGGATATGGTTATCACTGGTATTACAGGATATGGTTATCACTGATATTACAGGATATGGTTGTCACCGGTATATGGTTATCACTGGTATTACAGGATATGGTTATCACCGGTATATGGTTATCACCGGTATTACAGGATACGGTTATCACTGGTATTACAGGATATGGTTATCACCGGTATTACAGGATATGGTTATCACCGGTATTACAGGATATGGTTATCACCGGTATTACAGGATATGGTTATCACCGGTATTACAGGATATGGTTATCACCGGTATATGGTTGTCACCGGTATATGGTTATCACTGGTATTACAGGATATGGTTATCACCGGTATATGGTTATCACCGGTATTACAGGATATGGTTATCACCGGTATTACAGGATATGGTTATCACTGGTATTACAGGATATGGTTGTCACCGGTATTACAGGATATGGTTATCACTGGTATTACAGGATATGGTTATCACCGGTATATGGTTATCACCGGTATTACAGGATACGGTTATCACCGGTATATGGTTATCACCGGTATTACAGGATACGGTTATCACCGGTATATGGTTATCACCGGTATTACAGGATATGGTTATCACCGGTATTACAGGATACGGTTATCACCGGTATATCGTTATCACCGGTATTACAGGATATGGTTATCACCGGTATTACAGGATATGGTTATCACTGGTATTACAGGATACGGTTATCACTGGTATATGGTTATCACCGGTATTACAGGATATGGTTATCACCGGTATTACAGGATATGGTTATCACCGGTATTACAGGATATGGTTATCACTGGTATTACAGGATACGGTTATCACCGGTATATGGTTATCACCGGTATTACAGGATATGGTTATCACCGGTATTACAGGATATGGTTATCACCGGTATTACAGGATATGGTTATCACTGGTATTACAGAATATGGTTATCACTGGTATTACAGGATATGGTTATCACCGGTATTACAGGATATGGTTATCACCGGTATTACAGGATATGGTTATCACCGGTATTACTGGATATGGTTATCACCGGTATTACAGGATATGGTTATCACTGGTATTACAGGATACGGTTATCACCGGTATTACAGGATATGGTTATCACCGGTATTACAGGATATGGTTATCACCGGTATTACAGGATATGGTTATCACCGGTATTACAGGATATGGTTATCACCGGTATTACAGGATATGGTTATCACCGGTATTGCGTCCTTACATTGTGTTAGTTAATAAATGTCAACAAAATAGGGTTAAACTACACAATATGACCATTAAATACAACAGTTGAATGGAATGCTTTATAGTGTATCTTATTGGACAAAATTGTAATGTGAAAATTGTTTTTTAGGGAGAAGTGGGGTCCCCAGGGGGCAATGGCAGGGTCCCTAGGGTGACTATTTTGCCCTCTAGAATGAACCCTGGTATTTGTAGAATTATATTTTATCCTCAAAGAATATAGAAATACTTGTGTAATTTGAGAGTAACTTTTAGAGTTGATAGGGCTAGTAAAACAAGAGATGATATATCTACGGCACGACTAAACAGAAACAAATGTGTTAGTTTCGTTCATGATTGAAGTCGTCAGAACGTTCTGTGGCTTTATTTAATTTACTATGCCCTTCGGCGGCACACTCGCGTGTTTGCTGTCATAATTCCAGTTTAGACTGGAATCAAAGTGAATTGTGGGATAGATTTACCGGCACACTCGCGTGTCTGCTGTCATAATTCCAGTTTAGACTGGAATCAATGTGAATTGTGGGATAGGTTTACCATCAAACTCACGTGTTTGCTGTCATAATTCCAGACTGGAATCAAAGAGAATTATGGGATAGATTTACAGGCAAAATGAGTTTGCCTTGCTGGGCTGTCGAAATTGATGGCAAATATTTGTTTGCATTGTTTTAGTTTCTGCCCTGCAGACACGCCAAGGGTTTAAGTTTCTGCCCTGCAGACACCCCAGGGTTTTAGTTTCTGCCCTGAAGACACGCCCAGGGTTTTAGTTTCTGCCCTGAAGACACGCCCAGGGTTTTAGTTTCTGCCCTGAAGACACGCCTAGGGTTTTAGTTTCTGCCCATGAATACACGCCCAGGGTTTTAATTTCTGTCCTGAAGACACGCCCAGGGTTTAAGTTTCTGCCCTGCAGACACGCCCAGGGTTTAAGTTTCTGCCCTGCAGACACCCCAGGGTTTTAGTTTCTGCCCTGCAGACACGCCCAGGGTTTTTCTTTCTGCCCTGCAGACATGCCCATGGTTTTAGTTTCTGCCCTGAAGACACGCCCAGAGTTTTTCTTTCTGCCTGGCAGATACGCCCAGGGTTTTAATTTCTGCCCGGCAGACATGCCCAGAGTTTTTCTTTCTAACCCCTGGCTTTAGTTTGGTAGCATAAAAGTTTAATTATTTTACAATGAAGCAAGTTCTAACTAACAACTTATATTAATCACTCTCGTTGGCGCGGATGAAAGCGTATATGTGGTCATTCATGTGGGAGGAAACCGGAGTACCCAGAGAAAACCCACCTGTCCGATCTGGTGACCACGATACCATCTCACATACATCCCGGTCCGAGGATCGAACCCGGGTTGCATTATTGATAAGCGAATGCACTAACCACTGCACTTATTGGACAGCGGTAGGATAGACTGGTTATTCTGTCATTTAAATGTCCACTCTACAGCCAAATTATGTTGCTATACAGAACTTCCAGAGTTTAGCCTACCTATAACCATTAGTGCTTTATGACATCACTTATTCATGAACTTTTTTTTTTTATCTTGACTGGCATTAAAATCCTAATCCATCCCTGGAAAGTTTCTTGTTTTTCAAGAGATGTATCAATGATTCTAGTAAATTTATGGCGGCCCAGCATGTGGCATGGTATGCATTTTACAAAATGTTCATTAAAATCTTGGAACATGGAAGACCACTGGGTGAGTGAGAGATTATGTTGAGTCTGTCAGATAAGTGATTTATAAGACTGTGAGCAGCTCATATCTGTAATGCGTATATATATATATACTCTATCAGTATTATATATATATGGTCTTACAACTCCTATCTGTAATGCGTATATATATATATAC
This sequence comes from Archivesica marissinica, assembly GCA_014843695.1. Taxonomy (NCBI): domain Eukaryota; kingdom Metazoa; phylum Mollusca; class Bivalvia; order Venerida; family Vesicomyidae; genus Archivesica; species Archivesica marissinica. The sequence goes on from CM026394.1 coordinate 24,863,000, forward strand.
TCTATCAGTATTATATATATATATGGTCTTACAACTCCTATCTGTAATGCGTATATATATATATACTCTATCAGTATTATATATATATGGTCTTACAACTCCTATCTGTAATGCGTATATATATATATACTCTATCAGTATTATATATATATGGTCTTACAACTCCTATCTGTAATGCGTATATATATATATACTCTACAGTATTATTAATATGGCTTACAACTCCTACTGTAATGCAAAAAACCACAAAAAACAAACACAAAAAACCTATCAGTATTATATATATATGGTCTTACAACTCCTATCTGTAATGCGTATATATATATACACTCTATCAGTATTATATATATATTGTCTTACAACTCCTATCTGTAATGCGTATATATATATATACACTCTATCAGTATTATATATATATGGTCTTACAACTCCTATCTGTAATGCGTATATATATATATACTCTATCAGTATTATATATATATGATCTTACCGGTACAACTCGTCATGATTTCGTACCATTTTGATAAATGAACTGGTCCAAATGTAATTTTCTTATTAATGTATTGGTCTAAAAATACCATGCACCAGTCCATGTCAGTTACTTGGGGTTGAATGGGTTAAAGGCAAAATCCTAAAACTCGATTCATAAAATATGGTATGAAATCACCACCAGTCATTATTTTGCACAAAATAATGCTTCTACTTCCATTTTGGCATCAACCGTCTGCTCAAATTGTCATGACGTCACTAAATTGTCATGACGTCACTAAATTGTCATGACGTCACTATGCAAAGCAGCATTATATTTTATGTTTTAAACAGCGTTATCATTACGTCAAGACTTCTTTTAAATCGTAGTTTGTCTTACCATTAACGGTATGTACCAATTCAAATAGAAATATGAATATTTTAAAGTTTACTTTATAAATTATAAGGATTATTCTCTCAACCAAACAGAATTCTTCCAATTATTACACGTGTGTACATATAAGAAATTATGAGATGATAAATTTATATAAATATACTCTTTGTCTCTAAAGGCCCTCCGTGGTCGAGTTGTTACGGTAGTCATTGCCTCTCACTGCTGTAGGTTTGAATCACACTAAGGGTGTCTAATTCTTTCTTTTGTGGAAGCTATCCATCTGGCTTGCGAAAGGTCTGTGGTTCAACCCCGGTGGCATGTCTGTGCTTGAAATACTGCTTGGTGGGTCAGCCGGGGTCTTCCTCAACCAGTTACCGCTGGAGAGTCGCATGAGGCGCCACATGACCAAAGCTGTCAGTGCTACTATAAACCCCAAACCAAACAAACCGGAGTTCGAGCCCCGCTGGAGCCGTTACGATTGTGCCCTTAGGCAATGCATTTAAATTCCACGTTGCCTCTTCTCTCTCCCTCGTGGCGATGGATTTCATCAGGAATGAGGTTTCGAGAGTGATTAATATAAGTTGAAAGAACTTGTTTCTCAATCGAGCTAAAATAAATTTGTATGAACTAAACAAATAAACCTGTGTCTCTATGTTTGCTTAAAGGTAAATCGAGTATTTGAAGCATGTTTTGTAAGTGGGTGGTTGGGTGTATCAGCTAGAGATATCTTGACAACTCTGTATAGATTATTCAGATTTTGCATCATCCGGTGTATGCAAATGATGCTATTTCTGTACCTGAATCATTGTCGTGTTTGTGAGTGCGTGTGTACGCCGTTTGACGCTGTTTTTGTCTTGCCAAATTGCAGCACCCTATGTAGCAACTAATCAGTACCATGGAAACTTTATACAACAAATACACAAAAGAGAAGAGGGGCTGAGTGGTTTAACCTGTCTCTGACTTCACCGCTGTAGGTTCAATCCCACTTCACTTGGGGTGTCGTAGGTGAGGAAGCTATCCATCTGGCTTGCGGTAGGTCGGTGGTTCTACCAGGGTGCCCGTCTGTGCCTGCAATTGTGCATGGCGGGGCACGAAAGGTATGCCTCCACCAATAATAGCTGGATAGTCACCATATGACCTAATATATAAGCTTTTGGTGCGACTTTAAGACTGGAAGTCGTGATAGTGCAGTGGACGCGCGTTCGCTTCATGTGAGATAGGTCCGGAGTTCAAACCCCGCTGGAGCCATTACGATTGTGCCCTTAGGCAAGGCATTTAACTTCCATGTTGCCTGTTCTCTCTCCCTCGTGGCGATGGATTCCATCAGGAATGAGGTCTCGAGAGTGATTAATATAAGTTGTAAGAACTTGTTTAGCAATCAAGCTAAAATAAATTTGTATAAACTAAACCAAGCCCCAAAAACAAACAAACAAACAAACAAAATGAAAGTTTTATTGCCATGAAATACACCTGATCAATAGTTCAATGAAGTACACCTGATCAATAGTTCAATGAAGTACACCTGATCAATAGTTCAATGAAGTACACCTGATCAATAGTTCAATGAAGTACACCTGATCAATAGTTCAATGAAATACACCTGATCAATAGTTCAATGAAATACACCTTAGTCAATAGTTCAATGAAGTACATGTGATCAATAGTTCAATGAAGTATACCTGATCAATAGTTCAATGAAATACACCTTAGTCAATAGTTCAATGAAGTACATGTGATCAATAGTTCAATGAAGTACACCTGATCAATAGTTCAATGAAGTACACCTGATCAATAGTTCAATGAAGTACACCTGATCGATAGTTCAATGAAATACACGTGATCAATAGTTCAATGAAGTACATGTGATCAATAGTTCAATGAAGTACATGTGATCAATAGTTTAATGAAGTACACCTGATCAATAGTTCAATGAAATACACCTTAGTCAATAGTTCAATGAAGTACACCTGATCAATAATTCAATGAAGTACACCTGATCAATAGTTCAATGAAATACACCTTAGTCAATAGTTCAATGAAGTACACCTGACCAATAGTTCAATGAAATACACCTTAGTCAATAGTTCAATGAAGTACATGTGATCAATAGTTCAATGAAGTACACCTGATCAATAGTTCAATGAAGTACACCTGATCAATAGTTCAATGAAGTACACCTGATCAATAGTTCAATGAAATACACCTGACCAATAGTTCAATGAAATACACCTTAGTCAATAGTTCAATGAAGTACATGTGATCAATAGTTCAATGAAGTACACCTGATCAATAGTTCAATGAAATACACCTGACCAATAGTTCAATGAAGTACATGTGATCAATAGTTCAATGAAGTACACCTGATCAATAGTTCAATGAAATACACCTGACCAATAGTTCAATGAAATACACCTTAGTCAATAGTTCAATGAAGTACATGTGATCAATAGTTCAATGAAGTACACCTGATCAATAGTTCAATGAAATACACCTGACCAATAGTTCAATGAAGTACATGTGATCAATAGTTCAATGAAGTACACCTGATCAATAGTTCAATGAAATACACCTGACCAATAGTTCAATGAAATACACCTTAGTCAATAGTTCAATGAAGTACATGTGATCAATAGTTCAAGACATGACAAGTTCATGAGTACACCTGATCATAGTTCAATGAAATACATGTGATCAATAGTTCAATGAAGTACACCTGATCATAGTTCAATGAAGTACACCTGATCGATAGTTCAATGAAGTACACCTGATCGATAGTTCAATGAAGTACACCTGATCGATAGTTCAATGAAATACACCTGATCGATAATTCAATGAAGTACACCTGATCAATAGTTCAATGAAGTACACCTGATCGATAGTTCAATGAAATACACCTGATCGATAGTTCAATGAAGTACACCTGATCGATAGTTCAATGAAATACACCTGATCGATAATTCAATGAAGTACACCTGATCAATAGTTCAATGAAGTACACCTGATCGATAGTTCAATGAAATACACCTGATCGATAGTTCAATGAAGTACACCTGATCGATAGTTCAATGAAATACACCTGATCGATAATTCAATGAAGTACACCTGATCAATAGTTCAATGAAGTACACCTGATCGATAGTTCAATGAAATACACCTGATCGATAGTTCAATGAAGTACACCTGATCGATAGTTCAATGAAATACACCTGATCGATAATTCAATGAAGTACACCTGATCAATAGTTCAATGAAGTACACCTGATCGATAGTTCAATGAAATACACCTGATCGATAGTTCAATGAAATACACTGATCAATAGTTCAATGAAGTACACCCGATCGATAGTTCAATGAAATACACTGATCAATAGTTCAATGAAGTACACCCGATCGATAGTTCAATGAAGTACACCCGATCAATAGTTCAATGAAATACACCTGATCGATAGTTCAATGAAGTACACCTGATCGATAGTTCAATGAAATACACCTGATCGATAGTTCAATGAAATACACCGATCATCAGTTCAATGAAGTTATTGGTATAATATTGAAAAATCTGCATACAAACTTGAAAATTGTTAGATTTCCTTTCAATAAAAAATCTTTTAATTTAAAATAATTGTAACAAAGTATTTAAAAATGTTAAAATTTCCTTTCTGTTGAAACTCTTCCTTTAATTAAAATAAGTGTAACAAAGTATTTAAAGATGTTGCATTTCCTTTCTGTTGAAACTCTTCCTTTAATTAAAATAATTGTAACAAAGTACACATGTATTTGAAAATTGTTTACATTTCCTTTCTGCTGGAAAACCTACCTATAATTGTTACAATGTTTCCCTAACTGCTGTGGATAGACAGGTATCTAATGATAACACAAACTGAGAGCAGAAAATAAGCTACTAATCCCCCAACAGTGTTGCTACTTAGAATATAAAGTCATAAAGTCTGCCTGGAAGTAGGCTGCGCCCTACAGTTCCTAGCAGACAGAAAGAACATAGTCTCTCGACAGCATCTTGAAAATGTCTTCGCTAATTCGTTCAGATTAAAACAGAGGGGTTCCGTAGAAATGAAGGCTTTATATTGTAAAGCAGTCTTATATTGTACATCCTGCTTGGATTAGCCTGGTATTAGTTGTGTTCTATCTGTGTGTTAATGTACATGCATACCTGCCGTAGGAAAATACTCTATAGTAACGTAAAACCGTACTCTATTGTAACTGAGACTTATTAGTGCAGTGTTACACTTCTCACCAATGCAACCCGGTTTCGTTACTTGGACTGGGAAGTATGTGAGATGGTACGGTGGTCGGCAGATCGGACAGGTGGGTTTTCTCCGGGTACTCCGGTTTCCTCCCACACGAATGACCACATTTACGCTTTCATCTGCGCTAACGAGAGTGATTAATATAAGTTGTTAAAGCTTGTTTCGCAATCGTTGTAAAATAAAGTGCAAACCTTTTTTTTTAGACTTAGTCCAGTATAAATTAATAACTAGATAGTCATAAGAGCACTCCTATTTTATTTTAATGCCACCTCCTCTTCCCCCCACCCCCTTCTCTTCCACCCCCTCTTCCCACCCCCCTCCCCCACCTAAAAAGAACAGTAAAAGAAAATTGATACAAATTATGCAAACAGTTAATAAACGTAAAACACGCAAATGTTAATTGTAAAATGAATTGCCGACTCAAAATAAAAGTTATCTTATTTTAAAATGTGATGATAAATAAACCTAAAACACAGCAGCAGACGACAATTCATTAACGTGTTTGTCTGATTTGTGCTAGTCCGCCTCCGTGGTCGAGTGGTTACGGTCGCTGACTTGTATACCACTGTAACCTATCATCACTGATGCTCACAGGTTCGAGCCCCACTCAGGCCATGTCTCATTTATATGAAAAAGTTGGCAGTTTCTTACGGAGGTTGGTACACCCAAGTACTGATTAACCGCTGGAGCCTGCCCAGGAAAGGTGTTGTTAAGTAAACTGCCTGCCGGCGATATAGCCCAAAATGGTGCTGATGCAGGCGTAAAACCCGAAATATAAATAAATATATAAATAAAATTGTCTGATTTGTGGCTGAAAATTATGGAAATTTGTCGTGCAATTTCATTAGAATAGTTCCTCCTTTTCCGATAAGTACACAGCATGAGTAAATCATGCTACATGGAGGGGTATGCCACATCTTTACAATGCCTGGCATTATAGTACACAGCATGAGTAAATCATGCTACATGGAGGGGTATGTACATGGAGGGGTATGTACATGGTATGTACATGGAGGGGTATGTACATGGAGGGGCATGCCACATCCTTACAATGCCTGGCAGTATAGTACACAGCATGAGTAAATCATGCTACATGGAGGGGTATGTACATGGAGGGGTATGCCACATCCTTACAGTGCCTGGCAGTATAGTACACAGCATGAGTAAATCATGCTACATGGAGGGGTATGCCACATCCTTACAGTGCCTGGCAGTATAGTACACAGCATGAGTAAATCATGCTACATGGAGGGGTATGTACATGGAGGGGTATGCCACATCCTTACAGTGCCTGGCAGTATAGTACACAGCATGAGTAAATCATGCTACATGGAGGGGTATGTACATGGAGGGGTATGCCACATTCTTACAGTGCCTGGCAGTATTTCTTGGATTCATTTAAAGTGTTTAAAGGCAAGGAATGCCTGCTGAGAGCTTGTCATCTCTAACATAATGCCAACATGCCGGGAGTAGGTATCTCACAAGAGGTCTCCAGAAGATACACCCATTTCCTAGATAATTACCTCTCTTGCAGAAATTGACTTATATACTTGTATGTATTATTTATTAAAGTCTGTTTGTGTGTTTTTTTTCTTCAAGTGGAAAAAAATAAAACTATAATAAATCCTGTAGACGAAATGAGCAGATAACAAATGTGTAATATTTTCCCTGGAAAATAGGGCTTTTTACATTTCATTCAATTCGTCCCATATCTTATCATTTCGTTTACAGCATGCTGATCAATGAATGAGCTTTTCGACACAATCGATTTTAATTACATTGTTGCATTTTTAAACGAATCACATCTTTTCCGTAAATTGTAACGTTTAACTGGTTTATATATACAGTCTTACAACTGACGTTTTTTGTCATCAGCATATTTGCATCTTGATAAATTTTGTTGCAATTGACCTTTCATCATTACAATTTTACTATATACATGTATTTTATCTAGGTATATTTTTTAACTATCTTGTATACAATATACTTAACCCAGTGCGATATAGCCTGAACTGTGCTGAAGCGTCGTTAAACCAAATACTCACTCACTCACAGCATGCTGAAGGTTAATATTAGAATCAAACATTTACAAAGGTATTGATGATTTTGTAAATAGCAAGAAGTTATTTGTAGATTTCAGTGTATGATCGAAAAATATATATTATGTTTAAAAAAATATATATTATGTTTAAAAAAATATATATTATGTTTAAAAAATATATATTATGTTTAAAAATATATATATTATGTTTAAAATATATATATTATGTTTAAAAAAAGTTTAAAAACTTTATTTTACAACGATTGCGAAGCAAGTTTTAACAACTTATTAATCACTCTCGTTGGCTCGGATGAAAGCGTAAATGTGGTCATTCGTGTGGGAGGGAACCGGAGTACCCGGAGAAAACCCACCTGTCCGATCTGGCGACCACCGTACAATCTCACATACTTCCCGGTCCAAGAATCGAACCTGGGTTGCATTGGTGAGAAGCAAGCGCGCTAACCACTACACTAATCGGACATATATTATGTTGCAAGCAACATAGATCCAGATTAGCCGTGGTGTAGCGCCGAGTCTGATCAGGATCTATGTTGTTTTCTATTCAGCCAAATGCTTTAACTCCACTATCCGAATAGCAAACAGCATAGAGAGCTCTATGCTGTTTGCAAAGGGTTTTTTATCTGCCACTAGCATGCTAACAGAAATTATATATGATTTATGATTACATCTATGTAATGCCTACTGCCATACCACGATAAGTATTGCAATAACATAACAATAACGTCTTGTCACAGCATACATCCAATTATTCTTCACGCTACTGTCGTTTTGGAAGGTTGGTGGTTCTACTCAGGTGGCCGTGTGTGCCTGAAACTGTGCTAGGAGGGGCACCTGGGGTCTTCCTCCACCAATAATAGAAGAGTTGCCGTATGGCCTAAGCTGATGGAGCAAATTTAAACCCCCAAAACAAACATGACTAAAGTCTGTCTCGCATAATCTATATCTCAACCTCAGATCTTTTTTTTATTTTATTTAAATTTATTTAACGTCGCTACCGGTTTCTCATTTGAGCGACGGGCAATTTACCTAACAACACCTTTCCTGGGCAGGCTCCAACTGTTAACCAGTGACTTGGTGCACCAACCTCCGTAAGAAACTGCCAACTTTTTCATATAAATGAGACACGGTCTGAGCGGGGCTCGAACCCATGACCATCAGAGATGATAGGTTACAGTGGTATACAAGTCAGAGACCTTAAACACTCGACCACGGAGGCGGACGTTCAGATCATTTTGAACATTTCATGTATTTGAACTAATTTACAGTGAAATTAGGTCAAAATATCATTATTTATCGTCAGAGCATTGATTCTTTTATTTGATCGTGGGACTGTTGACATCGTTATGCTTTTGTGTCCGTTTATCTGTTTGCGGATTATGCCAAAAAAATTACTGACAGAGTTTCATGAAATTTGGTGGGTCTTGGGTCAAGGACAAACCCATTGGATTTTGGAAGTGATCCGAATCCAGGATGTTAACCCTTACCCCCATAGAGATGTAGTTTTATTTCATACATTTGGCTGTAATTTACCAATCATACTCAATGGATAAGCTGTGAACTTGCCTACTCCACCTTCATAGAGGTTACTAGGAATTATTAAGTGTTGTATACACTACGTTGTTCCGATCTTTAATATAGCTTGTTTGACTACTAATGGGTCAATCTATGTGCAATAGGCATTGGCATCGAGAGGCGCCTCTAAAGCGAAAAGGGTTAAATGAATTCTTCACCATCCAGAGATAGGGCTAGAATAAAGATTTAGCAGCATGGTGGAGGTTTGTGTAGTGCAGTTTGTATCTCGGAGGTGTGTGTAGTGCAGTTTGTATCTCGGAGGTTTGTGTTGTGCAGTTTGTATCTCGGAGGTTTGCGTAGTGCAGTTTGTATCGCGAAGGTTTGTGTAGTGCAGTTTGTATCTCGGAGGTTTGTGTAGTGCAGTTTGTATCTCGGAGGTTTGCATAGTGCAGTTTGTATCTCGGAGGTTTGTGTAGTGAAGTTTGTATCTTGGAGGTTTGCGTAGTGCAGTTTGTATCTCGGAGGTTTGTGTAGTGCAGTTTGTATCTTGGAGGTTTGTGTAGTGCAGTTTGTATCTCGGAGGTTTGCGTAGTACAGTTTGTATCTCGGAGGTTTGTGTAGTGCAGTTTGTATCTTGGAGGTTTGTGTAGGTTTGTGTAGTGCAGTTTGTATCTCGGAGGTTTGTGTAGTGCAGTTTGTATCTTGGAGGTTTGTGTAGTGCAGTTTGTATCTCGGAGGTTTGTGTAGTGCAGTTTGTATCTTGGAGGTTTGTGTAGTGCAGTTTGTATCTTGGAGGTTTGCGTAGTGCAGTTTGTATCTTGGAGGTTTGCGTAGTGCAGTTTGTATCTTGGAGGTTTGTGTAGTGCAGTTTGTATCTTGGAGGTTTGCATAGTGCAGTTTGTTACTCGGAGGTTTGCATAGTGCAGTTTGTATCTTGGAGGTTTGTGTAGTGCAGTTTGTATCTTGGAGGTTTGCATAGTGCAGTTTGTTACTCGGAGGTTTGCATAGTGCAGTTTGTATCTTGGAGGTTTGTGTAGTGCAGTTTGTATCTTGGAGGTTTGCATAGTGCAGTTTGTTACTCGGAGGTTTGCATAGTGCAGTTTGTATCTTGGAGGTTTGTGTAGTGCAGTTTGTATCTTGGAGGTTTGCATAGTGCAGTTTGTTACTCGGAGGTTTGCATAGTGCAGTTTGTATCTTGGAGGTTTGTGTAGTGCAGTTTGTATCTTGGAGGTTTGCATAGTGCAGTTTGTTACTCGGAGGTTTGCATAGTGCAGTTTGTATCTTGGAGGTTTGTGTAGTGCAGTTTGTATCTTGGAGGTTTGCATAGTGCAGTTTGTTACTCGGAGGTTTGCATAGTGCAGTTTGTATCTTGGAGGTTTGTGTAGTGCAGTTTGTATCTTGGAGGTTTGCATAGTGCAGTTTGTTACTCGGAGGTTTGCATAGTGCAGTTTGTATCTTGGAGGTTTGCATAGTGCAGTTTGTATCTTGGAGGTTTGCATAGTGCAGTTTGTTACTCGGAGGTTTGCTTGGTGCAGTTTGTATCTTGGATTGCTCTTGTTCCTTCATGTTTTCTTTTCATATTTCAGGATCTCCAGATGTTTGGGCAAGCATAGTGGCTGGTAGACGGCCTTCATTTCTAGACAACCCTAAACCCAGACACGTTCCTGGCACCACCATGACCTTACATGCTTCTAGCAACCTTCAGGGCCAATCAGTACAGACAGAATCAATGTTAACCCCAGGCTCTGCCAACAACATGAGAAAATCACCATCATCTCCAGCCTCCATTGGCAGTAAGAACTCATACCGGTCACCTGGTCAGGTATCGCCTGGTCAGCAGGTTTATCCATGGTACCAACAAGGTCATCCTAGCGCTGTTGAAGCTCATACACACTCTGGTCAAGCTGAGGGCTATCATTCACCAGGACAAATCTTGCACTCTAATCATCCATCGTTACCAGTTTTAGTCGATGCTGAAGAAACCAATGGCGATGAACCTAAATTTGCAGCCGAAGCAGATAAAGATTCATGTAGTACTACTGAAACGTCAAAGGTCACATTCTCTCTAACTGATTCATCGTCCTCAAAGAGTACGGAGAGTTGCTTTAGTGAACGTGTTGGTAAGCAATCGGAAACTTATGCATCAGTGTGCACAAAATGCAAAGCTGCCTTTGACACACTGGGTAACCATGGCAACAATGATTCACGGTCGAGAGATACAGGTTGTGAAGAGAGGGAAACAAACTGTGGGAATAAAAATGCCGGGTACGATCATGCAAAGACGAGAAGTTGGTCAGATGGTGGGGAAAGAGGTCGTGGAACCAGAGGTCATAGATATCAGTACGGAGACCACGATAATAGGGGATACGAAAACAGAAACAGAAATGTCAGCTGGAATAATGATCACAGGGGTAGAGGTAGATATGACCGAACCAACAGAGGCTTTGACAATAACAGAGACCAGTTTTATGAACGAGGGAATGAACATTTTCCTAGAGGTCAGAGTCGTTCCAGAAGAGGTCACAGGGGTCAGTACCAAGATAACAGGAATTTTAAAACTCGATTTGAGAGTGACAGTAAAGGTCCTAGTAGTGAACCGATTTTTGAAAGAGACACTGCTCGGTCGAATGTACCAATGAGAAGAGCTATTAGCTCACCTGATCAGATAAATGATAAACAATATACACATTTCCGTTTTAACCAAAATGAGAATAATAATAATAGGAAAACCAGTCATAGGAAAGGATTTTCAACTAACTTGATATCTGATCACATTGATAGCGATCAGAATAGAGTGAGCTCTGATTTAACATCGAAATTATCTATAAATGACAGCGAAAAACAAGTTGCAAAGACTGACAAAGTGGTATCTGACGAAAGATCTGGCGGCTTGCAAAAAGGAATAGATAATGAGCATAAACGCCAGTCACCAGGTGATGGCTGGACAAATGTAGATTATAGACATACTAAGAATAAACATGAGACTGGTTATCAAGATGATAATGCCTTTAGGAAAGACTCTAATGATAGAGATTTTAGAAGAGATATGAGACACAGTCAAAGGTCATCTGAGCATTGTGGGACTGGTGAATTGGGCCATGGGTCAGGAAGAGGTAGGGGGAAAAACGGGGTAAGGGGTTCACACAGGGGATATTATAACTAGTATTTAACAGACCATTTCGCATAAATTATACTGTCTAACCTGATACAATTAACTCTTCAATTAATCCTTTGCCTGCTGAGTAAATAAAATCACATTCGCAAACTACACAGGTGTAACGTCGCATCTGATCAGGATCTATGTTGTTTGCTACTCAGCCAAGTGTTTTAATAGCACATTCTGTGACATCTGATCTGGCTCTATACTGTTTGCAAAAGTGATTTTATCTGCTGCTAGCGAAAGGGTTAAATGTTATATGCCAATATAAATAAATTGCTAGGTTACACAGGTGGAGGGGTATCCTTATGCAAGACGCCACAATACCTTTTTCTACCTCATGGAGGTGGCATCATCAGGAAGGAGGTCCCAATCGCTATTAAACTAATGTTGTAGGAACTTGTTTCACAATCCAGCTAATGAAATTTGCATGAATATATTGTAAATATTTTATATCTATGAAAAGTTTTAAAATAAATAATAAATGTTTTTTAGTCAAGTGAAATTGTGGGTATGAAAAAAATGGGACAGAAATAAAAATTAAGCAATTAATTTACTAATGATCTTAAATATACCAAGTCATAATGTGAAATGGTTTGAGTCGGTGTTTATCCCTTTCAACACCACAGACCTCTAAATAGGCTTACAAAAAGTGTAGATCCAGGTAAGCCGTCTCATCAGGATCTGCACTTTTTGCCAGTAATATTACTATTTTTAGACAGTCTCCTTGACAAAATGGGTGGGAGTGTGTGGTATGGCCTATGAAAACATGACTAACATATGTGGCAAAGCCATGGCCCTACTTTAGATAGATCTGGCAAAATTACAACCCTACTTTAGATAGATCTGGCAAAATTACAACCCTACTTTAGATAGATCTGGCAAAATTACAACCCTACTTTAGATAGATCTGGCAAAATTACAACCCTACTTTAGATAGATCTGGCAAAATTACAACCTTACTTTAGACGGATCGGACAAAACCTTGGGGAAAACACCACATGATGTATATTTGGATAAATTTTAAGAAATGCAATAATAACACATAGTTTAGGGATAGCATTCTACTTATACATAGCATACAACATAATTGTGGACCATTTCTACTTATACATAGCATAAAACATAATTGTGGACCATTACAGAAACAATTCACTATGTCAGAAGGATTTACCAAATGTCTTACACTAAGGAAATGGTGAAAACCTGCCCCTAATTTGACTAGTGTGGAGAAAAAGACTACCCCTACTCTTCCAGACTGAAATGGTGAAAACCTGCCCCTAATTTGACTAATGTGGAGAAAAAACTACCCCTACTCTTCTAGACCGAAATGGTGAAAACCTGCCCCTAATTTGACTAATGTGGAGAATAAAACTACCCCTACTCTTCTAGACTGAAATGGTGAAAACCTGCCCCTAATTTGACTAATGCGGAGAAAAAACTACCCCTACTCTAGACTGAAATGGTGAAAAATCAAACCCCCTGGGGCCGCACATGCACAGTAACTGTTTACTTAAGAATAGCCCTCCTCCCCCATCGCCAGCCCCTACCCGCCTCCTTACCCGGGTCTTGTATCTAGTTTACATTTAATCATTTGATGTTGCAGATGTCTGGGTGATTAAACCTTTTTATTCAATGCTTACCATTTATAGAAATTTATCAGTGATAAAAATGATAAAAGCAGTGAAATTGTGCCATATATTGTCACTAGTCCACGCCTTTGGTTATCAGCCGCTGCAATTAAAAGTACCTCTTTGTAAATGCATGTTGGATAGATCCGTGCACATTGTCATCTAAAAGCATCGTATTAGTATAAAATATCATTGTTTTCTATGGCTAGAAAACCATATCTACTATAATATATAGAAAATTTATTTCTTTAAAATGTAGTTGACTTATACTAGTAAACAATGAAAGCTATTAGTATCACTCGAGCTTGTGTCACTTTAGTTTGTGTCACTCGAGAGCTTGTGTCACTCGAGCTTCTGTCACTCGAGAGATTATGTCACTTGAGAGCTTGTGTCACTAGCTTGTGTCACTCGAGAGCTTGTGTCACTAGAGAGCTTGTGTCACTAGAGAGTTTGTGTCACTAGAGAGCTTGTGTCACTAGAGAGATTGTGTCACTAGAGAGATTGTGTCACTCAAGCTTGTGTCACTCATGAGTTTGTTTCACTCAAGAGCTTGTGTCACTTGAGAGCATGTATGTCACTCGAGAGCTTGTTTCACTCGAGAGCTTGTGTCACTTGAGAGCATGTATGTCACTCGAGAGCTTGTGTCACTTGAGAGATTGTGTCACTTGAGAGCATGTATGATACTCGAGAGCTTGTGTCACTTGAGAGATTGTGTCACTTGAAAGCATGTATGTCACTCGAGAGCTTGTGTCACTTGAGAGATTGTGTTACTCAAGCTTGTGTCACTCGAGAGCTTGTGTCACTAGAGAGTTTGTGTCTCTAGAGAGCTTGTGTCACTAGAGAGATTGTGTCACTAGAGAGATTGTGTCACTTGAGAGATTGTGTCACTTGTGAGAATCATGTATTCAATCTATTTATGATAAACTTTGGTAATGCACTGAATGGAAATATTTTGCTTTGAAATCATACTCACAATGGTGATTTGCAGACTGTTTACACTGTATAGCTTGAATATGACCAACCAGGTTGTTTAGGGGCTATGATCTAGTTCATCCTGCCTCTGGTTGTTTAGGGGCTGTGATCTAGTTCATCCTGCCTCTGGTTGTTTAGGTGCTATGATCTAGTTCATCCTGCCTCTGGTTGTTTAGGTGCTATGATCTAGTTCATCCTGCCTCTCGTTGTTTAGGTGCTATGATCTAGTTCATCCTGCCTCTCATTGTTTAGGTGCTATGATCTAGTTCATCCTGCCTCTGGTTGTTTAGGGGCTATGATCTAGTTCATCCTGCCTCTCGTTGTTTAGGTGCTATGATCTAGTTCATCCTGCCTCTGGTTGTTTAGGGGCTATGATCTAGTTCATTTTGTCTCTGGTTGTTTAGGGGCTATGATCTAGTTCATCCTGCCTCTGGTTGTTTAGGTGCTATGATCTAGTTCATTCTGCTTCTGGTTGTTTAAGGGCTATGATCTAGTTCATCCTGACTCTGGTTGTTTAGGGGCTATGATCTAGTTCATCCTGCCTCTGGTTGTTTAGGGGCTATGATCTAGTTCATCCTGTATCTGGTTGTTTAGGGGCTATGATCTAGTTCATCCTGCCTCTGGTTGTTTAAGGGCTGTGATCTAGTTCATCCTGCCTCTGGTTGTTTAGGGGCTATGATCTAGTTCATCCTGCCTCTGGTTGTTTAGGGGCTATGATCTAGTTCATCCTTCCTCTGGTTGTTTAGGAGCTATGATCTAGTTCATCCTGCCTCTGGTTGTTTAGGGGCTATGATCTAGTTCATCCTGCCTCTGGTTGTTTAAGGGTTGTGATCTAGTTCATCCTGCCTCTGGTTGTTTAGGTGCTATGATCTAGTTCATCCTGCCTCTGGTTGTTTAGGTGCTATGATCTAGTTCATTCTGCTTCTGGTTGTTTAAGGGCTATGATCTAGTTCATCCTGCCTCTGGTTGTTTAGGGGCTGTGATCTAGTTCATTCTGCCTCTGGTTGTTTAGGGGCTATGATCTAGTTCATCCTGCCTCTGTTGTTTAGGGGCTATGATCTAGTTCATCCTGCCTCTGGTTGTTTAAGGGCTGTGATCTAGTTCATCCTGTCTCTGGTTGTTTAAGGGCTGTGATCTAGTTCATCCTGCCTCTGGTTGTTTAGGGGCTACAATCTAGTTCATTCTGCCTCTGGTTGTTTAGGGGCTATGATCTAGTTCATCCTGCCTCTGGTTGTTTAGGGGCTACAATCTAGTTCATTCTGCCTCTGGTTGTTTAGGGGCTATGATCTAGTTCATTCTGCCTCTGGTTGTTTAGGGGCTATGATCTAGTTCATCCTGCCTCTGGTTGTTTAAGGGCTGTGATATTGTTCATCCTGCCTCTCGGTGTTTAAGTAGAAATTACGAATTTGTAATAACTGTAATACCAACATGATAGAAAATGAATTTCATTTCCTTTTAGTCTGTCCGAAATTTAAAGATTTAAGAAGACAATATTTAAAACGTTATTTTTGTTCTTGGCCTAACATGCATAAATTCTTATCTCTAATGACTTGTCAGTCACAAACACAGATCTTAAACCTTGCTAAGTATATTTGTTATGCAAATCACAAAAGAAATCAATAGATAATTACCATCATTCCTTACATTGCTATTATACTGTTATATTTCATGCTTCTCTGTAAACTGTGTATATATGTGATGCTATAAGCATCTTCTGATGTTTAATGCAATAAATATTGTATTGTATTGTTTAGGGGCTATGATCTAGTTCATCCTGCCTCTGGTTGTTTAGGGGCTATGATCTAGTTCATCCTGCCTCTGGTTGTTTAGGGGCTATGATCTAGTTCATCCTGTCTCTGGTTGTTTAGGTGCTATGATCTAGTTCATTCTGCCTCTTGTTGTTTAAGGGCTGTGATCTAGTTCATCCTGCCTCTGGTTGTTTAGGTGCTATGATCTAGTTCATTCTGCCTCTGGTTGTTTAGGGGCTATGATCTAGTTCATCCTGCCTCTGGTTGTTTAGGGGCTATGATCTAGTTCATCCTGCCTCTGGTTGTTTAGGGGCTGTGATATTGTTCATCACATTCCAGGTTATTTAGGGGCCATGACTTGATCATCGTGACCAAGGTCGTTTAGGGACCGTGATTGGGTGCATCGGATCCAATGATGTTATGGGGCCGTGATCTGGTGCATCGGATCCAATGATGTTATGGGGCCGTGATCTGGTGCATCGGATCCAATGATGTTATGGGGCCGTGATCTGGTTCATCAGATCCAAGGTTTCATCATAATGCGGTATGACTGAAACGGAACGATGATGTAATCGTAATAATGTTATTTTATAGAACTTTACAGTACGAGGGTAGATACATGTCTACATCCCCGCGAGGGGTTCGACATTACTGGAAGATAGGTACGTGGGTACCAGATGCGTGTTTTCCACCTTCAAATTAAGAAAAAAATAACAACAAATATAATTATTCATAGTACTAATGTTAGTACATTATCAGTTGCAGCGTTATTAGAGATTCTGTTAGTAAATATCCATAAATGGAGGTAATTTACAAATAATTATTTCGCAACTAAATTGAAATGATTCATTTGGATCTTCCAAACATTTTCTTAAAATCTGAATAATTCATTGTTCAAACATGGTAATATAGGACGGTAGTCTGTATTTATTATCGTGCACCTCTCTCTCTCAGTTTGCTGCACATTCTAAGTAAACGTATCATGTGTGTGTTTTACATTTATTTATCGTCGCTACCGGTTACCCATATGAGCGACGCCTCCTGAAGAGATTAGTCATTTTAGATTTTTGGAGGATAGTGCAATGATACAGACAGACCCATTCCAGAGTCTTCTCTGGATCTTTTACATGCACGGTGTACAGCACCGACACAAGACCTCGGTTTAAAGTCCATCTGAAAGACTGTTAATTTTATTAGGGTCAGACGGGGGGATCGAACCTGCGATCCCTGGATTACCAGTCCAGCGTGTTACCACTGGACTACAGATCCGTCTGTTCAGAATTACTTAATGACATACCTCATTTATATTGTACTGTGTTCGTGCACGATGGCACAGATCGACCAAATTTATTCCAAATTTATTCCCACCGTAGAAATTACCTCTTCTGTTCTACAATATACTACTCAAGTTTATCAATGCAGTTAATTGACTAGATTACGCCAGATTGGCAGATCTTAATTAAATTTGGTCAGAAGCATCTTGCTAACAATCTCATCGAAAGTGTTGGGGCTGTTATGCCCCTAATTTTGGGCTCTGTTATAATAAATGTTGTTTAAAATAAGATAAATTATTTTAAAATAAAATTTTAGAGGAAAAACGATAAATAATTTAGACATTGGGCAACATTTATTTGAGCATTTAGAGGCTTTAAAATAAGATAAATTATTTTAAAACCTCAAAATAATATTGCAAAATGTCTAAATTATTTATCATTTTTTTAGAGGAAAAACCATAAATAATTTAATTTAAACATATTGTATTTCCCAATATAATACATATTGAACAATGCATACATTACACATAATCAAAATACAGAAAAAGGATTAGAATGGAAGACAAAAGTCTTATATAATTCTTCTCCTCTAAATAAATAATTTAGACATTGGGCAACATTTCTTTGAGCATTATGAGGCTTTAAAATAAGATAAATTATCCTAAAGCCTCAAAATATTGTTGCACAATGTCTAAATTATTTATCTTTTTTTCTCTAAAATGTTACTATACTAGAGGACATAGAAAATGCACACCTACATTATATGATTATATTTACATGAAAACGAAATATATATCACATCTTTATTACAAAACACAAACTGAACAACTAAAGATATTCCAAAATGTTTAAAACTATGTATTTATATAGTTATTGTTTTTCATGTAAATACACTCTTATCCGAAGTGTGAGTTTTCTATGTCCTCTAGTATAATATGGGCAAAATAAAAGTGAGCTACAAAATCGAGAACAATTGATTTGGCGCTGTAGAATAGCGAACTACAGCTGTATTTGTTAAATCTTGTGTATTATTTAGCAACTGTATTTTCATGCAAGTATAAATTGTATTTAGTTTACAACAATTGTGAAACAAGCATTAACAACTTATCACTCGGGTAACCAATTTTCATGTAGATCATGGCCTATGTATTTTGTTATTACTGGTAAATTCATTTTAGATTTGCTGTGATCATGTCAGGGTTTTTGGATTACTAGTCGTACATGCACTATTCTATGCAACAAGATAATGGTCTTTAGTGTGAAATATCTATACACACACAACTCAATTGAAATAACTTTAGGTCAGACACCGCTATTGCAATTTCCATAGGCCACCATTATAACACTCAGTGCCATTAGATTTTGCCCAAAAATAGTTTGGCACAAAAGACAGTAGTTTTCAACTTGTGGCCTTTAAATTAAGCCACAAGAAAATGTCAAATTTCAATGGGGTTGACCAATTGTGTTTTTTTTTATTTCCCATTAAAGGCACCCACCCCCTACTCTGAAGGTAATTTGGTGGTGAATGTTGCACTTACACCTGCATTTATAATATGCTGTTTATTTGTCACCAAATAGTCTGCAAATATTTTTAAATATTCCAAAATGCAGCTCATATATTGTATTTTAATATTTAGAAGTCATTTTCACTATTTGTGACAATACCTACTCAGCCAATCAGTTCATGTATCAATAACTCTTAAGGGCTTCCCTACACTTTTTCAACCAATCCCAGACCACTATATCAATAACACCGTCTGACCTAAAGGTAATGAGGAACATCGTTTGTTTTTCTATTACCTCCCTTGACAGATATTGATTTATCCCGAAATGTATATTGGTCCTTTTAGTTGGAATCCTTTGTTTTTACTGTTGTTTTTCTAACCAGATGTTGCCTTAGGATAAATGTGATTTTATGAAAATCATGTTAACCCTTTCAACACCACAGACCTCTAAATAGGCTTACAAAAAGTGTAGATCCAGATGAGCCGGCTCGTGACGAGCCGTCTCATCAGGATCTGCACTTTTTGCCAGTGATATGACTATTTTTAGACATAATTACCCATTTTGATAAATGAACTTGTCCAAATGTGATTTTCTGATTCATTTATTGGTTTATGAATATCATGGACCAGTCCATCTGAGTTACTTGGTGTTGAAAGGGTTAATTAATTGATAGCAAATTTTTACAGTAAAGTGTCAATTGGATTGATATACTGTGGGGTGTGTGTCGAGATTTAATTATTTAATAATGATATGATGAGAAACTGGGTGAAAATGGATAGCATGTGGTGCAAAGGAAACGATAAAAACAAAGGAAACCAATTAAGAGCACCCAGCTAATTTTAGGAGTATTCAGGGGCAGTAACTCAGCTAATGTTTCTCATTAAGCAATTCCAAAAAATATGTAATTGTTTTAAATCAGTTTATTGTGTGTTTCGTTGTATTGTTATTTTTCGCAGTAAAGATGCTTTGTTGTATCAGGCTTGCATTGTGTAAGCATGCGAACATGACCGTGTCTGCTGTGATATATGTCTTATAATATGTTTTATAACCACATGCGGTAGGTAACTGCTTACCCAATCTAAAGAGTCATAAACAATTTTTTATTGTTATTCAAATAGCTGTCGATTTTTAACTTCTGGCAAAATGACACATCATCAGAAACTCAAAACGGCTCAATTAATGGTATCGGTGTTAAAATATATTTATTTGACTGACCAGGCAAAATATATATTGACGCCTGTTCCCAGGCTACTGTTCAAATTGTGTGTCACATTTCTCAAAGGGACGTTACCATTCAATTGTATCCAATAAACGAATAGATTCAGGAACAAAGGAGATTCAGGAAAGAAATCCCACAATTGTATTGTTGTTAAACCCTGGTTGGGGGGTTATAAAACTTTTCTCAAATTTCAAGCTCAAGTGATTTGATTGGTTTATTCCGAGTTACACTCGGCTGAACCAATCAGAAGCTTGAGGCTCAGTTTAAAATCTTAACCCTTTCAACACCACATACCTCTAAATAGGCATACAAAAAGTGTAGATCCAGATGAGCCGGCTCGTGACGAGCCGTCTCATCAGGATCTGCACTTTTTGCCAGTAATATTACTATTTTTAGAGAAAAATTACCCATTTTGATAAATGAACTTGTCCAAATGTAATTTTCTTATTCATTTATTGGTTTATGAATATCATGGACCAGTCCATGTGAGTTACTTGGTGTTGAATGGGTTAAGACACAGTATTACACAAGCGATTCAGGAAATAAATCCCACAATTTAAACATGTTTAATGTACGTCTTGTACTTTGTTGAAAAATATATAATCTAATATTGACTAGGATAAATTTGTTCCCTCCTTTGACTCTTCGTAGCTCTGTTTCTCCATAGCAAATTATAATAGTCAAGGATAATCTTATCTTCTTCCTTTGACTCTTCGTAGCTGTTTCTCCATAGCAAATTATACTAGTCAAGGATAATCTTATAATCTCCCTCCTTTGACTCTTCGTAGCTCTGTTTCTCCATAGCAAATTATAATAGTCAAGGATAATCTTATGTCCCTCCTTTGACTCTTCGTAGCTCTGTTTCTCCATAGCAAATTATAATAGTCAAGAAATTAATTTGCATACATCATTTTAGCATGTTTTGTGAAATTTGCTGGCATTAAAAATTGACACTCGCACACCACACGGAACTCTCGCATACATTGCAATTTCACTTTTTTAAACAGGACTGCAGTCAAACCTGCCTAAAGCAATCAGCCAAGGGAATTACAAAAGTGGCTGCTTAATAGAGGTCAAATGTATAATAAAACAGCAATTTGGTAATCTGGACACTGGCTGCTTAATACAGGTTCGCTGCTTAATGGAGGTGTGACCACTAACACAGGTTTGACTGTACATGTAATTTGCTGCAATAACTATATCTATGTTGTGTATTATTCTTGGAATAAATAGTTTTTAGACTAACACCAGATTATTACAGTGAATTGTTTATAATTATCAGATTTTGTGATGTTTACTTTCACTCAAATTGTATGATATTTTTTATGTACTGCCGGTATTTACATGTATAAAACGAACATGTCATGACACATTTACAAAGAATAAAATACAGGGAAAATAACATTATTTTCAGGTTTTATTTTGAATAGTTTTGGTTTCTAAATGTATTCACATCATCTGTTTTATGTCATATTATTCTTGAATAGATATGTGTACAAAGGAAGCCTATTATATAGAGAAGATTTCTGGAAAAAGATACAAAGAAAAGTTCATTACATAAACACTATTTCTCAGAAAGCCCATCACATAAACAATATTTCCCAGAAAGCCCATTGTATAAAGAATATTTCTCAGAAAGCCCATTACATAAAGAATATTTCTCAGAAAGCCCATTATATAAAGAATATTTCCCAGAAGCCCATTGTATAAAGAATATTTCTCAGAAAGCCCATTACATAAAGAATATTTCTCAGAAAGCCCATTATATAAAGAATATTTCCCAGAAAGCCCATTACATGGAGAATATTTCTCAGAAAGCCCATTACATGGAGAATATTTCTCAGAAAGCCCATTTACATAAAGAATATTTCTCAGAAAGCCCATTAGATAAAGACTATTTCTCAGAAAGCCCATTACATAAAGAATATTTCTCAGAAAGCCCATTACATGGAGAATATTTCTCAGAAAGCCCATTGCATAAAGAATATTTCTCAGAAAGCCCATTGCATAAAGAATATTATATTTCTCAGAAGCCCATTACATAAAGAATATTTCTCAGAAAGCCCATTACATAAAGACTATTTCTCAGAAAGCCCATTGCATAAAGAATATTTCTCAGAAAGCCCATTGCATAAAGAATATTTCTCAGAAAGCCCATTACATAAAGAATATTTCTCAGAAAGCCCATTACATAAAGAATATTTCTCAGAAAGCCCATTATATAAAGAATATTTCCCAGAAGCCCATTGTATAAAGAATATTTCTCAGAAAGCCCATTACATAAAGAATATTTCTCAGAAAGCCCATTATATAAAGAATATTTCTCAGAAAGCCCATTGTATAAAGAATATTTCTCAGAAAGCCCATTACATAAAGAATATTTCTCAGAAGCCCATTACATAAAGAATATTTCTCAGAAAGCCCATTATATAAAGAATATTTCTCAGAAAGCCCATTACATAAAGAATATTTCCCAGAAAGCCCATTACATGGAGAATATTTCTCAGAAAGCCCATTTACATAAAGAATATTTCTCAGAAAGCCCATTAGATAAAGACTATTTCTCAGAAAGCCCATTACATAAAGAATATTTCTCAGAAAGCCCATTACATGGAGAATATTTCTCAGAAAGCCCATTGCATAAAGAATATTTCTCAGAAAGCCCATTGCATAAAGAATATTATATTTCTCAGAAGCCCATTACATAAAGAATATTTCTCAGAAAGCCCATTACATAAAGACTATTTCTCAGAAAGCCCATTGCATAAAGAATATTTCTCAGAAAGCCCATTGCATAAAGAATATTTCTCAGAAAGCCCATTACATAAAGAATATTTCTCAGAAAGCCCATTACATAAAGAATATTTCTCAGAAAGCCCATTATATAAAGAATATTTCTCAGAAAGCCCATTACATAAAGAGTATTTCTCAGAAAGCCCATTACATAAAGAGTATTTCTCAGAAAGCCCATTGCATAAAGAATATTTCTCAGAAAGCCCATTACATAAAGAATATTTCTCAGAAAGCCCATTACTTAAATAATATTTCTCAGAAAACACATTGCAAGAAGATTTCTGGAAAAGATACAAAGTAAGCCCATTACATAGAGAAGATTTTCCGGGAAAGATACATAGCATATATACGGCATACTGAATATTTCTGAAAACCCCGTTAAGATCTGCATTGGGAAGATCTCTGGATAAAAGTTTTGCATACTTAATTATAGCCAAGACCGGAAGTAAGTCCGTTACATACAGCTTACTTGCAGATAAAAAAATCAGATAAGAAGTTTATGTCAAAAATGCGTCTAAAAGTTATAATTTTATGTACGCTCATTTTGTGTGCACATCTATACTCACACGAAAAAGAAAGTGTGCACTTGGAAAATTTATGCTGATATATAGATGCAATAAATAGGCAAATTTAGTATCAAAATGTGCAAGCTTGTATTGGCTACACAATGTTTTACTTTTAATTGAAATTTGATTATTATCATAACATTGTTTTACGTGTGAGTATATATATATATTCGATAATAATGTACATTACATATACATGCACATATACACACAGCCAAACACTATAACCCTTGTTCCTACGGCGGGGGGTTAAATATAATTCTACTGAACCCGCTATGATGTATTGCTTTGTATTTGAAATGGCTACAACCTAATATAACGTCCTCTAGTTTCCCAGTCAATTAAAACTCTGTAGTTCGTTCAAAAACGGCGAAATTAATGATCTGCTAGCAGGCGGTGTATATATATAATTTCCCCTCTAACCAAGTGCACACTTTCGTTTTTCGTGTGCGTATATATAAGTCGCACAGTATTATCTGTTGTTTATTAAGGTTCAAAGTGGTATCAGCAGTTTGGGTCTAACTATTATTAGCTAAGGAAGACCCGGGTTCCCCTCGGCCGAGCAGTAGTTGAGGTACAGACGGGTACCCGTGTAGAACCACCAACCTACAGCAAGCCAGCTGGATAGCTTCCTCATACGAACTTATTCGATACCCCCCCCCAGTTGTGATGTGTAAGATTTTAAGTCAACGACCGTAATCATTCAATCAGGGAGGTCCCTCAACAGTCAACCACCATAGCTAAAGAGACTCCTCAACCGGGTAAGATATTTGAAGTCAACCACTGTAGCCACTGGTCAACGGAGAGCCGTCAACCGGGTAAGAGATTTGAAGTCAACCACCATAGCTACCCGGTTACAGAGACCCCTAAACCGGGTATGGGATTTGAAATCGACCACCATAGCTACCCTGTTACGGAGACCCTTCAACCGGGTAAGAGATTTGAAGTTAACCACCATAGCCACCCGGCTACGGAGACCCCTAAGCCGGGTAACAACAAATTGGATAGGGGGTAAGCCCCCTGAAGATTTTGAAAGTTATAAGTTAATATGAGCCGCAGCTGCATTATTAGATGGGTCTGATATTAGATCAGGTTTTAAGACATAGTGGCCTATTGACGATAAACAAGGTACATATCTGTACACTTCTGAAAAGCTTTTATATCTACTATCAATTAAAAAGTAATGACATACCCGAGTTATTTCATATATGATAGTCGCTGCTTAAAATACATCCACCCCCTTAACAATGAGTTTTATTGCATATTTTGCATTTTCAAATTTTAAAGAAAATGTCTACGCTACTGACGACCTTGACGTAGGCTTATAAGCAGGCGGACTACTCGCGCAAACTTGTAAATATACCACTATGTAAAATTGTAAATGTAATAATCAGATATAATGTTATTATAGCCTTTATAGGAGTATTATATTTTAAAGCATATATATATCGCCACCCACGTATTTTCCCGGCGACGCTTCCAGATTATTATTTTTGGAGGATAGTGGAAAATAGAGAAAATGCTCTATGAACATCCGTGAAGGCCAGACGCCAGACCAATCCGTCATATCAGAACGAACCCCTGGCCATGATCGAACCTTCGACCCCCGCTACATAGGTGGACTCCTTAACCACTAGGCCACGGAGACGGATATGTTGCCGCAATCTATATATGGCATATTTTGTTAGCACAAAAAGCTAGACACAATATCGAACTAGGTGGCGCTCGCCGCAGAGCTCAAACCTCCACCACGCTGTCATCCAGATCCGGAATATCACCAACAGTTCCTGGCCCGTGGTGGATCTTCCCCAGATGCATGCGTTAGTTTTTGCGTAACATTGCTACCAGAACAAACACTCAAGAAAGAAAACAAACCCAGTGAAAACATACCGCCTGCTAGCAGATCATTAATTTCGCCGTTTTTGAACGAAATACAGGGTTTTAATTGACTGGGAAACTAGAGGACGTTATATTAGGTTGTAGCCATTTCAAATACAAAGCAATACATCATAGCGGGTTCAGTATAATTATATTTAACCCCCCGCCGTAGGAACAAGGGTTATAGTGTTTGGCTGTGTGTATATGTATATGTAATGTACATTATTATCGAATAAATATGTTTAAACCAAATCTGCATCATTTTAGCAGGAGAACAAAAATATGGATGCATTTTGATTTTAAACTTTGTGAGTATATATTTACATCGCTATTGCGTGAGTGTGTGTTTTACGTTTATTTATCGTCGCTACCGGTTGTCCATATGAGCGACGCCTCCTGAAGAGATTAGTCATTTTAGATGTTTGGAGGATAGTGCAATGATACAGACAGAGACCGATTCCAGAGTCTCCTCTGGTTCTTTTACGTGTACGGTGTACAGCACCGACACGAGACACCTCGGTTTAAAGTCCCATCCGAAAGACTTAATTTTATTAGGGTCATACGGGGGGTCGAACCTGCGATCCCTAGATTACCAGTTCAGCGTGTTACCACTGGACTACAGATCCGTCTAATAGCACCATATTAAGTTATAACGTACATATAGTACACCAGTATTTATTCAGCTCTGACTCTAATAAAATTAACAGTCTTTCAGATTGGACTTTAAGCCGAGGTCTCGTGTCCGTGTGCACGTAAAAGAACCAGTGGAGACTCTGGAATGGGTTTCTGTCTGTATCATTGCGCCATCTTCCAAAAATCTAAAATGACTAATCTCTTTAGGAGGCGTCGCTCATATGGGCAACTGGTAGCGACGATAAATAACGTAAAACACACATTCAGCTATCAGTGATCGTCATAAAGGGTGTGTAAAAAAAGTTCATTCCAGTTTTCAACCCGTGGTTAACTAGTACAGCATGTGGAGTTTATTATTCGCTGGAGCGCGCGTGTCTATTATATTTCCCTTTGAAAACCTCCCATGGGAGGTGACGTAATTACGTTATTTTGTCGATTTTAAATTTTAATAAAACTGCCTGATGAGAAACGCTAGCTAGCCATTCATGGATTATATTTATAGTTATTTGGAAACCCGTACAATGTTAGTTAGCTTTACAGGACACACATTTTACAAAATTTAAGCATTCCAAAAGCTAAATGGTAACGATACTATTGCTACTACAAGTCAGTGTCTGTGTATAAACCGGGGTACCAGGTGTCGGTGCTATACATCGTGCATGTAAACGGTCCAGGTAGGCTCCTTAAATAGGGATATCTTCTGTAGCATGCACCTTCCGCCAACAATTAAACTGATTAACTAACATCACAGACACTTGGGGTATGGACAAGTAGTTTCGTGTTCAAAACCTTTTCATATCTGCAACTATTTTTTTTAAAGAACATTTTGATAAACCATATGTTTGACAATATACATTCAAACAATTTAGGCCATATTCAAGCATATTTAAAAATGACAGCCAGTCACTAACATTACATCTGAACGCATCACCCCGAATAAGGTTGTAATACAACGCATACGTTGCCTATTAAATACATACATAGTAAAAAGTCAAAACATGTTCATTTATATTTCCAATCTTTCCCTCCTTCTGATACCACATCCACTGTGTAGAGGTATTCAAATCAAACTGAAAAACAGCAAATCTATCACAAATGTAATGTTCAGTACTGACAGTGCTCACCTGTGAATAACGTCGCCCAACCTTCAGTTTGCAATGGCCTGACTTCTTATACCACATCTTTTCTACACATCAACTAGTCTGAAGTCTTCTCAAGTCACATAATTTCTCAAAAAACACAAAACTCTAACTCTGCCTGTTATGAAAATGCATTTTTTACCACAAATGTATTGACAGCATTTACCTGTGAGTGACATCACTGTTTACATACTGTATTCTTCCGCCTAATATGAAAGTATACCCCACCTTCAATTTACAATTGGACTTCTTATATTACATCTTTTCTACACTGGGAGAAGTCTCAAGTAACTTCTCCAAAATAACCCACAAAAACGATACAACACTACCTGTCATGAAAATGCCCCTTTTTACCAAAAATAAAAATGAACTATATTAGTTATCAGAACTACATTCGATACATCGGATGCACTTCCGCCTATTTATGTATATACAGCCATAACCAGATTGATCAAATAGACGCTTGATAATAACAAACGTATCATTCAAAACTACATACACAGACGGATCTGTATTCCAGTGGTAACACGCTGGACTGGTACTCCATGGATCGCAGGTTCGATCCCCCGCCTGACACTAATACAATTAACAGTCTTTCAGATGGGACTTTAAATCGAGGTCTCGTGTCGGTGCTGTACACCGTGCACGTAAAAGAACCAGAGGAGATTCTGGAACGGGTCTCTGTCTGTATCATTGCATTATCCAAAAATGATTAATCTCTTCAGGAGGCGTCGCTCATATGGGCAACCGGTAGCAACGATAAATAAACGCAAAACACATACGCTTTTAGCACATTTTAATAAACTCACAGGCATACAGTAGAACTAAAGCAATCGTGCTGAAACATCAACTAGAAGCTAAACCAAACATGACCAGGTTACAGATCAGTATGTCCTTGTGATCGCGACCTGAAGACCTTATTCTAGCTAATAGTTAAATAAGGGTAAAACACACACACAAAACTCCATACCGACATGTCTCTTGAACTCGTTGTAAACAAAACATTTCAGGTCCGTTTTATGTATTCATCTTGTTATACAATGCTATTTTGTACAACATAGCAGCACAACTAATTTCAACATCTCACATCATCTCAATATGAATGCTCTTGATTCATAAATAATGGGAAATGTAATCCAGCGGAAATGAGTTGTGGATCAACGAGTCATCTTGCAGGACTAGGTTCCGCGGAATTTGCATGCAATTTGGCATATCGTAAACGGTTATAATACCCTAGTTAAGATTGTATGTTAACATTAAGCCGTTTTCAAAAGCTGGCTAGAAATTGCACGAATTAGTTATTCACATCCGAGTTGTGCTTGGAGACATACAGGGTAAAACTTTGGTATACACTTCGTCGGCTACGTTCCACAACAGCTTGCTTTAAAATGTCCCGTTGGTAATGTTTTTGTTGTGTGTGTACAATATGAGGTTTTGGTGCCGTTTTTGTTCGACGAGCCCTCGGCAAATAGCAGTCAGTTATCTTTCTTGGCAGCCGCTAGGGGCGCCACTGTACCCGGTCCTGGAATTCTCGCAGAATAAACATCATTAACATGGCATCGAAGTTCGGTCTTATGACAATACCACAGTTAAAATCGGAATTAAAGAAGAGAAATGCAAAGCAGACAGGAAGGAAAATGGATTTGGTTGAAAGGTATTAATTTTGCTTCAGATTTTAGCGTAATAAGCAATAAAGACCGAGAAATGCGGCGATCCTGTGAACCGTAAACACGGGTCAGGTCCGACAGTGCTAAGTTAATGCAATGGTCGATAAAACGATGATATGTAAAAAAAATCCTTGTAGTTGACGTTAAAAATGGTCAAGAATATGTATTCCACCCGAATTGCAACACCTAACAGAATTAAAATTGTATAACCGGGAAAAATAAACAACTTTACGGCTAGCATACGCTATTATATACCATAAATACATAAATGTCGAAATGGCCGTGTGGTTAGAGCGTTGATCTGTGACACGTGAGACCCGGGTTCGAATCATATCCTAATTATTTTTTTTTGTTTTGTCTTTTTCAGAACAATCTAATTGATTATGACTGATACCGAAATCAGTATTTCGCCCGTACTAACGCCTCTACGACGGTGTAATGACAATGAAGAACTAGAGTCCTGCTCAATGCTACTCTTTTTCATTCTCAAGCTTTTCTTAAAAACTCAACAAGCGCTTAAACATACCATCGATGGTCTGTTGAACGTAATCATCAGCTCTGAAATGGACTGCAGTCGTCGAAGCGTAAAATCTTTATCTCAACCAGCCGATCAGAATATAGTATCAACCACGCATAAAGAACGCCTTCATCACTTGCTCCGCCCAGGGTTAGGGTCAAAACGCGTGGTTGATGTCATTATTCAGTTGGGTGGTTGAGAAAAAAGGCTTACATCTTCGAAGGCTGCCAATCTTTGAAAGATACGTCCATCCTTCTAATCGCGTTCACCCACTTGGAACGCCTATCATAATCTTTCGGAAACTCATGTCCTCCTCTTAAATGACACTGGGGTACACAGCAGCAGGTTGAAGGCATAATTATCTATTATGTTGTGTTATTATGTATGAGCGTGTTTACATTGTTTTCTAAGGAAAGTACGATAAAATCCGAATCACTCCAAATGTATCGGGACCGGGTCAGGTGGCGCCATCTAGTTAAGAACGACAACTGACTGCTATTTGCCAATACATCGTCTTCAATAACAACAACACTATTTTTAATACGAGGCTGACACCGGGGTGGAAGACACTACGCCATGCTTTACGTCTAATACTAATCATGCGGGGTACATTATAGGCGTGCGTGCATGAGTGCGTGCGGTGTGCGTGCGTGCGGCGTGCGTGTGGCATGCGTGCGTGCGGTGTGCGTGCGGCGTGCGGCGTGCGGCGTGCGTGAGTGCGGTGTGCGTGCGTGCGTGCGTGCGTGCGTGCGTCGTGCGGCGGCGTGCGTGCGTTGCCGTGCGTGCGTGCGTGCGTGCGTGCGTGCGTGCGTGCGTGCGTGCGTGCGTGCGTGCGTGCGTGCGTGCGTGCGTGCGTGCGTGCGTGCGTGCGTGCGTGCGTGCGTGCGTGCGTGCGTGCGTGCGTGCGTGCGTGCGTGCGTGCGTGCGTCGACTTCAACTATGTAGGTTCGAATTCCCCACTTGGCGTCGAATTATTTCATATGAGGAAGCTATCCAGCTGGCTTGTGGAAGGTCGATGGTTCTACCAGGGTACACGTTAGTGCCAGATATGACCTAAGTTGTGTGTGCGACTATAAACACCAAAGTAAACAAACCAAATAAATCACACTCCTGTGGTTATACTGACGGAGCCAAATAACGTACATGTTTACTTCGTAATGTATTGTTTCTGTCACGTTGATGCTATCTCCTCATTGTTTATTTCCTACCGACAGGTGGAGACACGCGCAACCGTGCATCACGTGATAACGATCTGAAACTCAGCAGTTCTCATTCCCTGGAAGTGAGTACTTCACTGGGCGTTGAAGTAGCTGTCCCCCGACCGTGACCATTGCGAGTTTCTGTCTTCCAGGATGATAAATGCAACACATGTGTCAACACTCGCACAGATGATAATTCTTGTTTGTTTTTTCAAGTTTATTTCTCTTTCAAAATACATAGCATCACTGTAGTACATAAACGAAACATTCGTTGATACAAATGTACTTTAGCTCGATTGCGAAACAAGTTCTTACAACGTATATTAATCACTCTCGAGACCTCATTCCTGATGGCATCCATCGCCACGAGGGAGAGAGAAGTATGTGTGTGTAATGTTTATTTATCGTCGCTACCGGTTGCCCATATGAGCGATGCCTCCTGAAGAGATTAGTCATTTTAGATTTTGTAGGATCCCGGCACTTTTCACACACATATGTACATGTTTGATCTCTCGTAGATTTCAAAATGCAGATATTTGATGAGATAGCATAAAAATGGGAGAAGGGGGGGGGGGAATATAACCTTTGTTCAGAATATTTAAAAAAACCATATTTGACCACGACGAGACTCGAACTCGCAATCTTCTGATTCGAAGTCAGACGCCTTATCCATTAGGCCACGCGGCCAATCATGATAGCAAGTTGTATTTGTATTAAATCTACAGTGTTTTTGACATGCAATCGCCATCAATTATTGCCCAATGTGACAAACGTCCATAGCGAAATGAAAAAGTCTTTTATGCAGAATATTTCAATAAAACAATTTGACCACGACGAGACTCGAACTCGCAATCTTCTGATTCGAAGTCAGACGCCTTATCCATGCGGCCAGTCATAAATCTTGATGACATAAAACCAATTACGTGACAAGAGTTGTAACTATAGCAACAACATTATAATATGATAGTATTAACCTTTAGCAAACTGTAGGTGAAATGTAGTCTGGGTTCCAATCTATCCAATTTTCACTTTTTAACTTCTGGCAAAATGATATTATCAGAAACTCAATACGGCCCAATTAATAGTCTCCGTGTTAAAATATATTTATTTGACTGACCAGGGCAAAATATATCGACGCCTGTTCCCAGGCTAGTATTAACCTTTAGCAGACTGTAGGTGAAATGAGCAGATATCGGGACAAGTTGGATGAAATTGCAAGCCTTATATTCTAGGGAAAATAAGCAAAAATATTTCACATTAAATTTTGTATATCATTTTATTTCGCCAGTTCATTTCATTTTACTTCTGGCAAAATAAATGACGTTGATATTATCAGAAACTCAATACTGCTCAACTAGTGGTCTCGATGTTAAACATATTCTGGTGTAGGCCGTTGTCTAATGTTGTTAAAACTTGTGGCCCAAACCATTTGTATGTTCATGCTATGTATTATATCTGTATGTGTATAACATATGTACTATTGATTTGCAATAAAATATGGTTAAATAAATGTTAAACATATATTTATATGACAAACCAGGCAACATATATCAACGCCTGTTCCCAGGCTACATTTTGCCTACAGCATGCTAAAGGTTAATATTCCTATACAAGGAGTTCGGATGTTTGTGATTATATTTCAATAATATTTCGCATTCTTCATGCAATATTACCCACAACAATTTGAGTAGTTGAAAAATGACAACTTTACTGAATTTTGTTTAAGCATGCAGAAAACAAACCTGATTTTGTTGGTAACATGTATTTGGAATATTTAAATATTCTGTCACGTAGATTACAAAATGCAGACACTTGGGATGAGTAGATCTGTATCTATTGTAATTATAGAATGATCGAAAATGAGTATCATTTTCTTCTTATTTGCCCTAGATTTAGCTCTTTCAGTGCCGAATAAATTCAGAACGAGGGCATTATCAAAATGGAGAAAAATACACCCCAAAGCTCTCGAATACTAAAATGTATAATTATATGCCATTAAACACCTATTTAATAACGGATGCCTATTTCTAATATTAGTGTTTGTATTTTGTTTGCATACCTGCGCAAACCTACTAAATGTAATTCAAATGAAAGTAAATGCTGATGTCAGTTACTGTTCCTGTATACCCACTAAAAGTAGATAGGTATATAGTATTAAGTGTTTTCCTCTGTTTTTATCGTTGTTTCCTTTGCACAACATGCTAGCAATTTTATTCCACTATCGCTTCTTATGATTATTAAATTACTAGATATCCACAGGTCTCCTACAGTATATGCAATGCAGGGGCGTACCCAGGGGGGCCGAAGGGGGCTTTGTGATAGTTAACTTAAGTAAAATTAGAGTATTTTATGTGTAATAGATTTTAAACAAAAATTACAATACATGTATATCAAAATAAAGTTTAACTGGTCATTTCTAGTAATGTGTACACCCACGCTGTTTTAGCTCGGCCAGCCAATCTCGGCACCCCCCCTCAGAAAATCCTGGGTACGCCCCTGCAATGGGTACTTATTTGTAAAACAACGTTATCAGTTAATTCACACGATTTTGATAAAATCACATTTATCATACTGCAACATCTGGTTCGAGAACAACAGTAAAAACAAAGGATTCAAACTAAAAGGACATAATTTTATTTACATTTTGGAAGAAATCAGACTTTATTTGTTAAGGGAGATAATAAAAAAGTGTAGAGTTGTCTCTCATTCTATAAACATTGTGATTAAATATAATAAATATAATTTAAAAAATATGACCACGACGAGACTCGAACTCGCAATCTTCTGATTCGAAGTCAGACGCCTTATCCATTAGGCCACGCGGCCAGTCATGGATAGTTCTACTGTATTTCCAATCTGTCGATTTATCGATGTATTACTTCTGGTATTACTGGTATTACTTCTGGCATTTACAATGCTGCGTTATATACATTATTTGTTATATTGTTGCTTGTACATAACCCATTTGAGAGCTTAGGCGTAAATAAAACCCTAAATTCTTCTATTATCAGAAGCTCAATACTGATCAATTAATGGTATCGATGTTAAAAATATATTTATATGATGGACAAGGCAAAATGCAAAATATAGCCTAGGAACAGGCGTCGATATATTTTGCCTGGACAGTGAAATAAATATATTTTAATGGTATCGGTGTTAAAAATATATTTATATGATGGACAAGCGCCTGTTCCCAGTCTATGTGATAAATGTTATAATAGATGTTCATATGTTATTGCAAATCAATAGTACATATGTCATACACATAACGATACAATAGTACATATGTCATACACATAACGATACAATAGTACATATGTCATACACATAACGATACAATAGTACATATGTCATACACATAACGATACAATAGTACATATGTCATACACATAACGATACAATAGTACATATGTCATACACATAACGATACAATAGTACATATGTCATACACATAACGATACAATAGTATCATATATTTCCATAGCATGAAAATACATCTGGTTTGGACGACAAGTTTTAACAACATTAGACAACGGCCCACACCATGAAAAATATAATCATTGAAAGGTGTACTTCGAAATTAGTTTATACAAATTTATTTTTTAGCTCGATTGCGAAACAAGTTCGTATAACTTATATTAATCACTCTCGAGACCTCATTCCTGATGGAATCCATAGCCACGAGGGAGAGAGAAGAGGCAACGTGGAATAATTTAAATGCCTTGCCTAAGGACACAATCGTAACGGCTCAAGCGGGGCTCGAACTCTTGGCAGTTCGCACCTGAAGCGAACGCTCTATCACTGCGCTATCACGACTTCCTTACTTCGAAATTAGATTTAATCGAAGAATATAAGCATACATGCAAAATATTCCGTTAATACAAGAATTGTGAATAATTGTTAATTTCATTTATTGTCATTACATAATATGTCATTTACAAATCACTCCGCATTTACTCATGAAACCTAGTTGTAATTGTAATATATTTACAGTGTTTTTGACATGCAATTCACACCAATTCATTACTGTTAACAACATTTACATTTATTCAATGCCAGGCTACAATACATGGTAACAACATGACATAAAATGTAGCAAAATATTATACAAGGGTGTGTACACATGGGGACTGTGATGTAGCAATACATTAAACATGTGGTTTTTCATAAAACGAAGTTGCATTTGTTAACTAACGTTGACATTGAAAATGAAACAAGGAGTAAATTTGGTTTATACGCTAAAGAATAATTATTACTCCAGATTTGGAACATTTTCAACAAGCATAGAACAGACTCGTCATGACATGGAACGTTTATAGTTGACCGTTAAAAGTATAACGCACGGGAAACCCGGTGTTTACCTGAGACATATAGGAATGTCATTGACTACTATATCAATTGACTAGATATACTATGGCCCACGGATAACGTGTTATTTACATGCATTACTATAAATAGGTTTGGAATAAGCCAAATCATTACGTAGGGTGTAATAACTAATCCTGTGTGCCAAGTAATGCATACATAAATGATAATAAACTTCTTTTTACCCGTTATAATAATATTAGCCCGTGCTATCTTTTTCGCGGGAATCACGTTATCGTTGGGGTATAGTAGTACGATAAATTTGTTGACAATATGTGGATCGTAATGTCGTTCAATAGGACTAATATTAAAGTGAATTCACCAGTCTGTGGCGCTTATCAATGAGATATATGTTAATGTGTCACGTGCAAAGCGGATACCTTTATTTCGAATTTATGTGATACACATATTCATGTAATAAATAGTGGAATACGGATTATGGAGTTATGTTGTTATAGTTATTGTCGTGGATTTTAGATACGTCTAAAGTGATTCATTATGACACGAGCAAAGAGTGCTAGATGTTTCTGGATTTTAAACGATTTAGTGGTAAGTAGTTCTTTAAATAACAATGTATTTGGGCGCAAATAGTAAATTCTAGGAATAGGATGCAAACAAGTTTCTTGATGATGCAAAAAAGTGAATCTTAACATGTAAAGGAATTCATCACCGATGTCGTTTAGTGAAATGTGACAACTATCAAAGTTGTAAATATGTACTTCGAACACATTCATGCCAGAGCTGTTTTGTAGATGCATAGGATATAATAGTAGTGGGGCCAATGATAGGTTTTAGGGCGCTCGTTGTTTTTTAATGTTAATTTTTGGCGACTATGATAAGTGCATGCTAATGATTCTTGGGCAATAAAAAAAACATGTCGCCATTTGTTTCTGTGATTATTGTGGCTTTGGTGGCCATTTTTAAAATGGCCGCCATGTAAATTTACAATACCTTATATCTCTGATAATAATAGAGCTAAACATTTAATTTTGGTGTCTATACCCATGTTTTCAGGGTCAAGGAATCAAAATATCACAAAATATTTAAAATACCTTGTGTTAAACATTAAGAATTTCAATATGGCTGCTGATTTTTATGGTATGACCGTTACACAAAGTTTAAAAAATCTCATATCTCGGATAATAATAGTGCTACCAATTAAATTTTGTTGATTCCCATGTATTCAGGGCCAAATAATCCAGTTGAGATTACACGGGACCAAATCCAGAGATCGATCTCTTAAAAGTCTCACTACTCCAGAATTTATCCCTTGTTGTGCACCAAAGAAACAAGGTTTCAGCGAGGCGTCCACATGTCCTACCTTCGTACCCAATACCATATCTCATGTCGTCAAACCATATTCTACACAGGACACAGCATGGCTACTTTCACGCACTATTATGCGTACCACGAAAGCTAAGGATATGCAGGATGTAGTCATTGACCTACCAGCTCACCAGCTATCTTCCGAGATATCCCAGGATGCTGAACCCAGTGTCCCAGCAGACACAGCACCAGCAGACATGGGAACATCGTCAAGTACTAAGACTATACATCACAATATCCCTACATGGACGCATACAACTCACTCTTGGCGTCAACAAAGCCTCTTACAGAAGTAAATGCTATGTCTCTCATAGCATCACCAGCCCATGAATGGCAAACTCTCATTACAGTCTTAATACAGACACAGCAGATCAACTACAAGATAATGGGTCCTAACAACAAGACAGTGATCACTCTCGACATGTCCTTGTATGAACGTGCTAAGCAGCTCGAGATGAGCAGGGATGATTTCAAGGGCAAATGGGTGCTGCGGTTGGGCGAGATGCATACAGTGATGGCTGCATTGAGGGCTGTTGGCAATGCCATAGACGATATTGGGCTTGAAGAAGCCTGGTTTGAGGCCGATATATATGGACCCCGTCCGCCTCCGTGGTCGCTGACTTGTATACCACTCTAACCTATCATCACTGATGGTCACGGGTTCGAGCCCCGCTCAGACGGTGTCTCAATTATATGAAAAAGTTGGCAGTTTGTTACGGATGTTGGTGCACCCAAGTACTGGTTAACCGCTGGAGCCTGCCCAGGAAAGGTGTTGTTAGGTAAACTGCCCGCCGGCGATATAGCCCAAAATGGTGCTGATGCAGGCGTAAAACCCGAAATATAACATATATGGACCCACCACGACAAAACAGATCATTGAAGCCAAGCACATGAAGAGGGCTCTAGAAGCACATATGACTACAGTCCAAGCCCTGTTTGACCTAAATGTGGAAGAACTGTTCTCAGAAAACCCTAATCATCGTGGCCCATGTACAAATTCAGCACAACTGATTGACAGGAGTTGTGCACAACGCATCCAGCAGGATATGCTAAGGGATCAACTAAACATGCTAAGTACCCTAGAGTCCAACAACATTTTGGAGATCATGAAACAGTTTGATGAAAAGATGGAATCCACAAGCCCACTCTTCAAGTTTGTGCGACGCTATATGTAGATGGTGTTGGTCATATTCATTCGTGCCACACGTGATGGGCTCTGGCAGCTTCACCTATCTTCCCTTGATGAGCTGTGCAAATAATTATTTGCTCATGACAAGCAAAAGTATGCGAGGCTTGTTCAAGTCTACCTTGCAGAAATGACAGCTCTTGAGACCACCGACCCAGACATACATAAAGAGTTCATGGATGGAAATTTCACAGTTCACAAAAACAAGATCCCATTTTGTGCAGTTGGAGTGGATCATGCCCTAGAGCACATAAATCACATCATGAAAGTCACAAGAGGTCTGGTAGGGATTACACAGAATGCCAGTGCCCGTGAAAGATTCTTCCTTACAGCACCCGCACTGAGTAGACTTGCTGCAGAAGCGCATGGAATGGCTGGCTCGCAAACAAGCTCACGCGATTCGTTACCAACCGATACCATAACACTAGTTCAGTCTCCGAAATAATCGAGAAACTAAACTGGCCAACACTTGAGACACGCAGAGTTAGATACAGATTGATTCTCTTCTATAAAATAATACACCAAATAGTAGCTGTAAACATTCCCATACACCTTTTGATACCCGTAGACAACATAACCAGACACACAAACCCATATTGTTATAAACACATCCCTGTCAACAAAGATTCATACAAATTCTCTTTTTATCCAAGAACCGTCATCCAATGGAACTTGTTACCACTTGTCGCACATGAAGCAATAACAGTGATGGCTTTAAAGCACGTATCCCTGTTTCTGCCCTCCCAACCATGATCTAAAGCATTCATTCTATGTACAAAATCTTAAACAATCACTGTATTATATTTGTCTTTGGACATTCACTTATTTGTTAATTAATCATTGTAAATATCATCATCTCAAAATTCACCTGCGACGACACATAATCCTCAATATTGAGGGAGTGCCGAAATCACCAAGAAGAAGAAGATCACCATGAACTGTCAAAGGCTGTCTGGCAGGTCACTATGTTCCCGCATGCTTATTGTGGCCCGCTCACGACCAGAAGTCAACCTAAAGGCAGCCATTGGCCAGCATGAGTTTACATCCCTTCCAAGAACCCTATTTGCAATAGATAGGTCACTTTTACTAGCCATAGACAAAAGCAGCATCATGACCATACTGGAAACGCTACCCAACCATGAGTCAGCAGTCAGAAAGTTCAGTTGAAGATGTCCAACAACCTGCAGACATCACTGATGTTCTGGTGCCACCCAAGAAGGCAACCATCATAGATGGGTTGACCGCTATGACCTTCCCACTTCACTGAAGGAGCCACACGAGAGAGACACCAGGGTACGAGACCAGTCACAGTGTATCATGTTGAAGATAATACACCAGTATGGAAGTTATCAGCAAAACAGTTCCTGGCAAGTACGGCCACCAAAGATGAATTGACAGTTTACATTGCAAGCAAAGCTCTTCAATTATGAGGGATCGTCAAAAGGTTTCTTTGTCACTTTACAGCAAAAGGTCCTCTCGAATTGCATAAATGCTAAACACCTATGTAGCTCCCAAGAAGAGGCCGACACAAATATAATCTGCACAGCCTGAATGCTGTTCGATGAGGAGCTACAGAACTGTACATTCAGTCCCCCGACACAGATGTATTTATCCTTGCACTCCACCGCTATCATCAACTGTGCGAAAAAACATACTTCATCACAGGTAAAAACCCGGTGCGGAAAATCTCACTGAAACCAATAGTGCATGCACTTGGCGATGCAAAGACTGCAGCCTTACCTGGCTTCCATGCATTTTCTGGAGCTGACCAGACTGGACGGTTTTCCGGGAAAGGAAAGCTAATATGTTGGCAAATACTAAGCAGGTGCCCTGTTGAGGTAGTATCCGCGTTTGCTACCCTGGTTACCTCTAACATGATAACAGTCGACACAGAATCTGCTATTGAGGCATTTGTATGTGAACTGTATGAGCCTCGTACTGCTGTGACAGATGTAGGTGATCTTAGATGGAGACTATTCTCCAAAAAGCAACTGGAAGCTCAGAAACTGCCACCAACACGAGGAGCTTTGCATGAAGTTATTGGTCGTGCACATTTTCAGGCCATTATATGGCATTAAGCTCACGTGCCTAATCCACAGCTACCGCCAGCAACTGGATATGGATGGGAGACAGAGGGATCGACTAGTTCCCATCAAAACAATGGATCCTCCAGCTCCAGCATCCATTACACATGTGGTCAAATGTGGCTGCAAGAAGAATAACTGCCGGTCCAACTGTTCTTGTTGAGCACAGAATCTCAACTGCTCAGAGATGTGTATGTGTGGGGCAGATGAAGACGTAATGTGAGTCAGGAACATCCACATGGGCATCGACGACGACGACGACGACGATGATGATCCTTTAATCTAATGAGTAATGTTGAACACTGAAATATGTAGATTCATACCAATATTCGTCCTACTATTGCTTGAGCACATTGATAATGTTTGGTTATTACATAACTTTAAAATTTGCCATTAAATTTCATTTAAAATGTATTTGGATTCCTTGACTTTGAAAGAATCATACAGACATCACAATTTAATTGAAATTTATTAACTTTGCATAGCGACCATATCATATAAACGGCAACCATATTGAAATTCCTAAATATTGTGTGATATTTGGAATCCTTGACCCTGAAAACATGGGTATGGACACCAAATTTTAATGTTTAGCTCTATTATTAGCTGAGATATGAGACATTGTAAATTTACATGGCGGCCATTTTGTAAAATGGCCACCAAAACTACAATAATCGCAGAAAAAAATGGCGACATGTTTTTTTCACAACTTGAAAACCATTAACATGCATTCATTATGATCACCAAAAATTAACATTTAAAATCAACAAGAAATCATTGCCCCCCCCCCCCCACTATAAGACGAAAACGATCCAATATGTATAATATTGAACTGTGTGAGACGCACTGCGCCGAAGTCAGTACCAATAGTTTACATGTTGGATCCGTTTGAGGCTTATATCTTACTTAAAACACACACTTATATGACAATGTCCCACTAATTAAAATTATTAATGTGTGTTTTACGTTTATTTATCGTCGTTACCGGTTGCCTCCTGAAGATATTTGTCATTTTAGATTTTGGAGGATAGTGCATGATACAGACAGAGACCCATTCCAGAGTCTTCTATGGATCCTTTACGTGCACGGTGTAAAGCACCGACACGAAACCTCGGTTTAACGTCCCACCTGAAAGACTGTTAATTTTATTAGGGTCAGACGGGGGGTCGAACCTGCGATCCCTGGATTACCAGTCCAACGTATTACCACTGGACAACAGATCCGTCTGTATATACGTACATGTACGCGTAGTATTTAGTATAATACTCTGGCCTTTTGACATCAGTCCAATATTAATAATAACATACTGCAAGTACAACGGTATGACGTCACGACAGTGTTTTAAATATATTTATTTGTTTTTATTGTCATATCTGTACCATGTTTATCAAACTATCTATAAATATATAT
This sequence comes from Archivesica marissinica, assembly GCA_014843695.1. NCBI lineage: Eukaryota > Metazoa > Mollusca > Bivalvia > Venerida > Vesicomyidae > Archivesica > Archivesica marissinica. Next base: position 24,903,971 of record CM026394.1, read on the forward strand.
ACCACATACAAATTATCTATAAATATATATACCACATACAAAATATCTTAAATATAAAAGAAATTGGTATGAGCTTTCATGATTGATGCATACAGAAGCATTTTTGCTTTCCAAAAAGAGATACGCATATAAGTAGATAAGACAGGCAGGTGTGTATGAACGTGTGTTTTATTTCTTATTAAATATTTTTTGTTATGCACACATTTGTATTTTCCTATATGTAATCTGGTTCGTGTCCCATCGAACGCCATTCCATATATAAATGTGTGTACACTTATAAACCAGATCTAGTTCATACAATGTTGATACGTATATATGAAGCATTGTGGAAGTCGTGATAGCGCAGTGGATGTGCGTTCGCTTCAGGTGCGAAAAGTTCGGAGTTGGAGCCCCGCTGGAGCCGTTAAGATTGTGCCCTTAGGCAAGGCATTTAAATTCCACATTGCCTCTTCTCTCTCCTTCTTGGCGATGGATTCCATCAGGAATGAGGTCTCGAGAGTGATTAATATAAGTTGAAAGAACTTGTTTCGCAAATGAGCTAAAATAAATTTGTATAAACTAGGAAGCATGTAAGGCCACTAGGGTGTGTGCTCCGACCCCTACTAGTAACTGGACGGAGCAAATAAATGGGGTTCTCCCTGTTGGGAGCCCGAAAAAAATATGTACTTCGAAAAAATATGCATACTGTCGAGGAATATATTTATACTATGTTCTTTGTGTTATTGGCACAGTTATTTTTAATTGACCGGTCATCTGTGGTTGAACGGTTCAGGACCCTGACTTCAATGGTTGAACGGTTCAGGACCCTGACTTCAATGGTTGAACGGTTCAGGACCCTGACTTCAATGGTTGAACGGTTCAGGACCCTGACTTCAATGATTGAACGGTTCAGGACCTTGACTTCAATGGTTGAACGGTTCAGGACCCTGACTTCAATGGTCGAACGGTTCAGGCCCCTGACTTCAATGATTGAACGGTTCAGGACCCTGACTTCAATGATTGAACGGTTCAGGACCCTGACTTCAATGATTGAACGGTTCAGGACCCCGACTTCAATGATTGAACGGTTCAGGACCCTGACTTCAATGGTCGAACGGTTCAGAACCCTGACTTCAATGGTTGAACGGTTCAGGACCCTGACTTCAATGATTGAACGGTTCAGGACCCTGACTTCAAATCATTTGCCACTTTCATGACGAGAGGGTTGAATTATGTAGTATTTGGGTTCAGTGGTCCGCCTGTGTAACGGGCTCCAGCGGTCCGAGGTTATAAAACTTTTCTCAGATCTCAAACTCAAGCTCAAATGATTTGGTTGGTTGATTCTGAGTGTTATTGTCAGCTGAACCAATCAGACGCTTGAGACTGAGTTTTGAGATTGGAATTTTTTTATAATCTCGGAGCCATGATCTAAGCTAAGTTATGCTTTATACATAACATCATATACGGAACAGGCAATGGATATGTTACTGTCCACGGCTTTGGTTTATAGTGCAATCTACCGAACAAGCAATGTATCGTCGCAGTGTAGGGCAGCGTTCCTCGCAAGAAAAAGTGAAGAAGGCCCCCACACTTTTTAAACACGTTCAATGTAGTTCATACCCCGATGGAAACAATTAAGCCACGATCCATTCTTTAAATTGATAATGAATTATCAATTGTACTTGCATTTATACAATACAGACTATTTCAATAAAATGATTTGACCACGACGAGACTCGAACTCGCAATCTTCTGATTCGAAGTCAGACGCCTTATCCATTAGGCCACGCGGCCAGTCAACAGTTGAATGCCTAGTTCTTAACTTATTCATCGGCCAGTCTGTGTGTTTTTACGTTTATTTATCGTGGCTACCGGTTGCCCATATGAGCGCCTGAAGATATTAGTCATTTTAGATGTTTGGAGGATAGTGCAATAATACAGATAGAGACCCATTCCAGAATCTCCTCTGGTTCTTTTACGTGCACGGTGTAAAGCACCGACACGAGACCTCGGTTTAACGTCCCATGTGAAAGACTGTTAATTTTATTATGGTCAGACGGGGGATCGAACCTGCGATCCCTGGATTACCAGTCCAGCTTGTTACCACTTGACAACAGATCCGTCTGTAGCGACAAGTCATGACAGCTAGTTGTATTTGTATTTGTGTGTGTCACAGGTGTAGCGGGAGCCTCGTAGATAGGGATCGACCCAATCACTGAACCGGCAACACTCTGTGATACACTTCTTGGAAGTGGATTCTAGTGTGGTGTGTTCCACCTAACGCTGTATCCCTAGTATGGAATATGTATTGCATACTGTTCTGTATATGACTTGATTGATCTGAACACTCGACTAAAATATACAGATACGGGGTTTTCAATATGTTGTCCATTTTAATATACACTAGTATCAGGTTTATATGTCACTTTTTGTTGTAAATAGTATTTATTGATATGTTGTACTGAAATACAGTATATCGCATATATAGATGTCACTGTAATTAGGATTGCATTTAGAAATGTTTTAAGATTTCGAGTATGTAAAAGTATATACTATAGTTCATCCCTATATAGTAATATGGTATGCCAATAATTATCACCTACATTTGTTGTCATAATTTTATACTTATGTTGTAGAATGTAATATTGCTATGTCACTAAAAACTGTATAGTTTATGTGAATAAAATATGTTCGTTCGTTCGTTCGTTCGTTCGTATTAAATTTACAGTGTTTTTGACATGCAATTGACATCAATTCATTACTGCCCAAAGTGACACATATCAAAATTGTAATGTTTACTTCGAAATTAGATGCAATCAAGGAATATATTTATCGATATATTATGGTCATTGTGTTATGTTCTTAGCAAAGTTATTATTAATTGATTGGGCAGCTGTGGTTGAAAGCATTTGGATTCGGTGGTCCGTCTGTGTACAACATGATCTTCTTTTTTTATTTAAGTTTATTTAACGTCGCTACCGGTTTCCCATTTGAGCGACGGGCAGTTTACATAACAACACCTTTCCTGGACAGGCTCCAGTGGTTAACCAGTACTTGGTGCACCAACCTCCGTAAAAAATGCCAACTTTTTCATATAAATGAGACACGGTCTGAGCGAGGCTCGAACCCGTGACCATCAAATATGATCTAAAGCTAAGTTATTGCTTTATACATAACGTAATATACGGAATACGGAAAGGACAATGTTACTGTCCACGGCTTTGGTTGATATACAATGCAATCTATGGAACAAGCAATTGACCTTCGCAGTGTAGGGGCGATCCTCGCAAGAAATAAGTGTATTTCAGTTTTAATAATAAAATTAACAAGTGCAAGTAACCGTATGAAACCAGCATACGTAATATTAGACTGGAAAACAGCGTATCAAACAGTTGGGTGGTAGACAGTATTGTGGTAGGCAAATAACGGCTAAAATTCATATCGAAGTAATAAATGCTGATAATACCAATGAACATATTCAATAAAACAATTTGACCACGACGAGACTTGAACTCGCAATCTTCTGATTCGAAGTCAGACGCCTTATCCATTAGGCCACGCGGCCGGTCATGACAGTTGACTGTATTTGTATTAAATTTACAGTGTTTTTGACATGCAATTGACATCAATTCATTACTGCAAAGTGTGAAAAATATCAATAGTTGTATTGTCCATATAATATAGCGAAGTGAAAAATTACTCTCTCTTTGTCGAGAGTAATTCAATTATTCTCTAAACTCTCATAACTGAATAAAAGACAACAGACACAAACAATTTAAGAATAAGACTCGTATTTGGCAGTATATATCTGTACAAGAATCTCACTTTGTTTATTTTATTTTCTTCTTGCTTGTCGGCCTATGTTGGCTTGTATGGTCTGTACCTCCGTATGCTATCCGGTGTAGATGTCTGAACTAGACTAATTAATGCTTGAATACCTATGTTCAATTATTCAGGTTCCATAATTGGTGTGTGCATTCTTGTCCCCCCCCCCCTGGTGGAAGTATCACTCGTATAACACTAAATCTACAAAGACAATGTAACACAATATATTTCATATTAAATCTTTGATACAACAATTCCATGTTTATCGTTGTACTTTCTGCAACTCGTGCTACATTCTGCGCACCTCTATATCCCCAAATATCCAGAAGAACATTAATAATTAGCATAATATCCTGTAACAGATTTAAATAAAAGCGTCTTCCTTCGATATATGAAACCGAAATTCTGCCGCTTTTCCTTCTATAGTCTATAATACTACACTTAACATTATTTAATAATTTAAGTTGTATCGAAGGCCATGGAGAGTGTGCGAATATAAGGTAACGTGTATCTTGCTACCGTAAGTACCTGTATCTACACTTATCGACCATGTCGAATTTATTTTATAACTTAGAATAATTTCGATATTTAATATAACATATATTTTCGATTACGGAGAGGGAAGGGTGGGCATAACGTCTTAGTTACTTACTGTGAAATAGTTTGTCTCTAGATGACTGAAAACCAGTATCACAAGTGTATGTACAACCTCATACGCAAACGCACGAAATACACGAGGAAATTACCCGACTAAAACCGATACTGTAACCCCAGTTATTTTCGTAACGAGAATAATTTCATTTATTTTATGCAGAATATTTCAACAAAACAATATGACCACGACGAGACTCGAACTCAGACGCCTTATCCATTAGGCCACGCGGCCAGTCAACAGTTGAATGCCTAGCTCTTAACTTATTCATCGGCCAGTCTGTGTGTTTTTACGTTTATTGATCGTCGCTACCGGTTGCCCATATGAGCGACATCTCCTGAAGATATTAGTTATTTTAGATTGTTGGAGGATAGTGCAATAATACAGATAGAAACCCATTCCAGAATCTCCTCTGGTTCATTTACGTGCACGGTGTAAAGCACCGAAACGAGACATCGGTTTAACGTCCCAGCTAAAAGACTGTTAATTTTATTAGACGGGGGATCGAACCTGTGATCCCTGGATTACCAGTCCAGTGGGTTACCACTTGACTACAGATCCGTCTGTAGCGGCCAGTCATGACAGCTAGTTGTATTTGTATTAAATGTACAGTGTTTTTGACATGTATGCAATTGACATCAATTCATTACTGCCCAAAGTGACACATATGAAAGTTGTAATGTTTACTTCGAAATTAGATGCAATCAAGGAATATATTTATCGATGTATTACGTTCATTGTGTTATGTTCTTGGCAAAGTTATTTTTAATTGATTGGGCAGCTGTGGTTGAATGCATTTGGATTCGGTGGTCCGCCTGTGTAAAATATGATCTTCTTTTGTTTAATTAAGTTTATTTAACGTCGCTATCGGTTTCCCATTTGAGCAACGGGCAGTTTACCTAACAACACCTTTCCTGGACAGGCTCCAGTGGTTAACCAGTACTTGGTGCACCAACCTCCGTAACAAACTGCCAACTTTTTCATATAAATGAGACACGGTCTGAGCGGGGCTCGAACCCGTGACCATCAAATATGATCTTAAGCTAAGTTATTGCTTTATACATAAGGTAATATACGGAATACGGAAAGGACACTGTTACTGTCCACGGCTTTGGTTGATATACAATGCAATCTACGGAACAAGCAATTGATCTTCGCAGTGTAGGGGGCGATCCTCGCAAGAAATAACTGTATTTCAGTTTTAATAATAAAATTAACAAGTGCAAGTAACCGTATGAAACCAGCATACGTAATATTAGACTGTAGAACAGCGTATCAACCTGTTGTGTGGTAGACAGTATTGTGCCAGGCAGATACCGGCTTAAATTCATATCGAAGTAATAAATGCTGATAATACCAATAAACATATATTCAATAAAACACGACGAGACTCGAACTCAGACGCCTTATCCATTAGGCCACGCGGCCAGTCAACAGCTGAATGCCTAGTTCTTAACTTATTCATCGGCCAGTATGTGTGTTTTTACGTTTATTTATCGTCGATACCAGTTGCCCATATGAGCGACGTCTCCTGAAGATATTCGTCAATTTAGATTGTTGGAGGATAGTGCAATAATACAGATAGAGGCCCATTCCACAATCTCCTCTGGTTCTTTTACGTGCACGGTGTAAAGCACCGAAACGAGACCTCGGTTTAACGTCCCAGCTGAAAGACTGTTAATTTTATTAGACGGGGGATCGAACCTGTGATCCCTGGATTACCAGTCCAGTGTGTTACCACTTGACTACAGATCCGTCTGTAGCGGCCAGTCATGACAGCTAGTTGTATTTGTATGAAATTTACAGTGTTTTTGACATGTATGCAATTGACATCAATTCATTACTGCCCAAAGTGACACATATCAAACTTGTAATGTTTACTTCGAAATTAGATGCAATCAAGGAATATATTTATCGATGTATTACGTTCATTGTGTTATGTCCGTCTGTGTAAAATATGATCTTCTTTTTTTATTTAAGTTTATTTAACGTCGCTACCGGTTTCCCATTTGAGCGACGGGCAGTTTACCTAACAACACCTTTCCTGGACAGGCTCCAGTGGTTAACCAGTACTTGGTGCACCAACCTCCGTAAAAAATGCCAACTTTTTCATATAAATGAGACACGATCTGAGCGAAGCTCGAACCCGTGACCATCAAATATGATCTCAAGCTAAGTTATTGCTTTATACATAACGTAATATACGGAATACGGAAAGGACAATGTTACTGTCCATGGCTTTGGTTGATATACAATGCAATCTACGGAACAAGCAATTGATCTTCGCAGTGTAGGGGGCGATCCTCGCAAGAAATAAGTGTATTTCAGTTTTAATTATAAAATTAACAAGTGCAAGTAACCGTATGAAACCAGCATACGTAATATTAGACTGGAAAACAGCGTATCTACCTGTTGTGTGGTAGACAGTATTGTGGTAGGCAAATAACGGCTAAAATTCATATCGAAGTAATAAATGCTGATAATACCAATAAACATATTCAATAAAACAATTTGACCACGACGAGACTCGAACTCGCAATCTTCTGATTCGAAGTCAGACGCCTTATCCATTAGGCCACGCGGCCAGTCAACAGTTGAATGCCTAGCTCTTAACTTATTCATTGGCCAGTCTGTGTGTTTTTACGTTTATTGATCGTCGCTACCGGTTGCCCATATAAGCGACATCTCCTGAAGATATAAGTTATTTTAGATTGTTGGAGGATAGTGCAATAATACAGATAGAAACCCATTCCAGAGTCTCCTCTGGTTATTTTACGTGCACGATGTAAAGCACCGACACGAGACCTCGGTTTAACGTCCCATCTGAAAGACTGTTAATTTTATTATGGTCAGACGGGGGATCGAACCTGCGATCCCTGGATTACCAGTCCAGCTTGATACCACTTGACTACAGATCCGTCTGTAGCGGCCAGTCATGACAGCTAGTTGTATTTGTATTAAATGTACAGTGTTTTGACATGTGTGCAATTGACATCAATTCAATACTGCCCATGTGACACATATCAAAGTTGTAATGTTTACCTCGAAATTAGATGCAATCAAGGAATATATTTATCGATATATTACGTTCATTGTGTTATGTTCTTGGCAAAGTTATTTTTAATTGATTGGGCAGCTGTGCTTGAAAGCATTTGGATTCGGTGGTCCGCCTGTGTAAAATATGATCTTCTTTTTTTTAATTAAGTTTATTTAACGTCGCTATCGGTTTCCCATTTGAGCAACGGGCAGTTTACCTAACAACACCTTTCCTGGACAGGCTCCAGTGGTTAACCAGTACTTGGTGCACCAATCTCACGTAACAAACTGCCAACTTTTTCAAATAAATGAGACACGGTCTGAGCGAGGCTCGAACCTGTGACCATCAAATATGATCTTAAGCTAAGTTATTGCTTTACACATAACGTAATATACGGAATACGGAAATGACAATGTTACTGTCCACGGCTTTGGTTGATATACAATGCAATCTACGGAACAAGCAATTGATCTTCGCAGTGTAGGGCGGCGATCCTCGCAAGAAAAACAGTGTATTTCAGTTTTAATAATAAAATTAACAAGTGCAAGTAACCGTATGAAACCAGCATACGTAATATTAGACTGGAAAACAGCGTATCAAACAGTTGGGTGGTAGACAGTATTGGTAGTCAAATAACGGCTAAAATTCATATCGAAGTAATAAATGCTGATAATACCAATACACATATTCAATAAAACAATCCATTAGGCCACGCGGCCAGTCACGACAGTTGACTGTATTTGTATTAAATTTACAGTGTTTTTGACATGCAATTGACATCAATTCATTACTGCAAAGTGTGAAAAATATCAATAGTTGTATTGTCCATATAATATAGCGAAGTGAAATATTACTCTCTCTTTGTCGAGAGTAATTCAATTATTCTCTAAACTCTCATAACTGAATAAAAGACAACAGACACAAACAATTTAAGAATAAGACTCGTATTTGGCAGCATATATCTGTACAAGAATTTCACTTTGTTTTATTTTATTTTCTTCTTGCTTATCGGCCTATGTTGGCTTGTATGGTCTGTAACTCCGTATGTTATCCGGTATATATGTCTGTAACTCCGTATGTTATCCGGTGTATATGTCTGTAACTCCGTATGTTATCCGGTGTATATGTCTGTAACTATGTATGTTATCCGGTGTATATGTCTGTAACTCCGTATGTTATCCGGTATATATGTCTGTAACTCCGTATGTTATCCGGTGTATATGTCTGTAACTCCGTATGTTATCCGGTGTATATGTCTGTAACTCCGTATGTTATCCGGTGTATATGTCTGTAACTATGTATGTTATCCGGTGTATATGTCTGTAACTCCGTATGTTATCCGGTATATATGTCTGTAACTCCGTATGTTATCCGGTGTATATGTCTGTAACTCCGTATGTTATCCGGTATATATGTCTGTAACTCCGTATGTTATCCGGTGTATATGTCTGTAACTCCGTATGTTATCCGGTGTATATGTCTGTAACTCCGTATGTTATCCGGTATATATGTCTGTAACTCCGTATGTTATCCGGTATATATGTCTGTAACTCCGTATGTTATCCGGTGTATATGTCTGTAACTATGTATGTTATCCGGTGTATATGTCTGTAACTCCGTATGTTATCCGGTGTATATGTCTGTAACTCCGTATGTTATCCGGTATATATGTCTGTAACTATGTATGTTATCCGGTGTATATATCTGTAACTCCGTATGTTATCCGGTGTATATATGTCTGTAACTCCGTATGTTATCCGGTATATATGTCTGTAACTCCGTATGTTATCCGGTATATATGTCTGTAACTCCGTATGTTATCCGGTATATATGTCTGTAACTCCGTATGTTATCCGGTGTATATGTCTGTAACTCCGTATGTTATCCGGTATATATGTCTGTAACTCCGTATGTTATCCGGTGTATATGTCTGTAACTCCGTATGTTATCCGGTGTAGATGTCTGAAATGGACTAATTAATGCTTGAATACCTATGTTCAATTATTCAGTTTCCATAATTGGTGTGTTCATTCTTGTCCCCCCCCCCTGGTGGAAGTATCACTCGTATAACACTAAATCTACAAAGAAAAATGTAACACAATATATTTCATATTAAATCTTTGATACAACAATTCCATGTTTATCGTTGTACTTTCTGCAACTCGTGCTACATTCTGCGCACCTCTATATCCCCGAATATCTAGAAGGACATTAATAATTAGCATAATATCCTGTAACAGATTTAAATAAAAGCGTCTTCCTTCGATATATGAAACCGAAATTCTGCCGCTTTTCCTTCTATAGTCTATAATACTACACTTAAAATTATTTAATAATTTAAGTTGTATCGAAGGCCATGGAGAGTGTGCGAATATAAAGTAACGTGTATCTTGCAACCGTAAGTACCTGTATCTACACTGATCGACCATGTCGAATTTATTTTATAACTTGAATAATTTCGATATTTAATATAACATATATTTTCGATTACGGAGAGGGAAGGGTGGGCATAAAGTCTTAGTTACTTACGGTGAAATAGTTTGTCTCTAGATGACTGAAAACCAGTATCACAAGTTTATGTACAACCCCATACGCAAACGCACGAAATACACGAGGAAATTACCCGACTAAAACCGATACTGTAACCCCAGTTATTTTCGTAACGAGAATAATTTCATTTATTTTATGCAGAATATTTCAACAAAACAATAGACCACGACGAGACTCGAACTCGCAATCTTCTGATTCGAAGTCAGACGCCTTATCCATTAGGCCACGCGGCCAGTCAACAGTTGAATGCCTAGCTCTTAACTTATTCATTGGCCAGTCTGTGTGTTTTTACGTTTATTGATCGTCGCTACCGGTTGCCCATATAAGCGACATCTCCTGAAGATATTAGTTATTTTAGATTGTTGGAGGATAGTGCAATAATACAGATAGAAACCCATTCCAGAGTCTCCTCTGGTTATTTTACGTGCACGATGTAAAGCACCGACACGAGACCTCGGTTTAACGTCCCATCTGAAAGACTGTTAATTTTATTATGGTCAGACGGGGGATCGAACCTGCGATCCCTGGATTACCAGTCCAGCTTGATACCACTTGACTACAGATCCGTCTGTAGCGGCCAGTCATGACAGCTAGTTGTATTTGTATTAAATGTACAGTGTTTTGACATGTATGCAATTGACATCAATTCAATACTGCCCATGTGACACATATCAAAGTTGTAATGTTTACTTCGAAATTAGATGCAATCAAGGAATATATTTATCGATATATTACGTTCATTGTGTTATGTTCTTGGCAAAGTTATTTTTAATTGATTGGGCAGCTGTGCTTGAAAGCATTTGGATTCGGTGGTCCGCCTGTGTAAAATATGATCTTCTTTTTTTTAATTAAGTTTATTTAACGTCGCTATCGGTTTCCCATTTGAGCAACGGGCAGTTTACCTAACAACACCTTTCCTGGACAGGCTCCAGTGGTTAACCAGTACTTGGTGCACCAATCTCCGTAACGAACTGCCAACTTTTTCAAATAAATGAGACACGGTCTGAGCGAGGCTCGAACCTGTGACCATCAAATATGATCTTAAGCTAAGTTATTGTCCATATAATATAGCGAAGTGAAAAATTACTCTCTCTTTGTCGAGAGTAATTCAATTATTCTCTAAACTCTCATAACTGAATAAAAGACAACAGACACAAACAATTTAAAAATAAGACTAAACATTACGATAACGAGATTTTCAGCCCGGAACTGGGATACACCCCTTTCAGAAGAGATAGGCAGAAGCAGACTGGGGGAGGGGTATTCATTGCAGTAAAAAAATCCCTGATAGCACAAGAAGCCACCCACCTTCACACCGATTGTGAAAACATATGGGTTAAAATACAACTCCAAGGTTCCAAGCCACTGCTCGTCTGCTCCTACTATAAGCCCAAAGAACATGACCCCCATAGTACTAATGAATTCAATAAATCCCTCTCCATGGCCACAAAAACCAGTGCAACCGTATGGGTTGGTGGAGATTTTAATATGCCCAAAATGGACTGGTCCAATATTTCCCCAACCCCAGACTGTAAGCTGCAATCCCACTACCGTGATTTTATTAATATCTTATTTGATAATAACCTCACACAAATGGTCCAAGACCCCACACGCGGGAACCATATCCTTGACCTGTTCTTGACAAACAACCCCTCCAGAGTAAACAGAGCCCAAGTTATCCCATGTATCAGTGACCATGATGCAGTCCTGGTTGTTATTAATACCTCCGCCCGAATGAAACCACAAAAGCCCCGCAAAATCCACCTATATAAGAAAGCAGATTGGGATGGTCTCCGGTCACATATTACCAATCTACATGAATCCCTCTCCAAATCCAAAAAATATATCAGTGATTCAGTAGCAGACCTTTGGCAATCCATTTCCAGCTCCATCGAGGAAGGGGTCAATACTTTTATCCCGTCCAAAATGTCATCCACTAAAAACAAATTGCCCTGGATTAAGGTTGAACTAAAACGCCTATTCGGGAAACGGGATAAAGCATTCAGGAAATATAAGAAAAGCAAACAAACCACACACAAAGAACACTATCTTAAACTAAAACTCCTCTGTAGAAAACAAACTAAAATAGAATATCAAAACTATCTAGGTGACATACTTAACATAAATACCAGCAATTCAGATGAACAACAACCTGAAACCAAGCCAAACAATAAAAAAATCTATTCACTACTAAAACACTCCAGACAAGACTCTGTTGGAATAGACTCTCTTAAAAAGCACAATAAACTACACACAGCAGACACAGACAAAGCCACAATACTAAATGAACAATTTCAATCTGTCTTCACCCCCAAGTCCCCTGTTTCTCTAAAATCCCTGGCTGAAATGAAAGTACAGGATATGGCAGATACAGGTAGAGAGACCTCACACCCAACGTTTAGCTCACACGACCCTATGCCAGATATCGACATCTCTGTTAATGGCGTTGAGAAACTCCTCAAAAACCTCACCCCCCATAAGGCTGCAGGACCAGACCAAATTAGACCAATAGTACTCAAAAACACCTGCAAAGAAATGGCCCCAATCCTATGTGAACTTTTCAAAAAGTCTCTGCAGACCAGTACCCTACCTGATATCTGGAAAATGGCAAATGTAGCCCCTATTTATAAAAAAGGCACAAAGTCCGACCCTGCAAACTACCGACCAATCTCTCTTACCTGTATCCTGTGCAAAACCCTGGAACACATTGTCTCATCTAGCGTAACAAAGCACTTCACACAAGCAAACCTCTTCTATGAACTACAACATGGTTTCCGAGAAAAAAGGTCATGTCAAACCCAACTCCTCATGCTAATAGACGACATCCTCAAATCCATAAACCAGAGAAGTCAAGTTGACTTAATACTCCTTGACTTCTCAAAAGCCTTTGATATGGTCAACCATGAAAAGCTCCTGTATAAGCTACATTATTATGGCATAAGGGGTCAAACTCTCTCATGGATTAAAAGCTTCCTAGACAACAGGTCACAGTCCGTCGTAGTCAGTGGCTCTAAGTCCAGTAGCATACCAGTCTCCTCCGGTGTCCCACAGGGTTCGGTCCTCGGACCACTCCTCTTTCTCATATACATCAATGACCTCCCAGATTTTGTCAAACACTCTAAAGTCCGCCTCTTCGCCGATGACACAGCTCTTTATCTTTCTCTGACTGTTTCTTCTCATTCCAGCCTACTACAGCAAGACTTACACCAGCTTGAACAATGGGAATCCAAGTGGGAAATGAAATTCAATCCATCAAAGTGCCAGGTTATTCAGATCACCAAACGCAAACTAGTCATATCCACGAAATATCGTCTGCATAATACCTTCTTAGAAACTGTTTTTTCAGCAAAATACCTGGGAGTAACAATATCAAGTGATTTAAACTTTAACAAACACATAGACAACATCAGCAAAAAAGCAAGTCAAACATTGGGTTTTCTAAGACGAAACATCAAAGTACACTCAGAAAGGTTAAAATCAACAGCATACAAGACACTGGTAAGGCCCCAGCTTGAGTATAGCTCCACGGTTTGGTCACCGTATACGGCAGTTCTCATAGACCAGCTTGAGTCTGTATGGCGCAGAGCTGCCCGCTGGGCCAAACAAGACTACGGCCAAACGTCCAGTGTCACAGAAATGTTGAACTCCCTAAATTGGAGACGCCTTGACCTTCGTCGCATCGACCAAAGATTGGTTATGTTCCACAACATCCTCCATAACCAAGTTGCCATTCAAGCTGAAAACTACCTTACCCCAAATACAAGATCCTGTCAGACGCCTTATCCATTAGGCCACGCGGCCAGTCATGTATAGAACATAATGTATTTGTATTAAAGTGACAGTGCATTTGACATACAATTGACACCCAGGCATTAAGGTAACACTTTAAGCGGTTAAAAATACAAAATTTCTACAGAATGTAATTTCTCATTTCCTCGTATAATTTATATCCAAACATTTGCTACAGTTACTGAGCATTCAACTAATAAACAAACGTCGCATCAAATATTTGTTGACATAACGTAAATAGTAAATACGGTCAAAATGCATACGTTATACGTTAGTTTATACAAATTTATTTTAGCTCGATTGCGAAACAAGTTATTTCAACTTATATAAATCACTCTCGAGACCTCATTCCTGATGATCCATCGCCACGAGGGAGGAAGAGAGAAGAGACAACGTGGAATTTAAATGCCTTGCCTAAGGGCACAATCGTAATGGCTCCAATGGGGCTCGAACTCCGGAACTTTCGCACCTAAAGCGAACGCCCATCCACTGCGCTATCACGACTTCCACAGTTAACGTTATACGTTATATATGCCGAATAACATGTACCGTTATATCTCATAACTCAGGTGCGTAGATAGTCCTTTTCAATTTGTAGGCACGATTAGTAAAGTGAGCACCATTGTACCTTTGGTGCTGGAGGGGTCTGGGGGCATGCTCTCACGGGGAAATGAGTACACTCGCCCGCATGGTTCGCCGGCGGTGAGGAAAACAAACTAAATCGGCATCATAATAGCATGGTGCAAACTATGAGAATTCAGATTAAAGTGAATCTTAATTTATTATATAAATATGACTGCGCATTACAATTTGTATCTTAGTAACTTCAACTAACTTGGTGGATTATTGAGATAAATCATATGCACTATACATTGCACATTAATCAAATTGCAGGGGATACAGATTTGTGGCGTGATACTGCACACAAGGAGGGAACGCGCCACAATAGAATCTAATTTCAAGAAGTGTAGTACGACATTCAAACATGTGTTAATGGCCACTTCCATTAAGCAGCCAACATGCCAGTCTCCATATTCCCAATATGCTGGCGTACTATACATTTGCCCTCTATTAACCATATTCCCAATATGCTGGCTCACTATACATTTGCCCTCTATTAACCATATTCCCAATATGCTGGCTCACTATACATTTGCCCTATATTATCCATATTCCCAATATGCTGGCTCACTATACATTTGCCCTCTATTAACCATATTCCCAATATGCTGGCTCACTATACATTTGCCCTATATTATCCATATTCCCAATATGCTGGCTCACTATACATTTGCCCTATATTAACCATATTCCCAATATGCTGGCTCACTATACATTTGCCCTATATTATCCATATTCCCAATATGCTGGCTCACTATACATTTGCCCTATATTATCCATATTCCCAATATGCTGGCTCACTATACATTTGCCCTCTATTAACCATATTCCCAATATGCTGGCTCACTATACATTTGCCCTATATTATCCATATTCCCAATATGCTGGCTCACTATACATTTGCCCTATATTATCCATATTCCCAATATGCTGGCTCACTATATATTTCCCCTCTATTAACCATATTCCCAATATGCTGGCTCACTTTACATTTGCCCTCTATTAAGCATCCACATGTGCTAAGCAACCACTCTCTGTGATTCCCTTTGCTTGCTGCTTAAGACAAGTTTGACTCTACCTCTAAACAAATCAGTCACATTTAGATTTGCTATGTACCACTGTTTAAAACCGTATTACTATATATATATATACTTCATGTTTGTATCATGTATGATGCACTGAGTGAATAAATTTGATTTGATTTAGACATATATCTAAATGACTTATTCTGGAATTAATAAAAAATATCTGAATATTTGAAGAAGAAAAAAGTTTATATTTATGTTAAAAATTTAAAATATATCTTTCTTATTTTGGAGAACGTTTATTTTAAAGGCATGTTTACACATTATTACACTGACACATTAGGCATTTCTGAAGGCACAATACAACAGACAGGTGATTGGCATAGATATGCCCCTGCACATTGTACTGGGCGGGTTTCGATTTGAATCAATGAATCACAGACGGATCTGTAGTCCAGTGGTAACATGCTGGACTGGTAATCCAGGGATCACACGTTAGATCCCCCGTCTGACCATAATAAAATTAACAGTCTTTCAGATGGGACGCTAAACCGAGGTCTCGTATCGGTGCTTTTAAAGAACCAGAGGAGACTCTGGAATGGGTCTCTGTCTGTATCATTGCACTATCCTCCAAAAATCTAAAATGACTAATCTCTTCAGGATGTGTCGTTCATATGGGCAACCGGTAGCGACGATAAATAAACGTAAAACACGCAAATGTTAATTGTAAAATGTATTGCTGACTTAAAATAAAAGTTATCTTATTTTTAAAAAACGTAAAACACACCAATCAATGAATCGGATGTCAATACATGATGATGATGATGATGATGATGATGATGATGATGATTGTATGTTAAATGCACAGTCACTTTAATACGCATACATTAAGGTCTATACATAGAGTTACATGACTGGCCACATGGCCTAATGGATAAGCCGTCTGACTTCGAATCAGAAGATTGCGAGTTCGAGTCTCGTTGTAGTCAAATTGTTTTATTGAAATATTCTGCATACAAAATGTTTTCACTTCGCTATGGACAGTACACCTTTGATAGATTTCAACAGTAATGCAATTAATCTGAATTGCATGTCAACTAAGTATACTACAAATACTACATAGGTTTCATGAGTAAACACGGAGTAATTTGTAAATGACATTATGTAATGACAATAAATGAAATTAACAATTATTCACAATTCTTGTATCAAAGGAATATTTTGCATTCATGCTTATATTGCATGCCATACTTAAAATGACTGAACATCATATTGTTGATGTAATCATTGTGACTTCTATATGATGTTTATATGTATAACAATTTAATATGTAGGTGACTTATAGATCCAGTGGGTCGGGTGCTATATTCATGTATTTATGTATGTATTGAAATATGTTAATGCACATGTCACTATAATTAACTATTTACTTACTTACTTACTTACTTACTTACTTACTTACTTATTTTCTTCGATTAAATCTAATTTCGAAGTAAACCTTTCAATTATTAAAAAATCATGACACTGGTGTAAATAGTTTTGGATCAAAATTATTAACTCTTTGTAAAGAAAATAATCTAGTTATAGTTAACGGTCGCCTTGAGCATGGAGATTGTACTTTCCACGGGATGTATAGAAATAGACCGGTTGCCAGTACAGTGGATTATTTAATAACAGGATGTGAATATTTTAACTCAGTCTGTAATATGAGTGTTCTTGATTTATCTGAATTCTCAGATCATTGTCCAATTGCATTTTCTTTGAAACGCGCTGATGTTATACCTATAATAGATTGTTGTAATGTTGATAAAATTGTATGGGACACTTCAAAAACTGATTATTTCGTAAATATGCTAATTACCAAGAAATCGATATTGGATGATGTAACAAATCAGTTATCGATGGGAGAAGTTGATATCAACCAATGTATTCATGAATTCTCTAATACAGTCTATGATGTTTCTTTTAAGTGTTTTGGTAAAACCTATTCAACCAAACCAAAGTCTAAAAAATGTAAATCATTATGGTTTAACGATGAGTGCCGTCAAAATAAAGCGGTATTTTTGGAATCTAAAAGGAAATTTTTTACAAATAAATCTGAAGAAAACAAACTAAATTTTTTGTTTTGCAGAAGAAACTTTGTTAAGACCAAACGACGTGTTAAATGGAAATTCTATTATAAAGAGAAGCAGAAATTGTCAAGCTTAAGTAAAAACTCACCACGTAAATTTTGGAAATATTTAAATAAATATAAACAAGCTAGTAATTATGCTAGTGACATTCACTTAGACGATTTTGTAAAACATTTTTCTAATAGTTCAAACGATGCAGAACCTAACACCTATCTTTCTGATGATTTACATAGCAATACGGTCACTGTTGATCAATTAGACAAAACAATCACTGTAGAAGAAGTACAAAAAACTATTTCCATGTTAAATCGTTATAAAAGTTGTGATTATGATAAAAATGTATCTGATTTCTTTATTGACTCGAATAATTTTATATCACCATATTTATGTCTGATTTTTAATCATATATTTGATACATGCACTTATCCCGAGGCATGGACCAAGGGAGTCATTGTTCCATTGTACAAAAAGGGAGATAAAAATGACCCTTCCAATTATAGAGGGATTACGTTAGTTAACAGCATGGGTAAGATATTTTCTTTGATTTTAAGGAATCGCATTAACAAGTGGTGTGAATCTGAGCATGTTTTTAATGATTTTCAGTTTGGTTTTAGAGATAACCGTTCTACAGCTGATGCTATATTTTTGCTACACTCAATAATTCAAAAGGTATTATCTAAAAATGCCAAGCTTTGGTGCATATTTATAGATTATCAGCGTGCTTTTGATACCGTAAATCGGGATGCTTTGTGGGAAAAATTAATCAAATCTGGCGTAAGCTGTAAAATGGTTAACATGGTCAAATGTATTTATAACAGAGTTCAATCGTGCGTGAAAATGCTTAATACTATGACATTTTCAGATTTCTTTGATGTTACAATTGGGTTAAAACAAGGTGAGCCCTTATCACCTTTGTTATTTATTATATTTATAAATGATATTATTGAAAATTTGGATGTTAACTCGTTAACTGAAAAAGATCTGGATTTATTATCCATGTATTTGATATTATTTGCTGACGATATTGTTTTGTTCACGACAGATGCCAGGAGTCTACAATCTCAAATTGATAGTATTTACCAGTATTCTGTGAAATGGGGCTTAACTATAAATGTAAATAAAACAAAAATGTGTATATTTGAAAAGCGTAAACAGAATCATAATGTTATCTTTTATATCAATGGAAAACAAATAGATATTGTTGATAGCTTTACATATCTTGGTATTAAGTTTACATATACAGGAACTTTAACTGGTGCAATAAAATGTTTACAGGATCAAGCATTAAGAGCTTATCACAATTTATTGTCATTATTCGATAGAGTACATATGGATGTTAAAACTAAACTTAAGCTGTTTGATACAATGATTGTACCTATAATTTTATATGGTTCTGAGGTTTGGGGTGTCTACAACCTAAAGGATGTCGATAAATTACATTTGAGATTTTGTAAATATATTTTGGGTGTTAAGCTGCAAACACCTACCAATGCTATCTATGGTGAATTAGGACGATTTCCATTATCTGTTATATGTAAAGAGAGAGTAATCAAATTTTGGTTTAAAGTAATGAAAAATGTTGATTCTCCAATGTATAATATGTATGCCGATCTGTGTAATAACGTTAACGGTAAATGTTGGGCTAGCCGAGTTAATTCCTTAATTGATCATCTCGGTTTTACAAATGTTCGACTCAATTTTGATGCTAATATTAACTATTTACCTATGTTTAAAATGAGATTACGCGACCAGTTCGTTCAAGACTGGAACACATCAGTAAACACAATGTCGAAACTTGATTATTATTGTAAATTTAAGCTGACATTCCGTTATGAAGACTATATTGATCAAATCTCTAGTGATAGTTTACGTCAATGTTTTACATGTTTAAGATTAACATCCCATAATTTAGAAATTGAATTTGGAAGATTTAATGGTATTGATAGAAACAATAGGTTATGTAAATTATGCAATCAAAATGTAATTGAATCAGAATACCATTTTATATTATGTTGTGAAAAATACAGAGATATAAGATTGAAATATTTGGGCTACATAGCATGGCCATCAATAAATAAATTTATATCTATCATGTCATGCAAAAATAAAAAATATTTGATTAATGTGTGTAAGTACATCAAAGAAGCTATGTCATTACGTAGTAATACCCTGTCAATTACTACTGTTTCTTAAATGTATTGTATTTGTTTATATATGTATATATGTAACATGTTTTGTGATGTCTTTGCCATATTTCTATCATTGTAAATGGCCAAAGGCAATATAGTTGCTGATTATGCCAATAAATTTGAAACTTATTATATATCAATTATAAAATATCACATATACTAAATAAAATAGACTGGGAACAGGCGTTGATATATTTTTTCTAGCCTGGGTTCCAGTCTGTCGATTTTTCACTTTTTAACTTCTGGTAAAATGATATGATCAGAAACTCAATACGGCCCAATTAATAGTATCGGTGCTAAAATATAATTATGTCACTGTCCAGGCAAAATATATCGACGCCTGTTCCCAGGCTATATTTTGTCTTGTCCATCATATAAATATATTTTTAACATCGATACCATTAATTGATCAGTATTGAGCTTCTGATAATAGAAGAAGATAGGATTTTATTTACGCATAAACTCTCAAATGGGTTATGTACAAGCAACAATATAACAAATAATGTATATAACGCAGCATTGTAAATATACTATCAATGTCAGAAGTAATACATCGATAAATCGACAGATTGGAAATACAGTATAACTATCCATGACTGGCCGCGTGGCCTAATGGATAAGGCGTCTGACTTCGAATCAGAAGATTGCGAGTTCGAGTCTCGTCGTGGTCAAATTGTTTTATTGAAAATTAATATTATGCATAAAAGCAAGTACAGTTGTTAAATCATTATCAATTTAATTTAAAGAATGAATCGTGGATTAATTGTTTCCGTCGGGGTATGAACTACATTGGGCGTGTGTAAAACGTGCGGATGCCTGCTTCACTTTTTTCTTGCGAGGAACGGAAATACAGTAGAGGTGTACATAACTGGCCGCGTGGCCTAATGGATAAGGCGTCTGACTTCGAATCAGAAGATTGCGAGTTCGAGTCTCGTCGTGGTCACACTAATTTATTGAATATGTTTATTGGTTATATCAGCATTTATTACTTCGATATGAATTTTAGCCGTTATCTGCCTACCACAATACTGTCTACCACCCAACTGGTTGATACACATTGTTTTCCAGTATTTACTTTTCCAGTCTATGGGTTTGCTGGTTTGATACGGTCACTTGCACTTGTTAATTGTATTATGGTCAGACGGGGGATCGAACCTCGATCGCTGGATTACCACTGGACTACAGATGATTTCCTCCAACAATCTGAAATGGCTGCTAATCTCTTCAGGAGGCGTCGCTCAGGTGGGCAACCGGTAGCGACAATAAATAAACGTAAAACACACACGCATTACTTGTTGAAAACCAAACCATCTGCTTAGATCAATGCATTATTTGTTGAAAACCAAACCATCTGCTTAGATCAATGCATTATTTGTTGAAAACCAAACCATCTGCTTAGACCAATACAATGCTAAATATGAACGAGCGAAATACAGTGATTAACAATATTGTGTCGATTATATGCGTGCAGTTGTTTGATTAGCAGGGACTATATACCACGGCGTACAGATGCAGCTTGATGTAATAAGGTTCAAAAATATAATGGCAATCATAAACGTTTTATTGCTTCAAATGAATGTTTGTTGTTACTTTGGTAATGTGATCAAAAGGATCTGACACTCGCGTCGATTTCAAAAGGTTAGCTGTAGGATACTATATATACATGTATAAATATATTCGTCTGACGCGTTCGATTTTCTTGGAACTCTATTCTCAGCTGTTTCTTGATTCCGCATTACATGCATAGCAAACAGAATCGCAACTGTTTAATGTAACAGTGTATCATACTAAAATAGTGTGATTGGCCGCGTGGCCTGATGGATGAGGCGTATGTGACTGGCCACGTGGCCTGATTGATAAGGCGTATGTGGTTGGCCGCGTGGCCTGGTGGATAAGGCGTATGTGACTGGCCACGTGACCTGATTGATAAGGCGTATGTGGCTGGCCGCGTGGCCTGGTGGATAAGGCGTATGTAACTGGCCGCGTGGCCTAATGGATAAGGCGTATGTGACTGGCCACGTGGCCTGATGGATACGGCGTATGTGACTGGCCGCGTGGCCTGATGGATAAGGCATATGTAACTGGCCGCGTGGCCTGCTGGATAAGGCGTATGTAGCTGGCCGCGGGCCTAATGAATAAGGCGTATGTAACTGACCGCGTGACCTGATTGATAAGGCGTATGTAACTGGCCGCGTGGCCTAATGGATACGGCGTATGTGACTGGCCACGTGGCCTGATGGATACGGCGTATGTGACTGGCCGCGTGGCCTGATGGATAAGGCATATGTAACTGGCCGCGGGCCTAATGGATAAGGCGTATGTAACTGACCGCGTGGCCTGATTGATAAGGCGTATGTAACTGGCCGCGGGCCTAATAGATAAGGCGTATGTAACTGACCGCGTGGCCTGATTGATAAGGCATATGTGACTGGCCGCGTGACCTGATTAATAAGGCGTATGTAACTGACCGCGTGGCCTAATGGATAAGGCGTATGTAACTGACCGCGTGGCCTAATGGATAAGGCGTATGTAACTGACCGCGTGGCCTGATTGATAAGGCGTATGTGGCTGGCCGCGTGGCCTGGTGGATAAGGCGTATGTAACTGGCCGCGTGGCCTAATGGATAAGGCGTATGTGACTGGCCACGTGGCCTGATGGATACGGCGTATGTGACTGGCCGCGTGGCCTGATGGATAAGGCATATGTAACTGGCCGCGGGCCTAATGGATAAGGCGTATGTAACTGACCGCGTGGCCTAATGAATAAGGCGTATGTAACTGACCGCGTGACCTGATTGATAAGGCGTATGTAACTGGCCGCGTGGCCTAATGGATACGGCGTATGTGACTGGCCACGTGGCCTGATGGATACGGCGTATGTGACTGGCCGCGTGGCCTGATGGATAAGGCATATGTAACTGGCCGCGGGCCTAATGGATAAGGCGTATGTAACTGACCGCGTGGCCTGATTGATAAGGCGTATGTAACTGGCCGCGGGCCTAATAGATAAGGCGTATGTAACTGACCGCGTGGCCTGATTGATAAGGCATATGTGACTGGCCGCGTGACCTGATTAATAAGGCGTATGTAACTGACCGCGTGGCCTAATGGATAAGGCGTATGTAACTGACCGCGTGGCCTAATGGATAAGGCGTATGTAACTGACCGCGTGGCCTGATTGATAAGGCGTATGTAACTGGCCGCGGGCCTAATAGATAAGGCGTATGTAACTGACCGCGTGGCTTAATGGATATGGCGTATGTAACTGACCGCGTGGCCTGATTGATAAGGCGTATGTGACTGGCCACGTGGCCTGGTGGATAAGGCGTATATGACTGGCCACGTGGCCTGGTGGATAAGGCGTATGTAACTGGCCACGTGCCCTGATTGATAAGGCATATGTAACTGGCCGCGTGGCCTAATGGATACGGCATCTGACTTCGAATCAGAACATTGTGAGTTCGAGTCTCATCGTGTTCAAATTCTTTTATTGAAATATTCTGCATAAAATAATTTTTCACTTCGCTATGATCAATACAACTTTACTATTTAACAGTAATGACATTTATGTGAATTGCATGTGTGCAAAACCCCAATTTGCACGAAATGTTTATTATTGTTATATATAAATAGTAATGTATTATATAAATACATTAAACTGTTTCTATATATGGCCAAATGTTTACCATGTAATATATATATATTTGTATTATGCATAATCGTCTGCTATTATTTTCGCGCCTAAAATTATCAATCTCGCTTCGCGCGGGAAATGACTTAAGATGTTAGGCCTAATCTCAGTTTATCAAGGCCGTGGTTGCAGGTGTCCAGTTATGTAATACAAAGGCACCGAACTGGTTTGATGGTGTAATATTAGATAACAGGCCGTGGTTGCAGGTGTCCAGTTATGTAATATAAAGGCACCGAACTGGTTTGATGGTGTAATATTAGATAACATAACAGATGTTTAGGAATAACAGATGTTTTAGGAATTGTTATATCATATATACACTGATTCAATTATGTATATAAGAAATGGATTTTATTAACATAAATCAGACACACTAGAGCCTAACTCCAGGAGCGAGAAAGGTCGTGATCTCAATCTAGTATATAGAACATATAAACTGTATTTATGATACTTAGATATTATGGACATTATAAGAAATATAACTTATAAAGATTTGTCGAATAATTAAATTGTTCAGCCATAGAAGAAACATAGAGTTTCGGCGAACCATATAGAAGGTGATTAAAAGTTAATCTAATCAGAAACAGTGATTAGATTATAGTGATATTGAGTAATGACGGATTAGAAAGATTGGATGTTAAATATACTGTGTAAGCGCATAGTCGGCTCACACAAATGGATTATTAAATAAGCTTTTAATGATACGATGTATATATATATATAGATCACTGATTATATATATATGAATATTTCTGATGCCAATTTAAACAATATATTATATAGAAGAAATGTAATACTGTGTTGAGTTATCATTAATACATATAATAACGAAGAAACCCCCTAGACAACTCCAGCGAGTCTACAATAGGATAGACCCTGGTAAGAGCCGTAGCAACCGAGACATATTATTACGAGAAGAAAAAGGAGAGTTTGCGACACATGTCAGAAACACTGTACATTTAATACAAATACAACAGGTTTTCATGAGTAACTGCTGAGTCATTTGTAAATGACATATTATGTAATGACAATAAATGAAATTAACAATTATTCACAATTCTTGTATCAACGGAATATTTTGCATTTATGCTTATATTCTTCGATTAAATCTAATTTCGAAGTAAACCTTTCAATTATTATATATCAATTATACAATATCACATATACTAAATAAAATAGACTGGGAACAGGCTTTGATATATTTTGTCTAGTCTGGGTTCCAGTCTGTCGATTTTTCACTTTTTAACTTCTGGTAAAATGATATGATCAGAAACTCAATAAAGCCCAATTAATAGTTTAGGTGCTAAAATATCATTATTTCACTGTACAGGCAAAATATATCGACGCCTGTTCCCAGGCTACATTTTGCCTTGTCCATCATATAACTATATTTTTAACACCGATACCATTAATTGATCAGTATTGAGCTTCTGATAATATAAGAAGATTGGATTTTATTTACGCATAAACTCTCAAATGGGTTATTTACAAGCAGCAATATAACAAATAATGTATATAACGCAGCATTGTAAATATACTATCAATGCCAGAAGTAATCAATTGAAAAATCGACAGATTGGAAATACAGTGGAACTATGCATGACTGGCCACGCGGGCCTAATGGATAAGGCGTCTGACTTCGAATCAGAAGATTGCGAGTTCGAGTCTCGTCGTGGTCAAATTGTTTTATTGAATATATTTATTGGTATTTATTACTTCGATATGAATTTTAGCCATTATTTGCCTACCATAATACTGTCTACCACCCAACAGGTTGATACGCACTGCTTTCCAGTCTAATATTACGTATGCTGGTTTCATACGGTCAATTGCACTTGTTAATTGTATTAGGGTCAGATGGGGGATCGAACCTGCGATTTCCTCCAAAAATCTGAAATGGCTGCTAATCTCTTCACGAGGCGTCGCTCAGGTGGGCAACCGGTAGCGACAATAAATAAACGTAAAACACACACGCATTATTTGTTGAAAACCAAACCATCTGCTTAGACCAATACAATGCTAAATATGAACGAGCGAAATACAGTGATTAACAATATTGTGTCGATTATATGCGTGCAGTTGTTTGATTATCAGGGACTATATATACCACGGCGTACAGATGCAGCTTGATGTAATAAGGCG